>JAHLSL010000018.1:20517867-20538327 GCA_025920805.1 Petroica traversi | reverse complement strand
CCCCAGAGCCGCCCCCCAGAGCCCACAGCTGCCCCCAGAGCTGCTCCCAGAGCTGTCCCCAGAGCCGCACGGCTGCCGGAGCCGGGCACACCCGGGCACACCCGGGCTCCGAGCATGGCAGCTGATGCTTCTGCCAGCCCACTGCACCCTGGGCAGCACTGCCGCTTCTCAGAGCAGCTCCTTCCCCAAACTCAGCTCCTCAGGAAGTTTCTCAAGTCAGAGCACCTTGGTTTAACCTCCAGATGTTATTGCACCACCATCACTCCAACATATCCTATTCTAAGCAAAGCCCAAGTGTCCTAGCTGCGGATTGGTGCTAACAGAAATTATAATTCCATCGCCCATCTCTAATGATAGTTTAAGTTATAAGTTTCACAGTGTATAAATCACTTTTGCAAGTGTCAGGATAAGTCTTTTAGACAGTATTCTTTCTGACCTTACAAAAATACATGTTTACACATTTAACTTATCAGGACAAATGAGCAATCCATGCCCCTGTATTTCATCAGGAAACAAAGGCACAACTAATTATAAATTCACAACTATATAAATCTCAAACATTTTTCCTCTCCACAAGCTTGGAAATAAAGTAACAGACCCAGAATAAAACACACTTGCAGGCATTCTGAGGATGTGGTATTGGCGAGTTGGATGGTATTGAGGAAATCTGCTCTAAGTACAGCTAAATATACTCAATGAAAAAAATACCAAGGCCACTTGGAAGAGATTTATTCCAACAGGTAGAAGTACAACTCTGTCCAATATATTCTATTTGGTTACAGTACTAAAAACCAGTGGTATATTCTTCACTTCTTCATGTACACGACTTGCCTGGCATCCACCTGCAAGTTTATCGTCTCAATTTCAATTTTTGTGGAAATGTATTGTTTTTATTAAAGGCCTGGCTTTTAATTTTTTAAGCATACCAGAACTTCCAAGTTAAACTTGTGCAATGCATTTTAAAGATTCTTCTGAAATACTAACCCTACAACTCCTGGATTTTTTATTTTCCAGAGAGAATACAAGAGAGAATTAAAAATAATGTACTTGGACAGTAGTCAGCATTTTTACAATAATGTTTTTAATGTAACAAACAGCCATAAGGCACGGTTCTCTTAAGAGAGCATCCAATTTCACAAAGCCTTAACCAAATTAAAAGAAAACACAACCTGCACTAAATATACACTGCTAACAAATGCCAAAGATATATCAAGTTCAGACTTACTCTATCAAAAATATCCTGAAAAGACGGTAAAATTCACCTGTTCAAAGACAAAATTAAAACTGGCGACAAGCGAACACATTTTTAAAATGGCAGTAGATCTTAATTTTCACAGCTTGAAAATTAAGTCACCTTCAAAATTTCTGACTTGAATCCACCAATCTAAGCAAAACCTTCTATAGAAACAGTAAGTAATAATTGCACAGATATCAAAATGAAAATCAGTACACACATTCATGTGCTGCATGGGCCAGAAGAGCCAAGATGAAATGCAGACTACCCACATCAATGTACAAAAAAAATGCATATGTATGAGAGTAATGTGGTGATCACTATTTTCAAGAATACTTGTGAATAACAAAACACTAGATATAGTGATAGAAGTATTTTTCTGCATTAACCATCAATTTAAATAGTCAGCAATAAAACCTATATTAAAACTACTTCCATGATATAAAGCTGGGACAGTAAAACATTCCAGGAAGCCCTGAATATACATCTGCACAGACATTCCTCTGCTTTGGTTAATATACAAATAAATACAAACTTCTTGCCTCAGTACATGGCTCTGACTAACCTTGCTCACCTTTAAATGCACTTGAGCTTTGCTTTTCCATAAGCTTATTGTATTTGACATGCTTTGCTGCACTTACTGCTTTAAGTATTCCCCAGATTGATTAAAAATTCAATACACGAAAGGGCAGATTTTCAATGTGTTCTTTGAACTTTACAGAAAAGTCATCAAAAAAAAAAGGAACAGAGTGTGATTTTTCCATAAGACACCTAACACGCATTGGTTGCATTAAGTGGACAAGACAAGCAGAGTTCATTTATACTAGGCCATGCTTCATCAATAAAAGAAGAAACCTTTTAAGACAGAGCTCTGCAGAAGCATTTTTTCATAAATTTAAAAAAAAAGTCATTAAGGAACTTCTAGGATTTCCCTACAGTCTTATTGTATTTCTGTCTAATCTAAAGAAGGTTGCATAAGAATGATTCAGCTATTGTGTCCCTTCAACTTTCAAGTGATATTAAGGCTATCTAAAAAAAAAAAAAAAAAAAGGAAACACAGTCCTTTTTCTTTTGGTTTTTTCTTAATTATTAATCCTGCCAAAACTAGATCAAGGCAATTGACTGATATCTATGCAGTTCTCACATCCCACGAGATGATTCAGGTCAGAAACAGCCATGTGTGAACCTGCTACCACGGTGCATCCTCATGAGCATTTACAGGCCAGTGCGCACAGCAAGCCCAGCTCGCCAAACCTTTCCAAGGCATCAGAGTTATGGGGGATGGGTGCAGAAGGTCAGTCTGTTTCTCAAGTTCCATCTGCAATTTATCAGACAGAATCAGTAATGCTGCCGTAAGCGCCAGCTCCATTTCTTCTGACTTGATCTATACAGAGATCAAAAAGCAGAAAGGAAACGGCTCTTCCTACAGCAGTAAAATAGCATTTGAACTATTTCTGCGTTTTTGACAAGGTTACAGCGGCTTAGAAATTTCAGTTAAATCTAATGTAGCCTTAGTCTTCCCATCAGCCCAATAATCCTTCCCATGCACACAAATACAGTGTGAGTACCATGACTTGTGTTTGGATCATTACTCTGAGCTTGCTAAACCAGATTCTAGGGCTGAGTTTTCTAAATCCAGACAAAAACAAAAAATCCACAATCCAGACCATACCTGGTATGTAAATTTAGCAGCCCAATCCATCATGGACCAGACGAAACCAGCTAAACCACATTACAGTCTTCTGCAACTGGCAGATACAAGGACCTTAGTTCAAATATTTGTTTTAAGACATGTTTTTTCCTCCATTAAAAAAAAAAAGACAAACCCAAACAGTAAAGGCTTATGATTCATATTCTGAAAGTCTCATTGTCTTGCCTGACTTGCACTATTTTTACTCTACCAATTTAATACTATTTTATTTTACTATTTTTACTATTTCTTTTCCCTGCAAATTCCACTGTTGTTTAGTGTCCCAGTTTCACCATCTGAAATGCGCCACTCTCTCTCAAAATCTCTCCCCCTCTTTAACCTCTCTCCTCTTCTATAACAGGGTAGCTAGTTCTCCCTATCTTTTCACATTCCTTCCTGGCCTCAAGTTGACAGCAAAACAGAGGCCTTTTCTACAGTAATTTCTGGGTTTGTGACAGCTGATCATTATTCACTGTTACTTAAGGATGATCTTGTAACAGGTTAGAATATGTTAGAACAAGTCCCTACTGAAGAGATGCTGCCTGGTTGACAAATATAAAAGATTGTCATCCCTGAAAAACGGAAAGATTAAAGACAGCCTGTATCACAGCAACACAACCCCAAAGCAAGCCTGCTTCCAGAAAAAACCCTACGTTTTGCAAGGGTCAAGAAAAGAGGAAACTGCCCAAAACACCTTTTAGACACTCCTTTGGGAAAATATCAGAAGCGTGAGAGAATGGATGAATCAGGTTGCCCTCAGCATGGATCAGTGCTAGACCCCACGCTATGCCACACACGCAGGGGCGAGCTGCCTTAAGTACAGAAGCTGCTGAGGACATCCACAGGTGACAGCAGAGTGGCACAGGCCTGCCAGACAACAGAACATTCCAGCAGCACGAAGCCTTCAACACACTAACACACATGAAGCCAAATAGGTAAATTAAAAGCACAAATATATGGGCAGGGGTAAAGGCAGAGCTGTAACTCGGAGAGAGGAGGAATGAGGTGTTGTGAATTCAACCTCAGCTTCCAGCTCGCATCAAGCATTTAAGACAGCAATGAGCTGCTACAATAAAGAAACAGGAACAAACAAAACAAAAATTAGCAAAAAGACCCCAGAGTGAGTTGTCAGCCTCACTAATGGTTTCATTTTCTTCCATTTTCAAACAGAAAAACTTGTAGTTAAAGCGTTCAGCTTCAGAAGAAGAAATGCAAGTAGGAGTACAGCACACACTGGTGGTAGTGGGAGGGAGACTTGAAAAAATAGCAATAGAAGGTTAAGATAATTCTATCTTAACCTTCTATAAAATGTAGAAAACAAATTACTTCAGAGATAATAAATTACTTCATATTTAATGGGAAATAAATTAATTCATAGTTATCAATGACAAAGAATCAAGTTCGGTTTGGGAAAGGGCATGTACAGAGAAATACACTGCCTAACTAAGCAAAAGCATCTGCTTAGGTAAAAATTAACTGTAACTCAAACCACAGGTACTGGGGATTACATTTAAAAAAAAATCCAGACTTTACACCTTGCTATGGGAATAGCTATGTCAGGGCTGAGAGAATGAAGAACTGTCTTGGAGAACACATGAAGCAAATTTCTAGTGTTTTCCTTTTTACTCAGTTCCTGTCTGCTGTTATGACTGGAGTCTTATTTGGCTGCATCACATCCTACACAAACCTCTCTTTTTCAGAAAAAAAAAAATGGAATTTCTGAGTGAAAGGGATCCCAAAAATATCAACAGAAAAAAAATTTAACATATTACTTATTATAAAAGATGGATTTGAATATCAACACAGAAACAACTTATAATTACACTACTGAAACCTAAAAGAAAAAAGAAATGCAGTTATTCATGTCATAAATTAAAGCATTTTGTTTCCCCCATTTATTCCATGGATATGATCACTAATTTAAATACAGAAGTTACTATGTACAATAATGTTTTCTTGTTTCACTCTTGATCAATATTTTCCTAGTTGTCTCTGAATTATTCAGTATAATAAGGTAAGACGCCCCACTGATAATATGGTTGGAAATCAGGACTTTAATCAGCTATTAATATTGTAAGACAGATTTAAAGGGCTTTTGAAATTGAAGTCAAAACAATAATAGGTTTAAATGATTAAAAGGGATTAAGAAAGCCAGGAAAGTTCAAAGCCTGTTAATCACCAGACTGCGAAAAACTGTGATCATTTAACAGGGTCAGCCCTATCACTCTGGACTTAAGCATATAGAAGTGGCCTTGTCAAAACAGTTTCCTTAAGTACAAACCAGGGAGCTAAAAATTTAAGACAGCCAAACACTTGCTGTATACAGATACAGAAAATGTTTTCTCCATTGTAATTTTTTTAGTATCTGACTACATGCACCTTTCTAAAAGCTGTACACACTCTGTACATTTTTTATAAATTGGTACTCTTGAATTCTAGACTCATTGCACCAGTAGAAATACACTTTGTTGAGCTTTAGTAAGTTTATCAAGGGATAATAATATTAATTCCATTTATGCAGAACTACAGATATACTCCTTACAGACTGAACTCTAACGTACTACATTAATATTATTCCTTTGAGTCTTGAATATTTAAGGCACTTCTTTAGTTTTCCCAGTTCTTTTTGCATTGTTCCTATTCTGAAATGATCATCTAACATTTACATACCTGTTTTCTTCAAACAGAAATAAACATTCATTTGCCATTTCATTCTTTTTGATTATATACATAAATCAGTTTCCACAATGTGTTAGATTTTTATTTGCATAAAACTTACTAAAAAACACAAACTAAAGTAACGTGTACATAATCTAAACCGAAAGGTTCCTGTTCTTTTCACAGTTACCCACAATTACTTGCTATTATCACTTTAAAATTGATTGTTTGGACCAACTCATATCAGTTCTACAACAGATCCTGTCATCACTAGTACTGAAAATCCCCAAATACTTCCCCTGGCCCATGATGAGCTTTGCTTTGAGAATTGTATAGATATACACACACATATACATCTAATTCAGAAAAGGCTCAGTAATGATTGTGCATGTGACCCTCAGATTGATATATTATTTTACTGATTTCTTCTAAATAAAGACTCCCTGTTTGCCATGTATGAATAGCATTGCCAGCTACTCAGTTTACACTTGAAAACAAACCCTTCATCACCTTCTCAGAGAAGGCAGACTTACAAAGCCATCAGGATGAACTCCAACAGGCTCTGCATCTACAATAAAATACAGGTTAATACTCTGGGCACAATAACAAAGGCAGTAACATCACACTGCTGCAAACCTAAGACCCAAACATGTCGGGCTCCATTAACACAAAGTACATTTCATAACTGAATTACAACTCTGTTCCCATACTAGATCTGTTCTACCTTTATCTCCAAAAGAACAAATCAAATCTCTAAAATACAATTATTTTAGCATCTCTAGTACAAAGAAATAAATGCCACATCAATAAAAATCAATTAAGATGGAGCAAAAGACATTTATTTGCCAGTGAAGAGCTCACAAATCACAAAGTCAGCCTAGAATACTACCTTCAAGCAACAAAATCCTCCAAAAGGAGCTGGAAGTTCTGAGGCTGTATTGAATCTTGATTGATATTAAATATTTAACTATCTTCAAAATGCTAAGAATTGACACAGAAGAAGACTGGTTTATCATATTTAATAAAAGCCATATTGTTCCCATTTAGAAATTATAAGGAAACTAACAGCAAGTTTTACATGTCAGTTAAAATCTCTCTTATTTCTTTAAAATATATAGTTTAAAATGCATTCCATTTTCCTGTTAGACAACTTTATGGATGTGTTTCTGCTTGTGACAGGCTAGGCTGAAATACTAACTTCATATTATTACTGCAACCTAAACGAGTCTCAGTGCTGCCTAAAAGCTCCATCTCTCCCATCACCTGTCTCTGCACCCAAGGGCTTGTTACAGGACAGGCCAGCTTACAGAAACTTAAACAGATCATTGTCAAGGAAATCATTTACTTTAATTTGCCTTCTCTACAAATTATTTTTAACACTGATTAAAGCAAACAGAAAGCTACAGACAAATTTCAGCTACGCTGAACGAACACATCCAAGCCATTAAAGTCATTAGCTTTATAAGAAAAAATAGCATATGGAAAATGGCAGATAAGATTTTTAACTGCACTGAAAATTTAAATTTTGTCCTGAAAAATGAATGAGCAATACCAAGATGGAGATTTAGGGAAGTGTTCTTGAGAGATTAAGTCCTTGCCCTGCTGTAACTGGGGCATACCGAGAACTGCAATTACTGCTGCTGGGAAGAGCAGCTCCTCCCTTTGGCCTCAAGACATCACCACTGGTTAGTATGTTAATTCTTCACCCACAGTGGTACCTGCAACATCAATCCAGACATCCAAGGGTCTGGCAGGGGGAAAAAGAGACTGACTGAAGTATTTGGACAATTCCTGTCACTTTTGGCCCAGATGAGTGTTTTGTCTCAGCACTGGGTGTAGAATTACATATAGACTTTGAGGTGGTCTGACTATTCTGTTTAGAACTGTGGCTGTTGTTTAACACTGCCACATGCAATAACACAGGCACATTTCAAAACAGCTTCAGTGAAATACACTGAAAATACTCTGGTAAAAATGGGAGTTATTGCAAGCAAATTTGGGGAAAGGTCTTTGTTCTTTTTTCTACACAGTAACTATACAGAATAAATTGTCAGGAGATACCTGAGATTCTGGAACACTTTGTCTCTTTTGCTGGGAAACCAGGGAAATATTAATAGCAGAAATTGGAAGACTGACATTTGTACTGTAGCTCTTGTCTTAAAACAGAAGAGATAAGGCATGCTAGCCTGAAGCCATGTAGGACACTGGGCTTAACTTAATATTCACAGGTGAGACCGAATGCAGACTTTACTTGGAGTGGTCTGGAAGTGAATTTGGGTGTAGTTTAATTTCTAATGCAGGAAGTTGACTGTACACTTCCAGACTACAGTGACAGCCTAATGTTACAGTAATCTTTATTGCCTACCTTCCAACAAGTGGGAAGTTTCTGTTGTCTAAAAAGAATAAAACCCAGCCTCAACACTGAAGAAATAAATAGCTTCAATAATAAAAGAACTGAAAAAATGTTGATGGTAATGTCTGTATTTCTGTGACTTCATGCTACTGCTCACTTGTTACTGCTTGTCATGTTAGATAGCCATATGCTCCCCTTTACACTTTGTCCCATGCACCTCAGATTCTTGCACTGAAACATAATCACTTTCACTGTCACAAAACAACAGAAGAAATACATGGAAAAAAAGTTACTGGAACAGTCTGGTAAAATAATCACCAAAAATTGTTTAGCCACTGCTCCCTAGTATATGTGTCATATACCCACAAGTTTCAAGTAGAACTAAAAAATGAAAATAATTTTTATGCTAACACATTGAAGAGAGGAATCAAGGGTTTGTAAAATGAAAAAAATCTGCCCCCAGCCCTGCAATTAATCTGAAATTACAAGGGAGCTGCAGGCTTTATAAAATCCTAAAGTCTACAGCACAACCAGATCTCCAGTAACGTGGAACATTGATGACTCTGCCCCGAGAAAAACACCATAAAACAAGACTCAAACAGCTGATTTACCCTGCTGCAGCCATTGGCTAAGGGAAAACAAGAACACCACTAATTAAGAGGAAGACAGGCAGCCTCCACCCTTTCCCTGTGGCTACATCAGAGACCACAAGGCCCACACTGCAAAAAGGAACAGGACAAGAAGAAGCAAAGCACAGAGCAGGCCTGGGCAGGGTTCAGTGCTGAAGAGCAGAGACACAGAATCAGGGACCAGTGGCACAAGCACCTCATACCTTAGGTTACAGTTACCTGTAGCACTGATGTGGTACCTGCAATTTGTTCAGGAACAGCCTCATGTAATAGCAAGTTACCAAATAGAAATGTTTACAATTAATACTTAATTTCAAAAGGAACGACAGAATCGCTCTCTTCTTCATCAATTAACTTGGGAAGAAAAGCTACTGAGATTGCATATTGCCTGACCTGAGTGAAGCAAAACAAATCAAGGTGTAAGGAGCATTATAATTTACATAAATATCTAATTTTTTAGAAACCAAAGTTTTTAGAAAGATGAAAGTATTCCAACCATCTCAAAAATGTAATCACTAAAAAGCCATATTTTCTAAGATATGACAGATCAATTTCACCTAGAGTAAAAAAACTAAGACTGTGTCAAATCATTGCTAATTTTTGACTGGGCTTTTCTGTTCTTCAATCCACAAGTGAACAACCAGTTTCACTTTATTACAGTAGTAGGAAAAACCCCTCTAATCTGTACTACACTCTTGGAAATGTTGGGTTGGACAAGCAGGATGGGAACAGAAAACAATATTAAAATCACATCTTAGTATCTGTAATTAAAAAGAATGCCTGAAACCGTATCTAGAACATGAACCACAATTTTTGTTTACTGTATCCTAAATAAAAATCAGTCTCGTAATCAGTCTTGCAATCTGGAAAATCTAATATGCAAAGTTTCTCAGTACAAACAGCAAGTAACACTTTCAAAGAGAAAGCTTTACCATTGAGTTTAAGATGGATTCCAGTTCTCTACATAGAAGACCCAGCTTTTTCCATCAGAGACATCTTCATCAAGGGTCTTCTCATTTAGTATTATTGTCTAATTAAAACCAGTGACACTTAGTTAATTCATAGACCTCTTTCACTTCAAGCTCCTTGTTTGCATTGAAGAGGCAAATGGAATCCATTATTTCATCATTTTCCTTGTAATGCAAGTCACAAAGTTTTGTTAAACAAATTTTCACTTGTAGGCGAAGGGAAAATACAGATAAGCTCTGTATGTGTGTGAGTCTCTCATGTCCTTAAGGTTATTCTAAAGAACACAATTAGTCCATTAACTAGGCATGTTCCACTGACATGCACTACATCTGCAAGTCTTCTGAAGAATAGGAAAAAATAAAAGAATAGCTCATGATTTACAGTTTATTACTAAGCAAGTATTTAAGAAAGTGAAAACACACACTAAAGAGTAGAGTATTTCCCAGTCATGAACATCTTACATTCTATTTTACAGGTAAATAAGTAGCTACAAGCTCCTCTATAAACATTGCTCAAGTTCTATATACCCTGAAAACATCTCAGCTCTCCATGCAATACTGTCACCCCACAAGCAGATTTTTCAAACAGCCTTTTCTAAAATTCACTCATTTAAACTACACATTTAACTAAATGCACTAGAAGAAAGCATTAGTGTTGTAGAAAGCTTTAATTATGATGCCAGGAATATTACCAAATTTATAGATACATTAGTATGAAGAGGACTTTCCTAAGAGAGCTATCATTACCCTAAGTTTTTGCAAGCAAACACTGGAGTTTTTATAATTTACCAGCAGTCAGATGATGCAACTGGGCTCAACAGTTTCAACAATGTTCTATGTTCAGACCTTGAGATTAAATAGACTTCTACAGATACAACTAAAAACACAAGGTAATAATATAGCACTCAGCTGTTCAGCTTCTCTGCCAAATGACCCAATGCAACAGATACTTTCAGGATTAATCTTTCACAAGAATTACCGGAACAATGGAACATCACACACCACATTATCTTCTGCAGGGGGAGGAAAAATACAGGGGCAAATTTTCAGGGACAGGTTTTAAAGGTTTATTATGTATTTTTCACACCTTCATCACTGTATGGACAGTACAAAATCTAAAACACACAGCCTTGTGACACCCACTGGAAAGAGAATTAACTCTGTCTCAGCCAAAACCAAGACAACAGGTAACACAATTCCCAGCTCAAAGCAATACAAAAACCCATTAACCTCTCCCAGAGGGTTGATAAAGCCCATAATCTAAGTTAACTCATTAGGGAAACTGCAAAAGCTGCAAGTCTGAAGGGGGTTGGGGATCCCCACTTCAATCTGGCAGCAAAGCCCATGTTTGCAGTCTGTACATTCTTGGATACTGCAACCTCCTAGCACAAAATCACCTTTTGTCCTTCTCATTTTTCAAGTTCACTCCAGCATGCATTTTTGGGGAAGGGTTTGTCTTGCATTAAAGCTGAGTTTGGTGAACAAAGAATCACCTCTGATTGTCTAAAAGCTATTAAGACCCTTAGCCACCTCATGAGAGTTAACTGCATGAATGGTCTTTTGATTTTTTTTGCTACGGGAAGTTACAAAGGCTTCTGTTAGATAGGAGCAAAGGTAACAAACTGAAAATGTTGAGAATAACACAAGCCACAGTTTAGACAGACCAAATTAGATTCAACACAAGTAAGCAAAGTTTTTGTCATTGTCAACTGAAGCTCCTTCACAAACTTTTTCTTAATCTATAAAGCAAATTCCCACGAGAGCGGAGAGAAGATCAAATATGTATATCTTCTTCACTTTCATCATGGCAAAACTAAAATAGGCTCAACCAAGAATGTTTCATTTACTGGATATCAACACTGTTCTATTACAAAAGTCTGTGCTCAACTCATCACCTCCTGACAGTGCACTGCAGTGAGGAAAGGTAAAGGATGGCCACACATCCCGGGATCTCCAGGAATGACCCAACCACTTTCAGTGCTACAGTCAAGCTGGCAGCACTGATCCATATCCATCCTTGTGAAATTGTGGATCACAATGACAGCACCTCCTCCTTCACTGAGATATTCTCTGTTCATACACCAATCACTACCACTGCTCCAAAGATCCCATTCATTCTTCCTTTCCTGTTTCTTCAAACCTGTTTTTTCCAGGTTTATTTCCAAATAAATACATTTCTTGATTTGAAGATAGTTTGTATTTACATCAGTGTCATAGAGAAGGCAGGAGAGAGAATTGAGGAGCAGATGGTAGAGGGCATGAAAGCTATAAAAATTCCAACCTTTACTGAGCATCCTCAGTGAACTTGTGCAAAAATTGCCATAGACCCTAATTTTAAGGGGGGAGAAAAAAAGAAAAAAAAAAAGACCTAAAGAGAAAAACACTTGTCTGCTTGGACAACCAAAAAGTAATCACACAGAAACTTGTAATTCTGGACCACGATGGTGATAAAATAGTCAGGCTGCAGGTTATAACTGTAATGGAATTTGGCAGCCCAAGTAGTAAACATACCTCAACTTATGAGATCATGGTTCTGGTCAAGAGCCCAGAAATTAGAGTGAAATAAAACAATATGATTCTTTAAACTTGATGTGATAAACAGAACAGATAACATTCCCCTATATCTCAACTCTTTTTTAAGAGCATGGGCTGCAAGGTATTTACCTGCTTATACAGGTGCTGGCAATTACAGATATTTTCCTTGCCTTCCCACTGATCAGTTAGGGAAGACACAAGGTTTTACATACTGAGAAGTTTCAGGACTGGCACATAGCTCTGTCAATGCCGATTTGTCAACACTGATTCTCTTCTCCTCCTCAGGACATGCAGCCACAGACCCAGCAAGAGAAGATTTATCCATACCCTGAACACACATTTCTCAACCACTGCAAGTGCTCTTGAGGTGACAAGTAATGCCCAAATCTCTACAGCCTAAAAATTAACTATAATTAGGTAAGCAAGATTCAGTGTCAAAAACTGAGTATTTGCAAAACAGAGTGCTCTAGGGAGAGCAATGAAACATATGCCATCTCCTAACTTTTAACAGCAGGACACTGGAGGATTTACAGGAGTCAGCAGTACTGAATTTAGTGTTTTAAAATGTCATTGACATGTTAATTGGATTTTCTTTGCCCATTTTAGCACAGTTTAATATATGTAGTGTAGATTAAGTTATTCTTAAATGCCTGTCTGAGTTAGAGGGTAAAAGAATCATGCCTGTTAAATGTCATGGGTAGAAGTGAGTACACCAAAAGCTTTAATGAATACCTGTTAGCAAGTTATTTTCACAGATACACATAGCTATAGTTAGCATTTCACCCACAATGCATTAATTCTTCTTCTACTCTTTCCACTCTCACCCCTTAGAAGCTGCTCTTTGAGCAAGTATTCATATCTTCACAAATTAAACAAAAACACTCTTAGGTAATGGAGTTGATGCAAACTAAAAACAGACCAAAAAAACCAAAACAAAACCACATTTCTGATATTTCTTTCATGCAGATACTAAAAACCCCCAAGGACATATGATGCACTATATTTATTCCAAGACTTCTTTCCAGCTCCATAAACAGAAACTGAAGTGGTTTGTGGTATCACCGGTTTTCAACAGTGCCATCAACATTGCTAACACTTTTCCAGATTGTTTCCCTGAAGAGAGAGGCAAGAAATGGGACCCAGAAATCACAACAGAGCCTAAAGCTTCTCCGGCTCAGGTAATGCCAGACTGCTGATATGGTCTGAAAATCTCTGCAGGGCATGGTGAAATTCTGTTGTGATATAAATTAAAACTGTCTCTCCTAGGAAAGGCTTAAAGTCTAGGAAAGGCTTAAAGCCCTCCAAAACTTGTCAAGAGAACAAAAGACTTTGGAATCAGATTAAACCAAAATCCACTTTGAAAACAAAGTGACAGGATTGTACTAACAACCCAAGGCAAAAAGACCAGCCCAGCCCTCCAGCACTGCTCATTTCCTCAAAACATGGCAGCAGGCTGTTTAGAATCTGCCAGCAGTGGGACTGCATTAGATATATTTATTTTTGGGTTTATTTATAACATGGATTGTAGGCCAAATAATGTTGTTTAAAGGACTATTTTCTACGCTTCCTGATGCTGTTTCAATTAGCACTTTCTTAACCAAGGTTACAAAAATAAGCTGTTTATAAAACTCATTTTAATACCCTCATTTCATTGACAATATATATTGATTAAACTTGCAACATCAAGTCCTTTATTCTGAACAAAGGTAATTTTTATTAAAATTGACTGTAGAGGTGGATAAACTAGCAGAAACACTGGAAAAGTTAAATGCATAAAATTCTTATGGGTGTCTACCTAAACTCTTTTCTTTTTTCCCTAAGCTACCGTTGAAGTCAGAGCCCTGCTGGCCTGATGGCCCCATTACACATTCCCATCCAGCAGAAGAGGTGAGAAACAGACTCCAGGTTGCCAAGATCCCAAAAGCTGACACTACATGGCTGGAGATGGATGCACCTCTTGCTTGACAAGGAAAAAGAGACTACAACGAACAACAACTTCTCTTTCAAATGCTTCACAGCCTGAAATGTTTATGTTCTTGCACCTCCCTGCAGCATTTGAACAGATAATTTTATTCAGAAGTTGTTCTCTGGCTACATTTTCTATTTTCTCTCCTTTCAGGAGCTGAGGAAGCGTGGGATCTGATTCCCATTTCAGGAAGCGTTGCAAAAGGCAGTTGGACCTGGAGGAGAAACATTCTTGTTGGTTTGTTAACTGGACTTCTCTGCATACACTCACAGAGACAGGGATATCAGACCAGGTGCGTGAGAAGGTAACCAAGCTCCTCAGTTCTGTTGTTACCAGAGCTAGCACACTGTCAGCAGGCTCCCTGTGCTTGTGCTTTCAATAATGCAATACTCCACAAATGCACTCTGGCAGGAAAGAAATGCTCACAGAGCATATGCTGCTCCAGGAGATAATTTAATTTGTCTGACAGGACTCAAATGCGAGTACATAAGATTTCTAATTTTTAAATTAAATTAAATTCTGCACAGCACATCACATCCCACGAAAAGCACAATGCACTCCTGAAGGATTTCAGTGCTGTAGAGATCCCATTACCTCTTTTATGTCAGCAATTTATAAGGATCAGTTGGGGGGTATTGTTGGGTTGGGAGAAGGGCATTACCTGTTTTTAGAGACTGGTTTTTAAGTTATTTCAGTGGAAACATGAGGCAGAGAATTACACCAGATTAATTCACTTTTTTGAATATTCAAGACATAGATCTGATTTCTGAATTCCAGATGTTTGACACAATCCATCACATTTTTGTCTCCAGCTTATAATATAGAAGCTTTCACTTAAATAAACCTTAAGATAAAATTTGAGTGATGAAATACTGATGACAAATTATTGCTATTAAGAGCAGCAGAACAAAATATTCGCGGCTGACAATACATATTCAAAAATTAAAACTCTGCACCTATTCTTTATTTGGTGATGTGAAATTTAGTTTTGATGCAGTATTCCATTAAAAAAATAAAGAGCAATTAGAGTAAAAAAAATATTAACACTTCAAAAATTAAAGAAAGAATTGCAAGCCCTCTGAAAGATCAATCAACTTAGAAAGCAGAAAAAAAGTAGCAACAACAATAAAAACTGGAGCTCAAGCAGAAAGATATAAAAGAGCAGTTGCATTTTACACCTCTGGAAAAGACAGATCTCTAAGCTGATTCAAGAACGGTTAAGCTTAATTCCTATTAAGCAATTCAACAATTTGTTTATATGGAGGGTAACATAACAAGTAGGCTTACGCAAGATAACAGACAACCTGATAAGAAGCAGTCCTGTTCTTGACTGATAACCTGGTTTTGTTTTTTTTTTTTTAAGTACATTTGCACAACTTTTTTGGTGCGTTTCAGAAATGGCATATTTACCTCATTGCTGAAGAAAAAGACTGCAGTAATAGTAAATCGAAAATAGCATATGATTCATACAAGAGCTACCTAAATCTTACTGAAATTGATGACTCCTTCCAATTAAAGACTAGAATAAATTGATAGAAGACTATATGAAAACACTGAGGTTTTCATAGATACCACCACCAGTTTCATAGAGCAAGAACAATCAAATGACACACACCATGCTGGCTACTTCCAGCATAAGGCCAGAATCCCAGAGATCAGCATAAACACAGCATTACACGGGCAGGTAGCCATCCATTTATTTATAGGCACCATTCTTAAAAAAAAAAAATATATAAAGACTTACTTGTCAAGGAAGTCCTTGTCCACAACTGCACAGATATCAAGCAGAGGATTTCCCATTCCAAACAGGACATTTTCACTGTAAGAGAATCAATTATATCAAGTTAGCTTTGCACTGGTTTATTGTTCCTAGTATAGGTAAAGACTTTTTTTATTAGAGAGAAAAACAAAAAGATAGAAATTTTGCCAAGCACACTAAACACTCAGTGACCTGGCACATACATAGAGTCAAATTTGAGTGAAGAACCATCCTACAGTGATCTTCTATCAATACACAGACTCCAATAATAAATGTATTATTCTGTTAAGCTGTCACTTACTCAGATAAAAAATTAAAGCTGCATGCCATGTTCTGGAGTTTTAAAGGATGATATTCAAGTTGTAATACCAAATTTTAGTAATGGGAGCATCACATCAGGGTAAAAGAATTTCCCTGAACCCACTCACTTGTTGGGTACCAACAAATAATTAACGATTTAAGTCTGTTCTAATAAACTGAAACAAAGAGACTATGAATTCTGCATTGCCAGCCATTTTAAACAGTGCAGCTGTCTACTAGTAAGTTGGATGTACATTTTAAGCAATTTGACATTTATTACCATGACTTCTTTCACACAGAAAAAGGACATCAAAAATACTGTAAGAAGTATTTTTGAGAAGGATAGCTTTAACTTTTTCTTTTAGATTAATTCATAAACCATGTGTTACATTTTCCTGAATAGCATGTACTTGGGTGATAATACAGTAATACCAAAGGATTAGATATGTGGCCTAGTGTCAAGTAGGAGTGAATGCAGCTGTTCTCTAAAACTACATCCAAACCCATCCCATTCCTTGCCAAACTAACTCCTACTGCCTCCAGCCAGCAAGGCACATTCTTGGTCTGGCCACCAAAAGTAGCTTCAGTGCCACCACCTATACAGGGTTTGTGTGGCCAGGTTTTGGTAGCCAGAGGACTACAGAGCTTCTGTGAGAAGCTGCTAGAAGCTTACACCATGGCCAGCAGAGCCAATCCCTGCTAGCTCCAAGGTGAGCATGCCACTGGCCACGGCTGGGCTAATTAGAGATGATGGTATCACCTCAGTGATAACAGATTTAAGAAGAAGGGGGAAAAATAGTTATCGTGCAGAAGTGGCCAGAGAAGAGTGGGGTGAGAACATGTGAGAGGAACAGCTCTGGAGACACCATGGTCAGCGGAGAAGGAGGGGCATGAGGTGCTCCAGGCACCTGAGCTGAGGCTCCCCTGCAGCCCAGGGTGAATATCACAGTGAAGTCAGGATGCAGCCCATGGAGGTCCATGGGGATGCAGAGATCCCCCCTGCAGCCCGTGGAGGAGACCCACACTGGAAAAGGTGAGGAGTCTGGGACCCCATAGGAGGCCCGTGCTGAAACAGCCACCTGGCAGGGACCTGCAGAGCTATGGAGAGCAGGCCCATGCTGGAACTGCCTGTCCTTGAAGGACTGCACTCAGCAGCAGAGACCCACGCTGCAGCATGGAAAACATGATTAATAACCTTGATACTGAGACACAGCAAGCCATGCTTTAAGTATCCTAGTTTTTGTTGCAGCATTAAAGGCAGGCCTTCAGAGCCCATTGCACTGTAAATAAAATGTGGAAGATGCTGCTTTGTGAAGGTGGAGCCAGAAATCCAGCTCACTCCTAACTGGAATAGTTACCATCTGCTTAGTAAAAACCTGTAAGACTGACTAAATACTTTTGTCAGTGTGACAAATAGCATAACCATAAGTTACACATAGCTACAAGACAAGAAGAGCAAGAGACAGATGACAGTTCAGAAGACTGAGGATAAAGGGGATTGCAGTTGAAGTCACAAGACAGAACATTCTCTCCACTGTAAAACCTAAGTATTGCATAAGTAGTACTGCAGGACAATGAATGAAGTCAGAAGTCTCCAAGTGTTGAATGCAGATTTGTCCCAAGCTACATGTTCCTGTACTTAATGTTTACCTGATTCTCACATGCTGTGAAATTTTACACATCAGTAGATTTATAACTACACTTAAGGAAAAAAAAAAAAAAACACGGATAACTTCTACATAAGACAAGAGCCAGCAGTTTAATGGTCAGTATGCCAGAAAACAGCAGCTGTACTTTAAAAAAAACAAACTGAAATACAGCTGACATGCTGAGGTCACCGCCTATGAAGAAGTCACCACATTGAATGGAAAAGCAAAATAGCAGCTACCAACCATTCAATGAGCTGTGGGCTGCAGAACATGCAGGTCAGTATGCTCAAAACAGCACAAGAGCAACTTTGTGCAGAAGCTCTATGAAGCCAATAACATGCGTACAAACTCCTCACATGTCAGCAGCAACTGGAACTTTCTGTGCCATTTAATCCAGGCAGCTCTTTACATCACACATAAGTCCTGCCTGTTCCCAAGCCTTCCTTCTCCCACAATATTTTATAATCATCTCCATTCAATTATTCCAGAGGCTGTATGTTGGGTGCCATTTGGAATCACGTTTTAAAAGCCAAGTTAGCTATCATCAGATTATTAAATGTATGTTCAGCAGCATTCCACAAAAACTTCTGGGCAAACTCTCCCCAAATTCAGAATAGCTGTTTCTCACAACTAAATGTAGGACAGCAGAACTTGACAGCTTTTCAAACACATAAAACTTGGAGTAGATTAACATTGATTTCTGTGAAGAAATCAAGTGCTCTAAGCTGTTTACCTATTTTTGCAAATTATCTAAACACATAAGATAACAGATACTAATCTCTCACCCTGTGTCTTTACTTAACATGTATTTCTAAATTTTTGGTTCTTTCACCTAGGTGTTAGAATTATCTAAGTCTTAAGATACAAGAACATCCATGTTTAAAAATACATATCAGCATTCCACTGGGGGGAAAAAAAAAAAAAAAAAGAAAAATCCATACACTCCATTTTTACTGGGGACTGGAGTTGTGTCTTTCCTTAACTGTCTCTGTATTTGACAAAATACCTTTATGGGCAAAACGGGATAAGTCTAAACAATTTTAAGTCACAAAGTATAAAAAGTCAACAAGCAGATAATTTTAGAGGTTAGATTTCATCTCAGAGGTCTTTTCCAACCTAACTGATTCAGTGAACCCCACTGTGATCAGCATTTTCTAATACAAGCACTGTGAACCAATCTGGAAAGTCCTGCTGTTAAAGAGGAAGACTTGACTGTGTAAACCATTAGCATGTTCAACCTGACTAACCCAACACTGGCTACATTTAGTGCAATGCAAATCACCCGTTCCTTCCCGAGGAGCTGCTCTGTTATACAATTGCAATTTTTGTGGTACAACATGAGGTACAGCAGCGACTTGGCTTCAGTTTGCCCTTCAATAAAAACTTTCAAAAATTAATTTTTTAATCTCAAATACTCACTCTGTAAAGCTACAGAAGCCTCTGTAAAGCATAAAATAAACCAAATATTTATGATTCTAGAGAATGCTAAATTTACAGGTCTCCAGAGCAAAAAAAACCTGAGATGTTAAATTCTTACATTCTCACCAAGCTGAAGACTTTGAACATTAGATTTGAACCTTATAGGCCTTGTTTGCTGTTCAGTCACACTGGACATCTGCAGTGATTAAAATTTCAGTGATTATTTCCAACCAATTAGGGATAAAACATAGAGAGGAAGCAGTAGTAATTTCCTGAAATTTGGGATTTCACAATACACAGGTTATTTGGGAACACATCTCTGCCACAGACACAGAACATACTTCTGTGGTCCCCAGCCTCCTTGACTCTCCCCAGTCCCTTCTCTTTCACTGGAGCACTGATATCATCCAAAAAGGATATTCTTGTTTAACCCAACTAATCTATTGCAAAAGAATATCTGGATCCGTTTTTCCAGAAGCAGGTGACAACTCCTTCACCTGCATCAATTAAGGGCATATATAATTGACTATACAGTCAGCATCAAGGTGTGTTTATGCATACAGACACACAGACAGTACAAATATATCAACAAGACATATACTTTTTAAACTCTAAACTATAGATAATGTGTTCATACATATCTAAAAGGTTGGACACAAAAACACACCATCCATCTAGCAAAACTACAGAACAGTAACTACAGAATGCTTTGATGTACATAACATTTACATTCATAACTATTGGCAAGCATCAACATATTCTATGAGTTGGACTTTTAACCTTGGACTAGATGAAGCGTGAGTTGCAATTACAAGTTCAAGCAATGTAACTCATTAAGTGTAAATAAATCTTCTCCTGTAAATTAGGAGTTTTGTTAAGACATTACCAATATGACTGATTTTACACAAATGGCCAGTCTTTCACACCTTACACTTATCACAAGTGGCAGAAGTAATAAAATAAAACCAAACTGGATAAAAACCAAACAACAAGCCCAAACAAATAAAAAAGAACCCACATCAGTACTGAGCTACCCTTGAACCTTTTTTAAGTAGTCAACAAAATTAAATGCAACTGAATGATCTGGAAAGCTGTGTCCAATCTCATGCTCTACTGCTGCAGGCATTTTTGAAAATATGGTCCTGATTCAAGTTGGCCGCTGAACATCAGCAGTACTACATCCAAATATCACACAATATTGTTATCATCCCATGCTGCTGCGCACTTCCGTGGAAGAGCAACATCAAAATATCAGCGAAAGCTTATTATTAGTTTCTGGCACAGAGACAGAGGAATATTT
>JAHLSL010000018.1:20470484-20504467 GCA_025920805.1 Petroica traversi | reverse complement strand
TTTGCTGATTTTATTCAGAAATTAAATTTTCTGGTGTGAAAGAGAGCTGTGCACCAGCTAAGTCCCAGTTATTCTCTCATATAAAGAGCTCCTTACATGAAGAATCTTTAATAGAAGCCTTGTCATGAGGATTCAGAAAAGAGAAATTGAAATGCTTGAGGTAGAGAAGCCTGAACAGAAGGAGACGAGTGGTAGCTGTACTTCATGGCTATAATAATGGCAAGAAACCAACTAAAATTTGTTTAAAATGTTAAGTTCCTTCCTTTTATTTGCCTTTAATTTTTCCCCAAATTACAGCTTCACATATAACTTAAAAAAATTAATACAGAGAAGATAAGTTAAATCTTTTTTATTCTTATTGAACGTAATGTATGAAAGACAGCCTTTTAACAGGAGCTTCTTACAATTAAGACAGGATTCATGAGACTCATTCATACACGATGAAATAATTAAGAATGCTGCTTTGCTCTGTCGTGTTGGAGGAGAAGGAGGGTGCAAGTGGTTATGTGCCTTCTCTCTGCCCTCTGTGTTTGGGCTGGCTGTGGCAGGGTCACACGTTAGGAAGGGCTGTCATGCCCAGCAGAATTCCCTTGGTGCTTGCTGGCTCTCAAGGAGTGTTTGAGGAGTGCATGGCTCTCTGGCACTGTGCTTGTCCTTTCTGGAACCTTGAGTGCCTCGTCAAAGAGAGCAGTGTAAAGCTGGTAGCACTGGTGCTCTGGCCTGTCACACTTACTGCAGGAGTGAATTGGGAGAGCATGATGGAAAACATCTTCACAAAGAGCTACTGTGATTGAATCCTGCTGCCTTATCCGTTCAGAGTTCTTCATGATTTGGCTGGAATATGAGCCTAATTATCAGTATTTTACTGAAAATACTGTGGACCGTAAATGTGACATGATACTCACTTTCTCTGTGTCCATTTGGCCCTCTGTCTGTTCAGTACTGCTTTCAGAGAATTAATTTCTTAAGTCATCCCTTAGTAGTCCTAAAGCTAATTCAGATATAAGTTTTGTTCAAAGTGTTCCATCTCCACATAAAGATGTAGTTTTAGCAATGAATTTTTAATTGTTTTGGTGAGGGTTTTTTCCTAAGAACCTCTTGCTTTTCCAGCTTTTCCAGCAAAGCTTTCTATTCTTGCAGCTCCCAAAGGGAACTGCAGTTATGCAGGATCTAATATTGTTCGATTATTCAGAATCTTCATATTGTTTTGTTGACAAGAGATGAAACTCTCTTGCCAGCAGTTAGAAGACTTGTACTGCAACTAAATTGAAGAGAGGCGCCATGCAAGAGTATTATTGGAAAGCTCATCAGACAGTAGATGAAATGCTGCACAAATTCTCATGCAGGCTGTAATTGCTACTGGTAAAAGCACAAAGGAAGTTGCAAATTTTGTTATAGATACCAAACACTGATTTAAGACAACTTCAGAGTATTCTCAAAGGACTACTTCCTTTTGAAAACAATTTCAGAAAGTTACTAACAGTGTTTTAAAAGAGAGCAAAGATAAATAAATGTATGCTGAACATCTGGGAAGCAAAGTGATCTTGCTGATAAAATATGTGTCTGAGTAGTTGTACAGACACAAGCACTTCATGGTGTTGAGTAGATGCGAAGTTTTGTTTGACTAACAGAGGGGGACAACAAGCAGTTCTTAAAAAAAGTTGCAAAAATGTTTTTGCTTTGTTGTGCAGATACCTAAGCTGTGACCATCTTATATGTTAAAAGATTCATGACACTTGAGCAGCATCATTAAGACACACAAACAATAATAGGAGCATAAAAAAACCTGAAATTACAGAACATTCATGTTTTAGTAAACCTGAGACTTCCAGATTTATCAGCTTGAATCACAGCTGCTAATGATGTCTCAGGTTGGTCCAGCCAGTTATACAATATTTCAGGGCTGACATGGCTGTCTTGAAACTCTTCAGGTGTTTAATGGGACTTCTCTTTATTAGGTGTGCTGGTTTGAAAGCAAACAAATGGGGTTGGGGAGGTCAGGAACGCATTTGTGGCACATTTTGGATTTATAGGAAAAAGCTAAAGTACTGACTGGCAGATTGTGACAAAAATACTAGCTTTACAATGGAAATGGAACTGCCTATTATAGCTTATTTCTCTAGATTACTTTAAGCATTTGATTACTTTCCATTCACTTGTCACTAGGAGTTCATTTCCACAAATACCTTGCAGAGATTCAGACAGTCTACCCCTACTAATCCTTCCACCCTTCAGAGCAGCTATGCCAAATTCAGGGAATGTGGAAGCTGTGGAATACTTTCCTAGTGATGGTCCTGTTTGGAGCTGTTTTCAGCAAGTAGTACTAGCTCTAAAGGGCATTGCAGAGGTCAGGGATAAATTCCTCACTTCCTGGCTTCGGAGCTTTGAATGTAACTCAGCTCAGTGTTACGGAAAAGCAGCTGTTGACAGTATTTCTGCATTAATTACTTTTTAGAGTACTTAATTGTAGCTAAGGAGAAGCATGTGCAATCAGTCTTTTTTCCCATGCTCACAGCCTCTCTCTCTTGCCAATGAGCTCCACTTTTGTCTTGTGAGCCTGCTGTGACTTTAGTCCAGATGTTTCCGTGCCAAGAATTTGAAAATCAGTAACATTGCAAATTCAGATTTAGACAAAAGAAAAGTTAGAGACGTGGAAACAGCACATTAAAGGCTTCTTAGTTAAAATATGTTTTTCTTCTGTGTGGACTTCAGATTCTGGTAGGATGGAAATGACTGAGAACAGTCTCATGGAGTTTTGCATGTCAGAGCAAGGATGAGAAGTCTGTGAGAAGAAGCTGCAAAACTGCAGGGCTGTTTGCTGCTGCGAGCCTGTAAGGTGCCTTGCAGTCAGGCAGTGACATGAAAGGCTGTCAGTGTACTGAAAATGAGCTTGAACAGTTTGCTTTGGCCTAGATGTAAATAATGATCCCTGTACACCTTCAGTCTGCTTTTAGGTAGGCCTAAAAGCAGAGAGATGAGAGGCATGTCCTTTTGAACAGTGCTGGAAACACCTTCAGTACCCTACATAGAGTGGTGGCATCTCAACGTGGTGTTTGCTACACTGCTACATGGAGAAGAGTCTCATGATTCCTGAATTCTGGTGATTTCATTTTGCTGCTATTTGTTAAATATTTAGGGACTTAGTTTCAAGACCTTTACCCTCAAAGTGCTGTAGCTCTTAACACACTTTGTTGTTGGCCACAAATAGTGACCTGCCAGTGTGAAGAATTTTAATGTTACTGGATTGATTTCTTATGCTCAGCAATTGTCAATCTTTTTTGCTTTTCAAGTCTTATGTTCTGATGAGGCTGAGAAATTAGTTCAGGGTTCTCTACATGTCTGAAATGAAATCTGGCACTCAAAAATAGAGTAACAGAGAAATCTTCAATATTTGGAGCAATGTAAGTAATTTTTGTTAAATAATAGTTTACATATCTTGTGTTGGTACTTTTGTAGTGTTACCAATTCTAAGATACTCAACATGAAATCCATCTTTAATCAGCTGCTGCCAATTGCTTGACATTATATGGGATAAATCAAATTACTTAGTCTTGTGTATAATAGACAGGTGTCCCCAGTGCTATAAGAGTGTCTTTATTCTAGTCATCACTGGGAAATGAACCAACTGAGCTGCCCCTTGACTGACAGGGCAAGGCTTGTGCCTCTGGGGCTGCCTACCCTTCACTTAGGCTGCAAGAAGAGAGCTTCAGTTTTCCAGAGCACTTCAAATTAGCAGCCAATTAGCATACTGCTAAAACTTGTGAAGGAAGGAAGGAGTATGTGAGAGGATTTGAAGTGAAGTCCTACACTAGAAACAGAATGTGTATCATGGGAAATCCTGTAATCCCTATCTTCCTACTTAGAAGATAGGGTAGGCAGCTAGTTGGGATTTCACTGCTCAGTTTCTATAGGTCCTGCCAAGCGTGGTCCCCTGGATCAGTTTGCTGCTCTGGGTCCCCACACAAACACTCCCATCAGCTCAGCTGGGACCTAGGCAGCTTGGGGCAGGTGAGTGAAGGAGGACAGTGGCTCAGTGCTGCCTCCCTTTCTGGTTGCCCACATCATCCCTCCATTTCATATCAAGCCATGGTCTAATATCCTGACTGGAACTTAAGGCAGAAGAAGGGGCCCTGCTATCACAGTCATTTGGTGCACCAGGAGCTTGCTGGAATTGTGTGGTCTGCTGCACAGCTGTGCTTGTTAAAAGCATATTGTGACAAATTCAGCCATTTCTGATCTGTAATGAACAGAATGTGAATGAAGGCTAACAGAAGCACAACTGCTGGGGCATACAAACACTGTCACACGTGCCTGATGCTCTGTCAGAGTATGACTGGAAGCTGCCTGCAGTCCAGCATAGCTCCTCCAGAGCAGGCTGTGGATCAGCTCCTCTGGAAGTGGAGTCTTACCAGTGCTGCTTGTGCTGGATTCTCAGATGCAGCTTTGTGTGCATTTAATAGGAAATGGGTCTGATATTTGTTAACAGATGTGCTATTGTATCGATTTAAAAATGTACTGAGATCTATTCTAAGCTTTATAGCTGAGCACCTTCATACATGTGGGCAGCCGTGCTGTTGAACAATACTGACATTCAGTGCTTGATTAAACTTGCCACCATTGTGTGACTATCAAGGAGATTTTGGAAGGCTTTAATGTTCAATGCTGGGTAAATTCAGAAAGTGTTTATTTGAACTGGATTAAAGCAATTGTGTCAAGGCTCCTTTATAAAAATGCTGTGCTCACAGTATTAAAATGGTCTGTTTTTTTTAACAAACTAAATTAGAGATTAATTTGGTCCAGGAGATAGTAGAAACACGCAATAACATTTCATAGTTTTGTTTCCTTTCCCACTTTTAAGCAAATTTGGAACCATAGGTTCTAAAAGAACTTCCCTTTACTTGCCATATTGGCTTAGATATATTTTTTGGCCACTTTTTGACTATTGCTCTTTTTTTGTCTGCCACCAAAGACAGCATGCTCTTGGCAGGAGGTATCTGAGACCTGGCGTGGCCCCATTGAAGATGAGCACATTGCTGTCATGCATGTGAAGGCGCAGCTGGAGTTTAAAATTTGAAAAGCTGAATCTTGGCTCTCTTCCCACATCTGCTGACTTAGGTGGAGGGAAATAGCATGCTGACAACCTTCTTGAGCTGTCCTTTTTCACCGTCTTTGGTGAGCTTTGTCAAAATCTGGAGGGCCAGACAATTTTTCCTTGTTACAAGTGTGTTGCTAGATGAGTTAGCACTCTGGGTAGTTTAGATTCACAGACAGCAACACAGTCTCACTCTGGGTGGAGCTAAGTGCTTATTCCAGTATTTTGGAATGAGATTTAGTCATACAGTGTTTGGACACATTAAAATCTCTGTGGGACTGTGCCATGTGCATCTAGATGCTTCCATGGTATCTTTACATCAGTGTGCCAGAGTTAACAGTGCAGGACCAAATTTTATCTGCATTTTATGACAAGATCCTGGCCAAACATGGTAAAATTAATGACAGCTATGATAGGTTTTTGGTAGGTGTGTTTGGCTTCCCTTGGATATTCAGAGTTGATGGTGGTCTTCCTGTTTCAAGGTGTGGACACCCAGTAATTGTCTGGTCTCTTTCCCCTCATATTTGAAATCCTCCAAAAACTTTCAGTTCTGGATCTCCATGGCTATCATCTGCCCATTTCCACCACATGCTCTGTGCCAGCTCCAGCACTCTCTGGCAGTGCAATAACTTACATGAGGAAGCTGATCTGACCAGCAGCTCCTTATGCTGGGTCAGTTTGCTGCCTGGGCCATTTTCCTAATGTAGATAATTGCAGAGCCACAGACCTACTCAAATCAAACCCTGAGAGGCAGAAGGAAGAACAGACGGTGCCAGGGCAGCTTTTTCAGCTACAGATGAATTTATGCTTGACCTTGAGTACCAGGTTAACCTCAGCTTGAGAAGCTGCTGGTGAGGTTACAATTTGATTTGGTTTCCAAGCCCAAGTTTTAAGTGGAATTTATTTTTGTAAAAAGATCTTTATGCTGCAGGTCAGCCATAGCATTGTATCTGTCTCATGTAAAGGCTGAAGAGATAAACTGGAGTGTGCTAGCATTTGTCTCCTCGGTAGATGCAGAGATAATGGTCTATTCATTTTATCAACTACTTAGTTCACTTACTTTCGCATTGAAAGTTGAGAAATAGACTTGGAATTATTTTTTTAAATAGGCACATAAGCTCCTTTTCCCATGAATAAAATGAAGGATCAGTGGCTGAAGCATGTTATTTGTAAATGTTTAAAGAGATAAGAAAGAAGTTACATTCCTTACCTTCAGTACATACTCTTCTCTTACATAAGTGAGTTTTTAAGTGAAAAACATTTTATGTAAACATATTTCATGCATGCCAAGTACATTTGAGGCAATTTTATTCCTTAAGTCAGATTTAAATGGCTAAGTTTTGTGTACTTTTAATGAATTCCAACCCTTTACCCAAGTGCAGCTTGGCATAGGTCATAAGACTAATCTGCCAGCAAGTAAAAAGCACTTTTCTAGTTCAGCAGCTGAAAGCTGACAAGCTAAAGAGCTGTATCTTTAAGATAGAGCAATTCTGAGTTATGTAGGCAATGCCAGCAACTGCAGTGCCATAGGAAACTTTATGTTCAGGTTACTCTTACATGTCAGCAAGCACGTCTGAGCGAGTGCCAGCCCATGGGAGCCAGGCTTTATTAAGAAATAAATTGCAAATACAAGATAGGGATGAAAGTGGAAAATTAGGTTGCTTTCTTCATGCGTGCATTTGATAAATATTAGCAACTTAATCCAGTGGCAGATGTTTTTTTGTGGAACATTCTTCTAAATAAAGAAAATGGAATTCAAAGAAAAGCAACAAAGTCGATCTTTTTCCTAAATTCACAGTGCGTGTTAATAAAGAATAACCATCGTAAGAAAGGGAATCTGGGATAAGAAATGTCAATCCACATGTCCTTTTGTATATTTTAACTTCTTTTAATGTGTTTCCAACAGAAAATGATCCACAGCCTGTTTCTTATAAACTGTTCTGGTGATATATTCTTGGAGAAGCACTGGAAGAGCGTTGTGAGCCAGTCTGTGTGTGATTATTTCTTTGAAGCTCAGGAGAAAGCAATCGACGTTGAGAATGTGCCTCCTGTCATCTCAACTCCACATCACTACCTCATCAGCATCTACAGGGATAAAATCTTCTTTGTGTCTGTCATACAGACAGAAGTGCCACCACTCTTTGTAATTGAATTTCTGCACCGAGTAGCAGATACTTTCCAGGTCTGTCACCATTCAATGATTTTAAAATTCAGTGTCTGAAGGGGGCTAAGGAGAAGCCAGAGAGGGACTCTTCATCAGGAACTATAGTGTTAGAACAAGGAGAAATTGATATAAATTGAAAGAGGGAATTTAAGCCAGATATTAGGAAAAAAATGCTATACTGTGAGGGTGGTAAAATAGTGAATGGAACAGGTTGCCCAGGGAGGTTATGAATTCTCCAACTGTGGCAGTGGTCAGGACCAGGTTGGATGGGGCTTTGAGCAACCTGATTTAATGGGAGGTGTCCATGCCCATGGCACTGGGGGTTGGGACCACTCCTTAACATTCTGTGATTCTAAAATAAATTCAGGGGATTTTTTATATAAACTTCTGTTAGAGAAAGGTAATAAACCCTTCTGTCAGTGAGTTTTCCATCTGCAAATTTTAAGTCAAGCACAGATTTATAGAGTACAAAGGAAAAAGAGGGTTATTTTGTGCACTTACAGGCACTAGAACCCAAATCCCACTTCGTAAATGCTGGGCTTTTTTTCTGTTAGCTTTTGTACAGTTCATGTTACGTAGATGGGAAGAAGGAGCATGTAGACAGGCAGCATGCCCTCTGTAGTGAGGAAAGGGCTGCAAAGAAAACACTTCTCAACCAATTTCACAGATACTGTATATAAAGGAGACTCTGTGAAAATTGAGCATTCCCAAAAGATAGTATCTTTATTTTACAAGAGTCTTGTAGCTGAAGATGTGTTAATGTTTACAAGTGGAAGGACCTTTGTAGCATGAATAGTGGTACATCACATTACATTACTTCAGTGTTCATGCTTGTATTTATTTTCAATTAGGTGATAAATACAACCTTAACAATATGATACTAGCAGGCTATAGAAATAGTCAATTTAGGACTAAAATGCCTTCATATAGTGGAGGCTTTCTGTAAGAAAAAAACCAAAGAAACTTCTTTTTGCAAAGCATTCTAACAGGAATAAAAATCCTCTCTTTTGCAATCTCTGAATTTGTTTAGGATTACTTTGGTGAATGTTCTGAGACGGCAATTAAGGACAATGTAGTAATTGTGTATGAACTTCTAGAAGAAATGCTAGACAATGGCTTTCCTCTGGCAACAGAATCTAACATACTGAAGGAGCTGATTAAGCCTCCCACAATTTTGCGCTCCGTCGTCAACTCCATCACAGGTATGAAAATATGTAATTTCAGCACTGACAGCTGTTTAAAGAAACCCCCATCACTCCTCATGGCTAAAAAATAATATATTGATGTGAATCTGTAAGGTGGGGGCACTGTCCTGCCACTTCTTATCAATAGGAGTTGAATAAAACCAGCTCCCTCCTTTTTTTGCAGTTTATGCCTGGCCCCCTTGCTGTCCTTGGAGGCACTGTCTGGTTCAGCCACAGCTGCTGAAGTCCCTCAGGAACAGCAGCTCCTAACACAGTCAGGACATACTGGGGACAGGTGCTCTGGGATTGGTCAGAGCTAACCCCAAGCCTTGAATAACTGAGGGGCGTTAGAGAAGGTTAATCATTTTGTAAGAAATCCTTATAGGAAGGTATATAGTAGCTAGCTAATAAATCCTGGGTGGGTGGGAACAGCTAGCATGGAGGGAAGCAAATAGCCTGTCCTCATCCTCCACCCTGCCCCCAGCACCCAGCAGCACATGGATTCATATGGATTTGATTTCGCAGCTGATTTCAGGCCGTTGGAAATGGGTCTGTCTTGCAGTGAGGAAGCCAAATGTCTGTCAGCTGAGCTAGTGGAATCTGCTTGTCTGGCAGGCGGGTGCAAGGGAGGTGAGCCATGAGGTGTCACATGGGGCAGAGAGATGCGAGACTCGCCTGTGCATTGTGTTAGACAAGGAGAGTAATTGGGCTGCAGGGCCACACACGTAATACTCAGAGGAGCTGCTCTTTAAGGGAGGAGATATGGTTTAGTCTTTGAGTAGAAATCTCATCAGTTTTAATTTCTGTTATTTGGTGTTTAATTAGGTTTTTTAAATGTGAATTTGGATGCTAGTATTTACACTTATGAAAAATACGACATTTGTGGACTAGATGGACCTCTGTAAGGAGAATTAAGACTCCTGAAGCCAAGGGTTGCAGCATCAAATCCTCTTGTTTTATCTAAAGCCTTATTAAAATTCCCTAGGAGCCTAAAGCGCCTGCCCAAGGCAGCCTGCATCTTGTCACTATCAACAGCTCAGTGCTGAGCAGGTGGAAACAGCAGCCTGAGAGCTCTTGTGCCCACCTGGCTTGGCAGCACTTCTGTCCCCTGCAAGGCTGCTGAGGGACAGACACAGCAGCTGCTGCTCTTCAGAGATGCAGTGGGAGTGCAGAAATGGTTGCAACTCCTCCCCCCTGAGTTATAACACGTACAGGGGTAGACTTCAGGAAGGGGTTTTTCTGAGTAACTACTGCTACTAGCTCTAAAGAAGGAAAATTTCTGTTTTCTGCCTGCCAGGCTAGGACCTGCACAGCAGGTTTTATAGAGGTGATACCTGCTGGCCTCTTCTCAGTGGAGCAGTTTCACATGGCAGGACGTGCTACTACATTCACTGTGCTAAAGGGCACAAGCCAGCATGAGCCGTGGCCCTTATCCCAAGACCTACTTCTAGCAGAGGGAGTTGTTTCCACTGTGCTGGGATTCTGGCATCAGTCACCTCAGCCTCAGAAGTGATAAGATTTTTGTTTTTCCTTTTTAAAGCATCATCACTTTACTTCATAACTAGTTAGCTCAGGAAGCCTTTTTCTCATGCTGGATGGGATTGACAACTGGGAGCCAAGGGTGAGAGCACGGCAGGCAGGGACAGTGGCATCACTGTCAGGAGCCCGGAAGCTGAGGCAACAGGTCAGGGACAGGATCAGATGGTAACAGGTCATCTGCAGCTCAGTGATTGCCAGCAACATCCATCAGAATGGGCCAGGTCAAGCCAGAAAGTGCAGTCTGAGCCAGGGATTGATTTGACACGTGGTCAGGCATAGACGTGGCTGTCACGTAGATGCAGCGTAGCTCAGATGGGTACCAAGGGTGAGCCCCTCAGCCTAACAACAGCTCCAGGCAAAGACTGAAGGAGCCTTCCCTAAGGCTTCTTACACATCTTTCTTGGTAATGACTCTTACCTGTTAATCAGCCCTGAAGTCATCCAGCTAAAACTCCTAGGAGAAGGGGGAAGCAGGCTTAAGGTCCTCCCAGGGAGCTGTCATGTCTTGAATTAGTGATGAAATCCTTCACAAGATCCACTCCCACTCAAAGCTCCTGCTGGCTTGAGCATTGTATTTTGCAGTGCAAGGTGTAGTCTGAAAGCTGCTAAGTCTGGACACATGGCTCCAGACTTCATGTCACATCACCAACAACATTGTAGGGGTCCAGGCTCTGGCCTGCAGTTCTTGGGGACAAGCCTTGCCTTGATTTTTAATTTTGGCAGTTGAAACATTCCTTTTGTAATGAATTACTGATCTTGAGTTCCTTTTCATTTTTAAGGCAGTAGTAATGTGGGAGACACACTTCCCACTGGACAGTTATCCAACATTCCTTGGCGCAGAGCAGGAGTAAAATACACAAACAATGAAGCCTATTTTGATGTCATTGAAGAAATTGATGCGATTATAGACAAATCAGGTAAGATGCCTTGCAAACTGATATTCGTTTCTTGAGTGTGTTTACATGTAGCTAGTGATGTGTTAGAGAGAATACAGTCCAACTTTCTTATTTTTTGCATATGTTTTTATACATTTTATACATATCTTAGATAGAAATATTCAATTTAAAAATGATGAGCTTAAATATATTTCTTCAGTTCATCTTAAAACAGCAACATGCTCTGGATTGCTTCAAGAACATCCACAATAAGTATGTTTTCTGTTTTTATATTGATTATCTCATAATAGATATAAATGGGGGGGGGGAAAGTAGTTGAAGTTTTAAATGTGATGAGCAAATTATCTCTCATTGTTCTGCGAACAAGGTACTGTAGTCCTGGAAGGCCCTCAAGTGAGCAAGACAAAATCCATCATTAGCTTTCCTCTGACAGCAAGATAAACTTGGTGCAAAATAGTTGGACAGTATTATTTTCCTTATATTTCAACTGGAGCCAGATATTATGAAGCATAATAATACTCCTTTCTTTGCTGTGAATGAAACGTGTAATTTTCAAATACAAAGGTCTTTATTCTGAGATTTAACTTTGAGGAGGAACCTGATAACTTGTATGCCAAGGAGAAGAAAAAAAATTATGCAAAAAGAAAATTGCAAAGCTGTGGGCAGGAACCTGCTGTTTTGTTCAGTATTTGGACCAGCAGTTAGCAAGGGTGAAGACTGAAGGGCACCTTTTGTGGTAGAATGGGGCAGGGAGCAAACCTCTGATTATTATTCAGTGCTGCTGCTGTAGCAGTGTCTATGTTGGTTTGGTTCTGTACCCCACTTCAGCAGATGCTTTGGCCACCACTGAAGTGACAGTCACAAAGAGCTGTTGTGCAGCCCTTACTCTCCCCATCTTGAAGCCAAAAGAGGGTGGCCCTTACAGAACAGGCAGATGTTACTGGCCTGCCTCGTTAGGAGTCCCAGGAGCAGCGTGAGTGCTTTGTCTGAGAAGGTGCAATCAACACCAGGGTGAATTTCTGTGTGTGCTTCAGGCCAAATCAGTGTGCACCAAGTGTTTCATTTCCTACTGAGGATCTGCTGCAGTAGTCACAGCTACTCTTTTCTGCTCTCATCCCTTGGGGACTAGCAATGCAGGAGCCCTTCTTTGTAGCCTTCACCAGGACTCAGAGGTAGATGAGGTTGCTCCCCTAGAATAGGGAAGTTATCTTGTTTCATAGGGTATGGTCAACTGCTTTAACCTGAAACAGGATCCCTTCTTTTCAAACAAAGCTACCATTTCTCCTTCCCCTTACATAGATGAGCCAGTTTCTACCTATTTTCTAAAATTACTTTTGCATGTGGAGCTAATTAATTAGTCCAGGGTCCTGCTTATGCCTTTCTGTACTTGGAGGGTATTTCAGAAAATGAGCATTTCCTGGGTAAAATGCTTGGTATTCTTGCTTTGAGGTTTTTTTTGCTGTATATTTTTTTAACATCAAGATGAATACTTAATTTCATTGTTAAACAATCTTTACTTGTGAAAGCCAAGGTTAGCTGGAGATTTTATCACCAAATTACTGCATTTTGACATTGTCTGTTTTGATGTCAGCTTCCCTGCACCACTACACAATTGCTAGTTTTCTGGAGACCAGGGATGAAAGAAAAGCTTCAGAGTTGGTGTGTTATGAAATTCTTATTTGCTTATTGCTGGCAACCAGTTCAAGCACATCCAGTACAAGTCCTGTGTAACAGCTGGCACCAGTATAATTACCCAGTTTGGGACAGGCTGTTTGCCTGGCTCGTGTATTTTAGCCAGCTGCCCAGGACACAGGTAACTGGAATGACCTTTCCTAGCTGGGCTTGGAATGTTGCTGAGTGTTGTGCAAATGTCATCTGTGCCCTCTAGCTGCACTTCACCACATCTGTTAGGCCTTTCATAATAACGTTAAGTCAAGTGTCTTGTTTTTCCCTGCAGGTTCCACAGTCTTTGCAGAAATCCAAGGCGTCATTGATTCGTGTATTAAGCTCTCAGGAATGCCAGATCTTTCTCTGTCTTTCATGGTAAATTCAGCCTTTATTTGGGAATCTTAATTGCTCAGGATTTATTTTTCTCAGTGATCAGAGTTAAACGATTTTAAGAGCACTATCAGTATTTCACACATTACACCTAGGTGAAGCAACAAGTTTTGCATTATCTCGTAAAAGCTGCATTGTTAGAATTTGTCTGTACATAAAAATGCCCTCACAGGAGCTGCTGTTCCAGGCCAGATCACAACTCCAGCTAGCTCAGTAACGAGTCTCTGCTAATTGCTACTCACAGTCTAAGAAACAGGAGCTGTGTAGAGTGAGTGGCTACTCAGACTGCAGGTACTTGATGTGATTTCAGTGACCTTGTGCCCCTGCAGAACCCGCGGCTGCTGGACGATGTCAGCTTCCACCCCTGCATCCGCTTCAAGCGCTGGGAGTCCGAGCGCGTCCTGTCCTTCATCCCCCCCCGACGGCAACTTCCGGCTCATCTCGTACCGCGTCAGCTCCCAGAAGTGCGTCTGTGGCTGCCCCTGCTCCTCCAGCCCCTCTGCTCCCACCTGAGTCATGGCACACCCCTCCTGTTCAGGGGGTTGTGCACGTTCTGAAATGCATGTGCTCAGCTTTTGTCTCATCTCTCACTCTGCCCCCACTAAAAGAAGGAAGGCCATTTTTCAGTGACCTGCGGGTACTCAGCAATAATTTTTCAGTGGAATAAATCACACATAACAATTTAGGGGTGATCATTCCCAGTAATCGTTGTTGGTGTTAGATGCTTTGTGGGTGAGTCCCTGTGTACATGGAGGACTCTGAGCTTCATCAAGAGAATGAAGCAAAAAAAGTCCAAACTGCAGATATTTGCAAACTAAAGCCTGATCTGACTAGTGACTCTTCTGAGATTTGCCTCAGTGAGATTACTTTAAAATAGAAGAAAAAGATGAAGGAAAAGAGAGTAGGACAAGGTATTTAGAAGAAAATAAAGAAAATATTTTTTCCTGTGATTCTGTGCTAATAAAATCACTTCAGCAATGATGCTGAAGAGCAGAGTATCACTTCACGTGTCCCTTCTGAAACAAACCAGTTCTAACTTGAACACCTACCAGAAACACAAGAACCATTTCTGAGAAAGTGCTTTAATTTCTCAAGCAGAAAAGTAGCCAGGATGCATTCAGCTACTGTCTTCTCTTTTCAGCTTGGTGGCAATTCCTGTATATGTGAAGCACATGATCAGTTTTAAGGAAAATAGTTCTTCAGGAAGATTTGATGTTACCATTGGACCAAAACAGAATATGGGGAAAACAGTAGAAGGAGTTGTGATGACAGTTCACATGCCAAAGGCTGTACTTAACATGAACCTCACTGCTACCCAAGGCACCTACACGTTTGACCCAGTTACTAAAGTAAGTCTTGACTTTTTATTTATTTAAATAGTGAATGGCATTACTACAAGTCACTCACCCATATGGCAGAACACCAGAGCAGTGTTCCACACTTGGCAGAAAACTCTGTTCTGCTTATGTTTATGAATTAAAATTTACCTTTAAAGTTTGCTTTTTCAAACTTAGATACACACCAGTTGTGATTTCTGACTTTGTCAGTATCCTTTTCTTTTGCTTCCTCTCTTTTCACTCTGCTCTTTCAGCCACTAATCTTTTTCTTTAGTGGATGCAGCAGTATTTTGCTGATAGTTTCAGCCATGATACATTTTGCAGTGTGTGTTGTGAAAACATACTTTTCTGAAGAAAATGTACTACCCTTGAAAATGGGTAGACTGAAAAACTGGGAGCTGGAGATGAGAAAAAATTTCCTCCAAAAGATCTGCCTAAAGACACACAGGAAAATAAAGCATCTCAAAAAACATCTCTTGGGCTCCTGCTTTCATGTCTCTGAGTTGGGGTTTAAGACCTAAATTTCCTAAAGCTTCTGAAGCCTTTTAGTGCCCAGGAGCCAATTTGCTGAAAAGCAGTTTGAGCCAAACCTTTCTGCTGGCTCTAATACCCTGCTCTGAGCTTTCTGCTGCCCTTGGAATATTTCACTCAGCAATTGATTAAAACTGTTAGGGATTTTGTTTCCAAAACAATAGACCTTGATCTTTTTAAAAGAAAAGCACCAACAAAAACACTCAAGGGGCGCTTTCCTCTCTGCAGAAATAAATTTTACAGTGTTTTTATCAAGAATTGCGATAACTAGGTGGACCGAAACTGCAAAAATTTGTAGAAGCAGAGAGAACTGAGGTTTTTCTGCATTTATCAGTTTATGACAAGAACAAACCAGCCACCTCTTGTGGGTGGGTAAAGGGCCTGCTTGGTTCCACATTTCTGCAGAGTGCAAGAATCAATGGCAAACAAATGAGCCTTACGAAAGTTGGTCTGGTTTAGGCATCTCCTTTGGTCCAGTGCCTTGCTCCTGCCCTCCTCATTCCTGTGTTTAAGTCTCTGTGATCTTTGTGCTGGTTACTGTCTGGATTTCATAGATCCAGCTGACCCAAACTGGCATCAGGGGCTGCCATCCTTAGCCAAGGGAAGCTGAGAGAGACCCACAAAGGAGCACTGACAGGGTGAGAGAAGAGCCCAGAGCTGCAGGAGCCTCTCCCAGCCAGTGAGGAATTCTCAGGGCTCTCAGGCTACTGTCCGTACCCAGCCTGCAAACTAAAAGCTGGACATGAACTTGACCTCATAGGTTATTTCCTAGAATGCTGCTACTACTGCTACTATTCTTTCCTTCCTGACAAGGTGCTAACGTGGGATGTGGGCAAAATCACCCCTCAAAAGCTACCAAACCTGAAGGGCATAGTGAACCTGCAGTCTGGAGCCCCCAAGCCAGAGGAGAACCCAAGTTTAAACATCCAGTTTAAGATACAACAGCTTGCAATTTCAGGTGAGTGGGGGGTGTTACATGAAACTGGTGCTGGCAGAACAAGTTGGTGTAGGAAATGAAGTGGGGAACTGTTAATCATTTAATTGGAGATGCAGGTCTGAAGCCAGCTTGGTCCAAAATCGTAAAGTCTGATTTACCCAAACCTGACAGTTACCCTTACTGGAAGATTCTTTTGCTGGAAATTGTGAATTCCCAATTGTTTAGCTCAAGAAAGGCTATGAGAAGCATACAGAAGAATGGGTTTTTCTTTGTTGACTGGTGCATTAAACATGCAAACGTATCCTTTTAGTGAAGATTTATGGATCGTGATTTAGTGTGCTGCTCCTGCCTTGCTTTAGCCTTGTGCCACTAAAGCTCTTTCTAGTGGTCACAAAAATGCATTAATTCTGAAGAATGCCCTTCTCACTCTTTCCTTCTGGAGCTGGTTAGTTTTTCATCTTTGAAACAATCTGCAAGTAAAAGCAGAATGAAGTCTATGGGTAAATGCAAAAGTAAATTTAAAGCAGACAAGGCCTCAGTCTGCAAACACTTAAAGCATTTGACTATCCCTGTGTAAAATGCTTCTCCAAGCAAGCTTTGCAGCATTAAGGCTCTAACAGGGCAAGGACTCACATTCAGAGAGGAGGAGGAGGATGACTGAAGGCAGCTGGTGAGAGTTGGTGACAGTATATCTGGTACCTTTCTGGATAGGTCTCTTTGGCCCCTAGACTATTTGGAATAGATATCCTGTAATAATCCTGTGTAAGAATCCTGCAGTTTTCTCTTAAAACTAGTTTTAATCTAGCAAGATAGAGGTGATCCATGGCTGGACACCAAAGATAATGGACCTGTGAGAAAGCACAGAGCAGCCTGAAGCTCTAGGTAATTAATAGCTACTGGCCCTCCTCAAGGAATGGCAGAGGGATTGCTGGTTCTTGCAATTACAGCCTGGAGTGAAATGAATTCTGAAACTTGTCCTTTGCTTCATCTCCATGATTGGAAAGGAGTGCAGTGTACAGGAGCTGTGGAAGAGAGACTCTGTTGTTCCATAGCTCCTCTCTTGGAAGGAGGCTGTTGGATTATGGAGTAGAAGAGAAGTTGTTGCCCTGCCAAGGCAGCTATGATTAGGTGACAAGAATATTCTCATCTGCTTCTTCAAACCAGATGAACTTGTGAAAGAAAGGAAAATGAGTTTCCAAACCAATCCCAAAGTGCTTCAGGACAGCCAGATTTCTAATCAGGTTTCCAATCAGACTGCTGTGATTCCTAGCATTCTGCTTTTAACTTTGTACTTGTCTCTGCTTTTTTCAGGACTGAAAGTGAATCGCCTGGACATGTATGGAGAAAAATACAAGCCTTTTAAAGGTGTCAAGTATATTACAAAAGCAGGAAAATTCCAAGTCAGGACATGAGAAGATGCTAAGAGGAAATTCCCCTTAAAAAACTTGACTGCTTAGTGACTTATGTTGGTTAGGTGCCAATTAATTAATAGACACTGATTAGTTTGGGATCAAAGCATTTGTGCACAGCAGCTCTTAAAATGAAAGCATAGCTTAGTTTTTCTTAATATGGCTTTAAAATAAGGTACTTTTTTTCTATTACACTTTCACTCTTTTTTTACTGAATTGTTGTGCTGGTGAATAGTTTGATATGGGCAACCCATGAAACGTTGCAGACACTACACTGCCAGTCAGATACCAAAGCCCTGAGGTCAAGCACATTCTGAAGGTGAGACAGGCCACTGGAAAAGTCTTCTGGTGGCATGTTCTGCTGCTGCAGCCCCCTGCAAAGAAAGCTCAGCTCCACCCATAGCCAGTGCAAGCTGCCATTCCACAAAGCAGCACATCATCCCTTCAGAGACAGAAGGCAGCAGTGAGAGGGGCAGGGGTCCCCGGGGCCTGGGACATTGCAAGTGTCACTCCTGAAAAAGCTTCTGATGAAGTACAGACTAATTTCTGTGTTGTTTACAAGAAATCGCCTTTCTTAAGAAGCATTTGCCTTAATCAGCTTTCATTTCTGCCATCTGCAGATGAGCTGATAAAAATAACATCCTGCATTAAATCTGGGAGGTGATTGTTGCTTCAGTAATCCACTTTCTTTCCATTCAATCTCATCATCCCCATCATTTTTTTTAAGAATACAGTTGCAGAGAGTAAGATCTATTTTTTATGTGAAGCCTTTGCTTTGATTTAGATGTTCCACTTGTTTGAAGTGGATGCCACCAGATGTGTGCAGTGTGTACCTTCGAGCGTAGCTTTTTAGATAGCACAATAGAAGTGTCAAGTGTATTTAATGGTTGTGTGCTTTAATGTTCTGAAATAAAGGGAACTCTGCTGCAAATGTGGCTCATCTCATGAAACAATTAAACAGTGACTGTTTGCTACACCTTTACTGAACTTGATCATGTACAGTTGCTTGGAGTTTTAAAAGGCTTCATACTTTTTATGTTTAAATGAGGGACAGCAATTTATTTATGGTATTTCAAAGAGTCAACAGTCAGAGCAAAGCTGACTGAACTTCTTGTTACACACCAACAAAAACATCTCTCTAAACCAACACACACTCCAGAGTTGCTCTCAGGTTCCAAACCATGCATTTGGTCAGTATTAATTAAGGGTGGGATACTGGAGACCTTTTGTTTCTCTAACCTGCTTGGCTTATAAATCGATGAGTAGGTACTCGCTTTGCTTCAGATGAAGAGTAGGAGCTAAAGTCACTCAGTAATCAAAATTTCAAATACTGGGACAAAAAACAAACCAGTCTGGAAAGAGGAGGGGAAATTCATCTGAACTCTGGCAGCAAGTCAGTAAGGAAAGAAGTGGCCATAAACAACATGCTGAATTTCAAAAATGACAGCAGATAAAACAGCACTATGAAGAACCAGCATCTTACAAGGTCTTCTGTTGAGTAGACACACCCCTGGTTATTAAAAGCTACCAACTTTCTAGTCTGCCTTTTTCAACTGGAGATTCAATCCATCAATTCAATACTTACCCTACAGTTCCACTCCATGTTTCAGCAAATGGCACCCTTCAGTTATTGTAATTCTGGAGGAAATCTTGTCTTCAGAGGTAACTGGAAACATCCCAAACTGATGTCTGAGCAGCTGGAGCTGCTCTCTGCATTAGCTGCCTGGAAATGCTGCCCGTGGCCTTTCAGAGCTGACACCCTTCCTGAGCTGGGACATAAAGCACTGTAACTGCTCTAAAGGGAGATCCTCTGCAGAAGGGGGCCTGTGTTCCTGTTCTGTTTTTAAAAATCCAAAATGTACCAGCAGCTCTTTGAAAAGTACAATTTAGGGAATCAGAGGATATCACTAGCAAGGAATTACACTGCCAAGTTTAGATCTCCCCTTCCCCACGTGTCCAGCTCTGGGAGTGCTGACAAAGGTGGTTGTCAGGGTCTCATCTGGAGATGGAGAGAACTGTGTGAACAACACAAAACTCTGAATTTTATCAATTATCACTAAATCCCAGGTGCATTCTGGCACTATGGGGCTGGGTTTGGTCTTGCAGTACCAAAAAACATTGGTTTCAGCAAGTCAGAACATTGCATGCTAGTAGACATTTTTAGCGAGAGAAAATGTTTATAAGATATTCTTACAGTGAAGGAGTGAAGGAAATACAACAGTGGTTTCCTGCTAATCACCCTTGCATTCAATTTGAGAAGGAAAAATCAGATTAACAAGATGCTGACAGGACCAGGCAAACCCTGTGTTAAGTTTTCAAAATACAGCAGATCACTGTCAGGCCTCAGGAAAATCTGCTCTCTCCCACTGCACACAGCTCCCAGTGAGTTAATTATTAGTTTGACAGGCACAAAAGACAAAAAAACCTTTGTTTAATCTTCTCCTATATGAGATGCTGCACTTTTTTTCTGTTCAGAACATGTAGAAACAACTGTTCTTTTGCTTTAGCTTTTTGCTGCTCTTCTTGTTACAGCATCATCCACTGATCTTTTATCACTAACACTCAGAAGCTGGCATTTGTACAAATGCATTTTTATTGTTTTAACAGAACCAAAGAAAGGTTGAAAACATTAGATTATACAATACATTTTGGTTTATAAACAAAGTTTTATAGTGGTAAAACATTTCTAAGTGACATTCATGGTCTTATTCAAATTTTTGCTGCACTTCAGGTCCAAAGACCAATAGTGTTCAAAGATGCAGTAATTGCATAAGGTGGACAAGAGTCTCTGCTTCTATAAACAGTTTGAGAACTCAGAGCAAACATTCTGGAAGAATATCAAAGGCAACCATGATTCATAACTCTCCTGCAAACATTCCTCAACAAACAAAAAGTGATCTTTGGCATAAACAATTATGTATTAAAGGCATTAGTAATATTGCATTAATATCATTCAAGCAACTAAACAGTGATGCTAAAATAATAATAATTAAAAAAAATCTCACAGAGAAGCCTGGAGGGCGGGAGCAGGATGAGGGGATGTGAGGAGCACTGAGAAGCAATACAGGAAGACTATTTAGAAAATCCCTTTAAAATAATCCCTACGTATTCAGTGTTATGTACTATTAAATAGAAATTACTACATTAAAATTATGTTAAAGATCTGGTATAAACCAACCAAATGCATCCAGGTTAAGGCTCTGGCACCCCTTCCTTCCTCTTCCTGTTGCAGGTAGCTGCAGGAAGCAAGTACTAAGGAAAGATCCCAAGTACCACATAATTCATAACACCCAGACACGAGGAGCAAATTCAAGACGAGCTCGCGCCTTCTCTCGCTGAGGTCAGTTTGAGGCAGTTGTATTATCAACAGTTTCACTTCCCTTTTTAGATAACAGTGCAATGAAGGGTGGAGGGGAGAAGGTCCAAGCGTGGAATAACTGCTGCAGGCAGGTAGAGGACATCTGACTGTGCTGTGTCTCTTCCTTTGAGCTGTTAACACTGAGAAGTTTTTCCCCAAGGACACTTCTGTTCAACGTGGTTTGATCGTGCAACAATTTCAGCAAATTAAGAGGTGTATTATGAGGTCAGTGCTGATTTGGGCAAAAGTCTGCAAGCATTCCTTGCAAATGTAGAAACTCATTCTCAAGTTTTCCTTTCTATGGGGCAATTAAATGAACTTTTATGAAAATATATATATGAAGGCATATTCAATTATGGAAGGATAAAATATCACAAGTCTATCTCAGTAAGGGGAGGGAGTTTGGGGGGGTTTTACTATTGTCCCATTTTGTTCAGGATTTTTTTTTAAGATACAGTAACACTTTGTTCAATTCACTTAAAAAAGATTTTGAGGCTCCAAACTCCACAAGCAGTAAAAATAATGAGGTATGTGCAGCCTTAGGAACCATCGATTGCTAGTAGCCACCAAACTACCTAAAGGTTTCATGTCCCTGCAGAGCTCAAGTTTCAAAAAGCTTATACATTGTTGGAAAGAAGAGCAGTGAGGCTAAAGGTATTTTTTAACTGAATATCTTTATCTTTTAAATTTTCATGGCTGGAATAACATTAGATGGAGGGAAGGGGGAAATAAGAATAATTGCATGTGCTCATTTGGTTTGCAAAAAGAAAGAGCCAGCATGTGACATTTTCTGGTCCTGGACATGCAGCTAGGCTAAGAGAACCAGGATTTTTCAGCTCAATACACTCTGAATTGAGCAAGGGAAGAGTTCCATAATTGAAGGTCTCCAGCCATAAGGCTCAAGCTGTCAACAGTGTGCCACCAACATCATCTGCAAAACCTTTCAGTACAGTACGGGAGTTCTGGAATGCCACCTGCATTCCAGAGGAATGACAGGATGACAGAGGGGACAGAGACAGCTCCAGTTCCTGTTAAAGTACTGTTGCCAGGCAAGCATCAAAAACAAAAAAAAAATAGCATTTCAGACATGGAGTTTTAATCCTCAATTCACAACTGTTCTGCTGCCCCACCTTCCCTCTTTTAATTAAAAACCTCACACCTTCCATCATTTCTGCATGGTTTTAGAATAGCCAGTTAAAATCCTGTTGAGAAGTTGAATGTTTCTATGTAAATGACTGTCCCTAAAAAACTGCCAAGTAACCAAGTGTCCTAAACTCTCAAGACAAGCTTAAAGTGAGGTCCATGTTTTGTATCAGCACTCAGGAACTACTGGAATATACAGTGCATAAATGAAATGTGCTTCTGGGAGTACAGAATTCATTAAGAGAACCTTGAAAAGAAAAAAAAATTAAATTATAGGAACTGTCTACGGTTGGCAGCAAAGTAGAGGTGTTGGATATCAAACGTTTTCCAAAGACATTTGAAATGCATTATCTTAGAATTCATACCCTTAGAATGGGGCATTAGCATAAGCTAATCTTAAGCTCATGTATACAGCACCTTTTGCTGTTAATATATCTCTTCTGTTTCCAAAAAAAGGCATTTTATGTTACACAAAACAAGACTCGTGTGGCAAGTATTTACTGATACCACGGGGTCTTTCTGACCCAGCGAAGAGTGAAACCAGCATCTGTTCTTATCTTAATGGATGCTGCTTCAGCTTCTCTCACAGTTTCCTTCACAGACTGCATGAGATTCTGGGCATTATGAACCAACATCTCCGTTGCCTGTCAAGACAAAGAATAATTTCCAATATATCAGTAAGTGCCATGATTAGGACAGTAGCATGTAAACTCTTCGTGCACAAAGACTCCCATAACAAATATATTAATCCTGCTAACTGCTGCCTGAAATGATGAAAATGGAAGTGAAGTAACTGTCTCTGGGACCCAGCAAGTGCTATCCTGACTCAAAACAAAACTCTCCCATTCCTCACCGTGTATTTGTGCAAACTCTGAATAAAAGCTTAATGACACTAAGTAGAAAAAACCTCTCTCAGAAGCCAAAGCTGCGGGATTTCTCCTGAAAAGACACATTTGAAAGGTAACTGAGTTGCAGGGACTGGGGACGATGTTGGAAAATAAACGTTTTCCCTGGAATCCACCCGAGGGCGCCCCTGCCCCTCGCAGGTCCAGCCTGCGGCTCTGCAGCAGCGCGTCCTTCCCTCGGCTTTTCCTGGCAAAGCCCGAGATTGGCAAATTGTTCATGGAACAACTGGAACCCGAGTAGCTTTTTGCTTGTTCCTCGATTAAACTGTAGCGTTTGAGCCGGAACTCAAGGTGCTGAACTAAAGTTATCTTCCCTAAACTGCTGAGGTGAGCTTCAACATCAAGTTCCCAGAGCACATCTGATAGAACAGGTTGTGTGTTTGTCCTCAGCAATCCCCTGCTACCATCAGTCTTTCCAGCTCTTACCTGCTCTGACTCTTCATCACTGATATTAGTCCTGCCCAGCATGGTAGCTTTGACAGTGGAGAGGATTTTCAGCTGTGTACTGATGGTTGGGATCCGCTCACAGACCTAAGTAACACATAAAAAACACTTCATATTGTAAATTGAGCCAATACTTTATGCAGCCGTATTTTTCAGAGAAACTTTTTTATTTCCTTTTACTATTAGAAAATTAATAAGATTATAGGTGATCCTATAATCTTCAAGGCTATCTGATAAATACTGGTAGGATATTTGAATCTTATTTTACTTGCTTTGGGAATATTTGAGATGGAGCAAACATTTTTTGTAGATACTCCTCAAATGCCTGCTTGGTTAGGAATAGCACGATGTACAGATATTTGGCTGAGACTGAAAAAACTTAGAATTGTTGCATTTCTGGTACACCAAAGGAATGAGTGAATGAAATACAGAACAATGCAGGCTTAGCACGCTATTTTTTCCAAAGTTCTTTCGACACCAAATTCTAACTTTCCAGAACACAAATCCACATAAATAAATGTGTATGGACACGCGGGGAGGTGCCCCGTACCTGCAGCAGGTTTGTTCTGATGCGCTTGTCCGTGCACTGCTTGGCCACCTCCTTGGCGAGCCGTGTGACCTCGTCGGAGGCCTTGGCGATGTCCTTGGCGCACTGGATGAGGGCGCGCTTGTTGCCGCTGCCGCCGCGGACCAGGCGCGACATCTCGGCCATGAGCAGCGCCATGCGCTTCGCCGCCGCGATGATGTCGTTGCCCTGCGGGAACAACAGCTCACTGCTCCTGCCGCCGGCCGCCTGGGGCAGCAGGGCTGGCCACAAGCACCCTGCAGCGTGTGGGATGGAGGAACAGGTTTCTTCAAGGAACAGGGAACATCTGGACTAACTATGTGTTTCTGACTTTTTTTTTTTGTAAGGCTCAGGGAAAAAAGCTCACTTCAAAACTGAAAAAGAAGTTGCGAAGTGTTAGTTTGTCCATGGAATGTGTCACTGCTCTGCTGACTAGATTTTAAGACAAAGCATTTGAAATTCCAGGTTTTCCCCAAAAATGTGCTAAATAACCTGTTAAACCAGTTGTAGTCGCAACAGTTGAGCGTGAAATTTTCAGTGGCATCTGAAACTGAAGTTGTTAAAGCATCAGCTATGCTGCCAATATTGCTAAAGGATAAATGGAAGAGAATCTGACATATAAAACTTTTGGCACCGGTAATGCGGAAATGAGATGCAACTTCTAATTTTTCAGAAGTTATTCCTTGAAGATAAATATTTTTTAATACAATCTCTCCCTTTAAAGTAAAGCCTCCAGGAGAGAAATACATCTGAGAAATATTTGAAATGTGAAATAACTGTGACCAAGGCAAACCCATTTCTTATACGCTGTTCCAAAGAGAAACCTAGTGCAAGAGAAAGCAGACCTAGCTGGTTGATTGTTAGTAGTCTGTCAGTACATTTAGTTTAGTTATATTATCCCTTTCATAGAAAGTTGCTAGTCAAAAGAGAACTACTTGGTGCTTTGAGGCATTCCTATTGAGTGGCTGAAATATTAGCAGGGTGAGTTTAAATATTAGCACAGCTTTCCCTGGAATAATCCCACAGCTAATGACCAAAGAAGTTCAGAGCAAGGAGTGCACAGTGAGAACCCAGCTGAGCCAAGGAATCCTCTGCTCTGTGCACACACTGCTGTGATCACTCCCAGCAAGTTCAAGAAGATGCCCCAGGTACTTCACAGACACAGTGACCCAAACAGCTGAACTGTTACTGTGACCTATTAGCTAAACAGTTTGCTACTATAACCAGTCAGGATATAAATGACAAAACACAAAGCTTTTCCATGTTTTCACGCAGAAGGATCAGTGTCTAACAAGTTATCCAAGCACCAGAATCTGAAAAGGACAAGAACATTTTTAAAGCCCTTTTTATTAAAATGGTTTAGTATAACTATCTGCATAAGTATTATACACACACACATACATATGCACACTCCCCTAACTTTTGTTTGTTATGGGACACCAACCTTATTTTTTGCAGCATGCTATGAAAAGTGCCCAGTCTTGCAAACATATGTGCTTAGACAGAAGACAGACTACTCGTGAATGTCTGAACCTCGTGTTAGATTTCCACTGGTTTCATACAGACAGGATCTCAATTCAGCAGCTAACAGCATTCAGTGCAGCATCTTCAGAAAAGGATTCTGTCAAGACCAGCATTTGCAATACAGCTCAGTGCAAGCCAGCAGTCAGGCAGTCTCTTCCTGCCATCCAAAGCCATTCCTTGTCGGAAGGGATGTTAATTGACGGCATCAATTGAGGCCAAGCACAACAGACACCTTAAATGACTTCTTGAATTCTGTAACTGCTGTAGCTGGAAGTCATTAGGAAACCATTAGCCATAGCTTCCCAGGTGGCCCACATGAATGGAAAAAGGAACCAAGGGGAGGAAGACAATCCCTATTACAATTTGAAAACTGCCATAACAAAGAAGACCAGGCAGATGCAAAGGGACAGGAAGTCTCTGAATATTAATAAGTGACCCCAATCAAGCTTCAATCCGGCACTGACAAACAGATCTAGCAAACTCGTGAAGGCACTCTCAGTCCTTAAAAAGAAGTGCAGACACACTTATTCATTCAGGATGGCGGGGCCCAGCAGGGATCAGGAGTGGAGCACATGTGTCAGCGTTCCGAGTGGCCGGATGCACGCGGATCAGCCCGGGACTCAGGAGTACCTTACTACACCACTTGGTTGCTTCCCGATGCAGAGACTGAGCAGCAGCCAGAATGGGCTGGTTAACGGGCTCATTGGTTGGCATTAACAGCAGCTCAGGCTCGTAATCATCTTCAGTGTCATAGGGGAGAGTGAATTCAGCATCTGCATCATCCTCCTCATCTACATCTACACCAGCCTCAGCCGCTTCATTAATCACAGTCACAGGCTTTGCAGGTGGCAGCAAGGGTGGAGAAACAGGGGACAGTTAGTACAAGAAGCAGAATTTGGTAGAAGAGCACAAACTGAGCGGTTTTAGTGACCAAAATATCCTCTTGGCCTCTCAGGATCTGACAAGGCATCTCTGGGATCAGGTCAAGGGGAGGAGGGAAAGGAATATAAAATTAGCAGTTTCACCTGTGAACAGCTCACCTGTGAACCACAGTTACCAAAAATATTAAGAAGTTACAATTAAAATATGCAGTAACATTTTCCATTTGAGCATTCAGCTTCTGCAGACAGAGGCTGACCCACAGAACATCATTTTACTGGCAAGTCAACAATGAAATGAATGGATTTTGTCTCAATGGAAGCCGTTCTGACTGCACAGGAGCAGGCACAGCAGTTGAGGACTGTGGTATTTGTGCAGATACAAAGCTTTGTACGGAAGCCCATTCACATGTGTGATAAGAGCAGATAGCAGCAGGAGCACAGAGAAACCACTGACACTGCTGTACAGTAAAAAAAGAGATGGGATGGAAGACACTGTGGAAGAGAGGACTGAGGCACCACACAGAACATTAAAAGAGCAGCACAGGGTTGGAAAAAGAAGAGCTGATGTTGAATGCTATGAATACTGTGAATATTACAGCTCTTAAAGAAGACTGAAATAGAATTCATTAAAAAAGAGGATTATGAAGCAAATGATATTTGCTTGGCCATGGTATGTTGTATCCATTACCTTAAAAAAAAAAGAAAAGACGGGGTTCAAGCAAATAAATTATGTTAGAGAGGGTCTCAAGGAAGAGGTAAGAGGTATAACAATACAGGCATTAATAAGACAGCAGTATTTCAATACAAAAATAGTCTACACATTTGCTAACTGTATTTCTTCAACTAAAGCCAAGTGTGACAAAAGTAAAGGTACCCTTACTAAAAACTGTGCATTTGCAACTGTGTTTTGCTTAAGATGTAGCCTTTTGTAGAAAAAAAAAACCCCATCTTTGTCAACAACAACAACATACAGGAATTTTGAAAGTTCTAGCACTTGAAAGGCCAAATCAACTCACATTCAAAGCTAACTTTTATTTAAATCTTAATCTAATGAAAAGTATCCAAATACCCCTCATTTTCTGATTCATCCAAATGAGGGGAAAGCCAGGGAAACTAAAGCATTAGACACTGTTCAGCTGGTGCTCCGTGAGGAAAATGGAGTACACGAAAGCCCAGAAGCCACTCAGTGAAGAGGAGCTTTTGTAAAGAAGGAGAAAAAACAGATTTTCATTCTTACAAGAATGAACAATGTTATCACCATCTTTTAAAAACTAAGTACTTGTTCACTCACAGTCCCACTTTACTACAGGTAAAGTACCAGCAGACTAAAGGGATTCAGCAAAAAGGCAGAAGACAGTTGACACAGTCTGTTGGGATTTCATATCTGCATGACCTCATGGTTCTGTATTTCCAGGTCTAACCCATATTCCTCAGCAGCACTGTCCATCAATCCCTCTTCCAACCAATCAGGTGAGTTCAGAGACTACAGAAGTGTTTTTAAAACTTCTGTCCCTAAAACATACTGTGAGAATAACTGAGCTCCTATTGCTAAAATGACACTGCTAAAGAAGAATCAGAAGGACAATTACCAGGCTAACTTACTGGTTTGTTAGTCTCAAGTTAACGAGACAGCAATGAATGCAGTGTTTTATAATCTAAAGTCACTGAGCTTGGAGGTCTTTCATAATCAGGAGTTTTAAGGTCTGCTCCTTAACTTTGCACTGTTTAATTTAGAATGCATATAGTATATATTTGGTAAAAGCATTTTATTACCTACTCTGCATTGTTAAGTTACCAGTTCTGGGATTCCAACATCAAAACAGTTTTAGGAAACTAAAATGAAGGCTTTTAGCCTCAAAATTACCATCTGAGATCACTAATACATTCCAGTACTTTCCCTTTAGTAACAAGTGTGTTTGGTATATCCAGAAGTATGGGGAAAATAGAGCTTTGGATTTAGATAAGAGACCCCCTAACAGATTTGCAGCAACTTCTTTTGTATTTTATCTGCGCTTCCAAAATAGATGTTCCTTTAGGCCAAAGCACTGAAGTTGATTTTGTAAGCTATTCAAGTTTATCTCCTTACTCACCACCTAATTTAGTGCAGAGAAAGGGTGAGATTTTAAAAGCCAGATTCTAACCCTTTAATTTACACTTGCAGAAGCCTAAATCTCAGAAGTTCTTACTCAGCACTCAGCTTCTGCCAGAGGAAAAATGTAGCTCTTGGGGGAAGGAGGGAGAGGATAAGAGAGAAAAGCAAAACAAAGTGATATTAGCATTTATGAGACCAACAAATTCACATTTCTTTGGCAGAGCAGTGAAATGGGAAAGAAATTCAGGATTTCAGCCTTAATAGTACATGTGATTCATTCCAAAAAAAGAATGAGACCAGGCCACCTATATGTGGTCATTTTTCCCATCATAAATGCATCAGATTAACTGCAAAGTACCTTGCAGCTTCTTCCAGAATTAAGACAAACCAGCTCATGGCTCCTGCAGCTGGCATCTGCAACACCAATCCAGACTTTTCAAAGTCACTTAAATATAGCAATCAGCCTGTCAGTCTGCACAGGCATAAGTATTAGTCACTCTCTAGGCAATACCAGCACCAAGGATCACAAACAGCTTAGCATAAAGGGCATATTTGTGTTCCCAGGGGTATGTTAATAAAACATTCTAGCAATTCTAAGTATTAGAACAGTTGACCCTAGTTCACTCTGAACTTGAAAGGGTTTCTAATTCCTCCTACTGCAGAGTTTTTACTGTTTAGTCTGTGAAAGACACTGTCATAGGGTGAAACACACTGATCCTGAAAACAGAAATAAGAGAGAATCCTTTTAGCACAAAACACTTACAACAACTTCTTACCTTACTAGACCATTTCCGGGCTTCATCATGCAGCTGCCTGGCAGCCATCATCATGGGCTGATTGATTGCTTCTCCTGCCTTTTGCTCTGGGAACTCTTCATCCTTCTCTTCGGGCGGCGGGGGGCGGGGCGGGGGAACCTCGCCCTCGGGCAGCGGAGGTTTCGGAGGAGCGAGCTCGTCAGTCAGCTGAGGAAGGCAAACATCTCAGTGAGTGCAGTGACACACAGCACGGGTGGGGCATGGCAAGGCATGATTCTAGCACCTCAGCTCTTTTGCCACTTTTTCAAGTGCATCCTGTTAAAGAAAATACCGTGTTTTAATCTTTCCTTTTGAATGCTGGATTGGTGTTTTTTAGACCTGAGGCTACTTGTGTTCATGGCTGGCCAGAAAATTCCTTTTATTTCTAAGGAATAGTAATATATTTATGTAATTTCAGTGTAATCTACATGTCAATGACAACTGTGTATTTTATTACAAACTACCTGCACTTACATGAAGGTGCTCAAGGTCAGGAGGAGGAGGAGGAAAATCTGGTTCCTGAGGCTGGAAGGCTTCTCTGACTTTGGCCACAGCTCCCAGAATTTTGTATCCAGAATCCAAGAAACTCTTCTGCAAACCTGAACAAAAATTCCATGACCAGTTTAATACCAATTTAATAGAACTCAGTAATATTTAGAACACTACCCCCAAAAATTCTATAATGTACTGTGCCAAGTACACTTCCACGTGTGTTATAAACTACCAAATTGATTACAGTGGACTTGCATGCTCGATATGTTAGTGTCATATGCAACAGGCACAAAATAAAGCCTTGGCTGAGTAACAATCACTATGAATAGCCAAAGTAATTCCATGAACAACTTTTAGAATCAAAAAAACTACGTAATATTTTCTTATATAAAGTAGTATTACTTAAAACTAGTAACAAATGCTTCTAATTAAGAACATGAAATTACATATCATACTAGAATGCTGAATCCTTTTCCCTTGAATATGCCAAAGGCTTTTGATTGCATTTTAGAACAGCAGGATGCAGCAGTTAATGGTGTGAGCTTGATTTCTTCATTCTAAGTGTACACAATATTTACATAAAAGGAGATACACAGCTGTATGAGAAAAAACGAGCCATTCTTCACTTCATCTCCAGTCAGTGAAAGGCACATTTTAAATCAGCTGAGTGAATCCTTACCAGGATCAGAAATGTTGCCTGCCACAGCTTTAGCATCCATTACCATGGGTGATATGGTTTTGCTGAGCTCATCAGAGGCTGCTTTAACAGCCTCCCGAAATTTGGGGTCTTCGGAATTTTCCACCTCGCGCTTTGCCACCAGCAGGATGCGGTTTGCTCGCCTGGCAATGCTGGTGGCACCAGCTACCAGCATCTGAGGCTGCATGTTGGCCATTGCAACTTTGCATTTATCCAGGTCCTTCTTGATAGCCTCTTCTGATGCATCCAACAGAGATTTAGTATCAATGGCCTCATCCACCAACCCTAGAATAAAAGTTCAATACATTAATATTCATCTGTGGAAAGGGGTATTTGGTATTCCAGAGACAGTAAAAACCAGAGAAATAAGTATTTTAAATCTGGGGTGCAGGAAAGAGCAGAAGAGGGCATGGAAGTCAGATCAAAGTACTACTGCAGTTTAACTTCTGGTTCTGTTGCACCTCTGTGACAGTAACCATGGTGAAGCTTGTTAATGTACCCCAAGCTCTATCTCCTCTACCATGGAATGTTGTTTCATCTTACACAGTATATGCAGCAGAGATTCTTTCTTCACACACAATTTCTTTAAGCATATTCAGTACTTTTTGTACTCTCCCATTCATTCCAAAGGAAATATCCCTTTTTACATAGGAGTGATTCATAGTGACACAGCAGAGAGATTTAAAATACCCAGGATTTAATTACTGGGATGAAAGAGGAGGTAGCACACAGACAGCTGTTCAGCAGGTCAGTGCAAAGGACCTGCACTTGGAAAAGACTGAAACATTTCAGTGCCTCAGCAGGAACAGTAGCTTTGTCTTATTCTCTCTGTTTATCAAGCTGTTACAATATTTTGAACATGTTTTCTTTCCTTCAGTTAATTATCTGTCCTATTTCAACATGCAAAGATTATACAGGAGAAATCCTCAAGTTGTCCCAGTGATGCACTGCTAGAATGGCAACTGCAATAAAAAATGATGGTATTCTGATTTTCCCAAAAAAGAACTAAAGCAGGATTTGCTCCTCTACAGCTCAGTATTAACAGATAAGAAGCCAGCTATTTTGTGTATCCTGTAACATACACATATTCCTGGAGTCAGAGAGCACATCCTACTTCTCTTAATTTATTTTTATTAAGTCATTATTCTTGGCGTGCTTCATCAATCCAAACAGAATGGAGAAAAATCTATACAAGCTAGCTAGCCATGGGTAGGATCTTCAACAAAAATTCCTACTTTACCTGTCATTTTTTCTACGTTATCAATCCACTGGTTTTTCATGGTCTCAAAATGTTCATAAGCAGCTTGATTTCCAGGATTTCTCAGGAGGATACGAGCTGCTGATACTACCTGCCAACAGAAGACATTGTTAATTATCAGTACACATGAATATCACACATTCTTGAAAATTGCATTTGTTTTTTCAGGACTGGATGTGAAGCTCCACATTTGAAAAGCTAGTTCATTAATTCTAGTGCAACATCCAGCTCCTTGAAGATCTACCATACTTCTGAAATTAGTTGCCATAAATACTTCAATTACTTTCAATTACTTACTAGTTTATCTTACAAACAACTTTTGAAAGCACTAAAGTACAATACTTATTACACAACAAACATTTAGATACAAGTTTGTTTTTTTTTAAGGAACATTTTTCCACTTACATATTTTACTAAGCTTCAAAATCATTTTGTTTCAAGTATAAGTCACAGACACTTCTGTCCAAGAGTTGAAGAGTAAAACATATAATTTGATCATTTTGTTCTACTTAGCATCATGTATACAAATATTTGCCATTCCCCTTTTCAGAGTGTCAGCACTATAATCCTTGTTGGTATTAACAGCTTTCTTCAAAAACAGAAGCATAAGGAAAATTCCCCAGGAATCATCCCAGCCCTTTTACCAGCCCTTCAAACCCAGCAAGCACCTGTGGGGTGAGTTCTCTTGCTGATTTCACTGTTGCCTGAATGCCCTCCACAGTGGTTTTATTGGCAGTACCAACTGCAGCTGCTTTTTCTGCTGTAGCTCCCAGTTTAGCAGCATGGTTTTCAAAGTTTGCTGCTCTTTCATCAAACACCTAGTTGTCAGAAGAGAAAAAAAAAAACATTAAAAAAAGCCTTAACCTCCTTAACAGAATACATAATTTCTTCAAAGTATCACAGACACCCTCATAACATCTCCACTTAATTCATTCTGAGACAATGCAAAAAGACACAAAAGCTTTGAAGGCATTTCATTTTTTAATCTTTTCACTACAGACTTGCTTCTTTACTAACTCAATGGGACAACCAAGGAGATGTGTATATACTTTATAGCTTCAAGGTATGAAGTTCAGTAATTCCTGATGACTACTGCTGCAAGAAATACTCTATTAAAGCTATTTTAGCTCAGAGATTCATCCTCAAACCCATAATCTATAAGTAACTATATCTGAAAGATAAATAAGGGGGTTTACCCTAAAAATTCACACTGGAAAAATATTCCCTCCTTTCACAGTCTTTAGATATTCAAGGAACAGAATACTTGGATAAAAAGCTATCCTGCCATAAAGCTGAATTCTCCAAGGGCTTGGGAATTATTTTCATCATGTAGCCAAAGCCAAAGTAGCCAAACAGAACTGCCAGACACTGCATTTTAGGTACTTCACATGCAGCCAGTGGCTTTCAAGTACAGGAAACAATAACAAGAGAACAGGTCTAATCTGTTGATGAATGCTGGCATGAATTTGACTATTGTAATCAGTTGTAATGCTGAGATATAAAAAAACACCAACGAGTTTGTTAGGGATTTTTGCACCGAAAATTTTTAGCCCGCTGACAGCAATGTGGTACCAACAACACAGGGAGACATTTTTCCCATTTGTTCAACTGAGGGACAGCACTGTTTGCAGGGTTATACAATTCACAGTCTCCAGGAGTCCAGAGAGGTTTGCATAGTAATCATTATGTTGTCAGAATTAATAAGCATGTATCACAAACTTGAGAAAAAAATACCAATTCATTTTTCAGAACATTTGACTTATTTTTCAAAATACCACTTCAGGTAAAATTAAACAATGACTGAAGCTGTACATGGAAAGAAATGACCACCTGGGTATACTTGCCTCATCTCTGTTGGGAGCGTCAGAGGGAGCAGTGGCTGCTACTGCTAACAATTTAATAGGAGTTGTGGTGTCACTAAAAACATCAGAAACCTCCTGAGTCATTGCCTCTTGCATTCGTGTTTTAAGATCCTAAAAGAAGAGTGGAAAATTATTAGCATATGATAGAGGGGCATAAAGTCGTAGAGTTTCAAATCCCATAAAACCTTCTTGCAAAAAAAGTTCCTTCCAAGACGTTAAGATAAAATTACCTTAAAAGAATGACAGTCACTTTTTACATAATTTGAATTATAAAAGGTAACATGTCACTCCATGAAGCAGCATTAGAAGCTATGAACAGCATGCTTTGAGACCTTGCCCCTCAAATCTAGCGTACTATTTTATACTAGGACTTAAATTTCCCTTCTACACTGTTCATTTGAAATGAACCCCCACAGTATGATAACAAAGTCTTTCTAGACAGTTTGCTTTAGACATCTCAGCTAACCCAGCAGGCCTTTAGCTGCACTTTAGTTTTCACGGATGCCTCCCACACACAAGGCCTGCACAGAGGAGTGGGTGCTGCAGTGGATCGTGTGCTTGCCTGCAGGAGAGAGCTCCTTACCTTCAGCGAGTCCTGGAGCTGAGCAGCGATGGCCCTGGCCTGGGGGGACTCGCCCTCCCCTCGGGCAGCCAGCTCAGCCAGCTGCCCCGAGAGCTGCTCCACGCGGTCACACTTGGCCAGCAGGTCCTGCCGGTACGGGCCCATCATGACATTGGCCAAACGCCGGCCTTCGGCCACCAGCCCGCGGATGGCAGCCTGGCCTGCAGGGGATATGGCATTAACACAAACCAAACCAGCCC
>JAHLSL010000018.1:20428882-20470474 GCA_025920805.1 Petroica traversi | reverse complement strand
GGCCTGCAGGGGATATGGCATTAACACAAACCAAACCAGCCCGCAGATGGCACAGGGACACAGCATTAACACAAACCAAACCAGCCCACGATGGCAGCCTGGCCTGGGGGAACATGGCATTAACACAAACCAGCCCGTGGGTGGCAGCCCAGCCTGCAGGGACACGGCATTAACACAAACCACAAACCAGCCCACGGGTGGCAGCCTGGCCTGCAGGGGACATGGCATTAACACAAACCAAACCAGCCCACAGATGGCACAGGGACACGGCATTACCAGCCCGCAGATGGCAGCCTGGCCATCCACAGGCACCACCAAGGGCTGCAGGAGAACACATGCACGTCAGAGTTCTTGGGGTTTTATCAACCCTTGTCTAGGTGGTAGAAAAGATCTGCTGCTCTTTATCCTTGAGTAATTACAGTTCAAAACTACAGAGAAATCCAACTGTCTTCAGTTTCTTTCTGCTAATTCAGCAGCTCTGGCTAGAGAGGCATCCTTGTTAACTACAGTGGTCTGACAAAAATTAACCATGGCAGCAGTCAGGTATTTCTACATAACTAATCTGTTGACTCCAACAGAAAGCACTTGCAAATTCCAAGTACTGGAATTCATCCCACATCATTAGAAGATGAGCAGCAAGAGGGGAAGAAAAGACAAGTAGAAAATATAACTTTAAAAGCCAAATGCCCTCTCCCAGAATTCCAGAAGCCATAAATAAGAAGTGTCAAGTAGTCTGGATTGGAAGGGACAGTGGGGGTAGGGAACACCTAACAAAGCCTCCAAAGTGTGTTGAAAGCCTTTCTGTAAAAAAAAAAAATTAATTTTAGCATGGATAATTTCCTTCATCCACTTACAGATGCTTCCTGCTCATTCACAAGAATGTAATTCTCTGTTCTTCCAATAATACAATAGCAGTATTCTTTTAAAAGAACTCATCATATATTAAGTCCATCAAAGACCTACTGAAGAATAATTTTAAGCTAATGCTAACCCACAAGTAATACAACTTTTTGATCAAGCTTAAAAATACTTAGGAAGTTGTCACAGCACCAGACTATCCAAGAACCACTCAGCACTGCTGCCATCTTTTATATTCTTAATTTACTTTTCCCATGAGCATCCTGCCAAGTGCCAGCAACTCCTGAACCACAGTTATGTGCTCATTGAGAGCATACTGGAATTATCAGATCCTCTTTAACTGTTAGCATTCTCCTCAGATACCCAGAAACCATACAAGAAGTGATACTTTTAGGTCAGGTTTATGAGTGTTTTTCTCTTCCCTGAAGGACTTCATTACTCAGTTTGCTGGAGTAGGTATAAATTCAAATTTGAGATACAATATTTGTATAATAAGAAAAGCAAGGAGCAATCTTCAGTTGTCTTCTCTACAGCAATGTTCTCCCGCTCTTTAGGAAAGAATACAAAGAGAATCATGGGCCAGCTTAATTCTGTAACTGCAGTCAGGACTTAGCTACAAATATTCAAGACTCCACACCAGCGAAGGCTCAATGCATCCTCAGCATCTCAGGTGCAGTAGCTTCCACCACAAAAATTAGCAACAAATTTGATTGTAAAACTGGGGGGGGAAACCACGGAGAAACACTTACCTACACCCCGATCAGCAACTGTAGGATTGTCAATCCACCTCTGAGCTTGTTCAATCTTGCCCTCCAGATGGACAGCTGCTTTAACTGGCCTCGTATTTGCTACAGCCCTGTTGGTTTTGGACTGTAAATTCTGAAGTGATGTAGCTATTTGCTTAGCCAAAGCACGGGCTTCAGGAGAGTCACCTTTCCCACTAAGGATTTTTAAAAAAAAAGAGTGTATTCATATAAAGATTATTACAGATTGTCTCAAATTCAGCAGGAAGACAGAATAAAAAGTACTTGATCTTTTTAAATAAGTTTGAATTTGACACTTGAGTTGAGTCTCTGAGGAGCAATTCTCTGCTGTGGTACCTGGATATTATAAATCTTCAGAACAGCACTAAGGTGGGGGAAGGCTTAGTACTGTCATTGCCAATACTGGTGTGTGAATTAATTTCCCATTTCCATGGTTGTCTTATGAGCAACTGCAATCATGCCATACAGATTGCAAGCAGAAAAGTAAGCAGCCAGAGACCAAAGGCTATATATAAACTTGAAAAAAGGTAGCACATTGAGACCTACAGCAGCTAAGCTCAATAAAAACTTGATTAAAGCATCTAACTAATGAAGCAAGAAAAATATTTACTGCTATACTGCAACCTGCTTTAGATGAAGGTCACAGTTCGTACAATAACTGTTTCTCCTCTTCCATTCTCAAGCAGTCTCTTTGCAAAACTGATACAGAAATATAATTTCTGGAAGTCTTATCTTTTGTATAGTTTGCAGTTACAGCTTAGAACACTTACAGTGATGGAAGTAGTAGATACTCCATCTTGATATTTAGTAAATTGCTTGGCAAAAACCAGTGATGACATCCATCTGTATAAACAAACTTATATTTCCCGTTAACTTGTTGTTTTGACAGTACAAACAAGCTCACTTTTGGCTTCAGTTTGATTGTCAAACATTACACAGTCAGTAGAAAGAAATGTAATAAATCTCTGGTTATCTTTTTTTGAAGGAAGCTAGTGCAAGCTAGGCTTTGAGATAATCATCGATATTGTGCTCTTGCTCAGCAGTGGGAACTGCACATGAAAGTCATTCAAATAAATTAATGGTGATAAAACCAATACTTACTGTCGTCGCAGATCTGACAGCTTGGCTGTCAAAGCAGAGATTTCCCCCAAGGAACGAAGGATATCATCTCTTTCTTTAGGCTCCTCACACATTTCTGCAACTTTCCTTGCTTCAGCCATAATTCCCCGAATATGCTCTTCTCCTTCACTGCCCCCATTAGGATCTGCAAGCCAATTCTTAATAGAAAGAAGTTGTGTACAAGTCAAGGCAAAAAGTAATGTTTATTCTATACCAATACAGCTTTCAAAACTATCTAACAGAAAATACTTCTCAAAAGCAATTTCTGGTTTTTAGGTACCAGGAAATTATTCTATTGCCTCGTAGTTTTTCTGTTTTGAAAAAAAAGTCAAAGTAGAGAAAATCTACCCACAGATTTTACATTCTCTCTCTCCCCTTAACATTGGTCAGTAATATTTTAGAAGCAAAATTGAACCACTGCCTTTAGAAACAGATGATGGGACTTTCAGCAAAAAATGAAAACAGATGCTCCTGAGCCCAGGGTGATACTTTCACAGAGCTCTTCCTAAAAAGTCCTATTGACCATTTCATTGTCAATATACATATGTAATATTAATGTGTATATATATATTGATAATAGACACATATACACACTTAGACAAGGTGCATAAATAGAAGGTTCATTATTTGATGACCCTCATAATCATCCCTGGGTAAGAGACTGACCATTCAGGGATATTAAGAGTTACAAAAATAAAGGATCAGTTGAAATAAAATGTAGTCTCATTAACATCATTTTGCTTCTGCCATTAACACAAAGTTCTAAATCCTGAATTCCACTCCCAAAACAGAGCCTCAAGAAAGGGCTCCTGTTTTATCCACAAATCAGTCTGTTCAATCTGAAACTTTTCTATTATTTTCTTTAATAAGATTAGTTTATATGCACAGTTAGGGTGTTCCATCATTTTAATTTAATAACCTTGAAAGTTTTAGTAATGCCAAGTAAGTTACCAAAAAAGATCATCAGCTGAAGCAAAACTCACCATATGCCATAAATGACTGAATTTAAAATTTTTCTTTGTTAAAGCAAGTATCCCCTCTGTGTTCTTCCTATCAAGTAACCATGTTTTGTTTGGAAACAACTACAGCAGTCCAGTGTAACAGCTCTAACAGAAGCAATGTAATCACGTTCTGAAGCATTTATTAATCACTAGTGGTACCTGAGCAGCATCAATCTTCTTGGCAATGGCCTGCTTGGAGTTGGTCATGGCCTCCAGCTTGCGGGCTGCATTCTCCACCTTGGCAGTGAGCATGTCCAGCCCCTGGGACACCTGCTGGGCTTTCTGCATGGCCATGGGTGTAGCACCCTGCCCTCTGCCCGAGACAAAAAGAGCACCACAGATTCAGATCAGCACTGGCAAAGGCTATTTTCTAGTGAAGAGGCAACAAAAATTGTTTATGAGTATTCACAGCAATTGTTGCGAGAGATAGAGTATTTAATCAGATTTTGTTTCCTCCCTAAGGAGGATTGAACTAAAACAGGTAAAATACAGTTCTGGCCTGCTCTCCTACAGGTTAGGAAGTGCAAGTTCAGAAAAACCATTTTCCTAGCCCTGGAGCAGTGTCCATCCCCAGAGGGAGCCTTACCTAGCCCGGAGCTCCGCCAGCTGATCCGTCATCTGCCCCAGGGTTTTGCAGGTGCCCAGGATCTCTCGGCGCTCCTTGCCCGCACACAGCTCTCCTGCTTTGCCAGCTTCATCCAGGATCTGCCTTATGGCCTGCTCCCCAGCATCCCCTGGGACACACGGACAGTCAGCACAACTCACAAGACATTCCTTGATGTGTGGGAGAAAACCACTGATATCATCACGTCACAACACGTGAACTCCATTAGGTTCACTCAGGAAAGTACATTTATCAAAAGCTGAGATAAACACCAAAAAACAGCAATTCACATCCAACTTTTACAGCTGCATTAGTCTGGCTTTGATTTCAGAGAAAGTCCATCTGATTAGGTCTTTCAACATCCAAATGGAATAGGCCTCCCTCGAGTTTTATTTGCTTGAAAGATACATACAAAGGTAAACAAAAACCCCTTGCAAGGTAAAGGTCATTGCAATTAAGAGTACTTATGGCAGATTTTCACATTAAAATTTCTATGCCAAGACTGAAAGAAAAACACTTAAAGAGACTCTCTTAGGCAAATCTCAATTTATAAAAATTTGAAAATACAAAAGAAGGTATTTTAAATACCATTGCTGCAATTAAGTACTGTTCAATTAAATTCATAGGTTCCTGGGTTTACTGCTGGAATGCTAATTAAGAACATGTATGTTCCATAGAATACATATCTGTTACACCACTGAGAAGCAGCAAAGCTTTCTAGGTCATTAGACACAACCTGTTCAATTCCCAGTATCTAAAAAAGGAATAAATACAGGCTCCTTCAGAATTATTCATTATGTAAGGTTTATTAATGCTTAAAGACAATTTTGTCTTAAACAACAGAAATAGCAAGACCTTCGAAAATCAAAATACTTTATGCTGTTGTTTGTGTTTAAATATTACCTGGAGGTGCATTTGGATCTCTCAGCCAACCTTTTGCCTGATTCATCTTTGAATCTATTAAGGCTAAAGCTCTCTTCATGGCTTCAGTATCCTTTACAAAAGAGAAACAACAAAATCATTCTCAAAACAAAAAATCAAAGCACAAGCAACCAACGCAACCAAAGCTGAAAAGGTTCTATAAAGCAGAGTCTACTTATAAAAACACATTCATATGAGCAGCTCAAAATCCATTTTCAAACTAGCAGGTCATAATTGCTTCTTTCCAGTTAGAACAGACATTTTCATTTCACTCAAAATGCAAAAAATATGCATGCAATTTTAGTGATTTTTCGGTTTCTTTAATTACTAGTGCTTTAATTTCTAAAGTTGGAGCTCTAACAAGCACATATCTTGGAGTTAGTTCCATATTACATCAGGGCACATAGAAAAGTTGTGATTGTAATTGGAGAAAACTTTCCAGGTATGGAAAATGGCCAGCGAATTTTATTACTTACTTCAGTGTAAGAAGCTGCACATCTGCATTTTTCACCTGCTCTGCTGCCTAAAGTCAAACATTTACTATTTACAGAAAAATAAAACTACCAGCTAATTTCTGAAAGTCTCAGATATTGAGTTGAATGTCTTTGGAGATAAATACATGTATTTACATGTGATCGTTTACAGCTCTGCCAGAAGCACCAGAGAAACTGTTTCTTTCACTCTTATGCCACTACCACCCAATTCCACCGGCTGCAGGGGAAGCAACCTCCCAGCTCTGATTTCTCTGCACTCTGTTCATTGTCCATGTGCCATCCCTCCACTAGGGGCCACAAGTTTTCCATCTCATAAAGGGAAGGACAGTGAAAACAGCAACAGGTACCAAAGTGAGAAGTTGAAGAAAAGCCAAAATAGCTTTTTATCACACATATCATGGAAGGGATTTGAAATGCATCTAAGATCTCATGATTGGTATAGAGGTGACTGGATGACTGTATCTCAAACCTAGAAACTGGGTCTCCAATCTTAGTTGGGATCCATTTGAAAAAAACTTCCAAAAGGCAGTATATGCAGCTAGAGGTGGGAGATGGGCACATTACTTTAAAAGTCGTCTCCTCTATAGCTCAAGAGGTGTGCATTCAGGGTATGATAAGAGACAAGCAAATACTCACTGAAGTTTTCAAATGTATATATGACTCCTACTGCCTTTGAAGGTAGGTGTTACTGTTTTCTGCTGTTTGTATCAGACTGAAGCCATTTTAGTTTGAAATGAATGGTCTACATCAGGCCTGTCTACCCAGAAATAATTCAAAACAAGGAACTAACTGAATTTTTTAAAAGGGAACAGATGTTTCTTATTGTGTCAATGAGATGCTAGGTGTGGGCAGAGAAATGGGTGTTGGAAAAATTGCCTCTGCCCCTCCCTTTTTACTCTCACAGGTTTTTGTGTTGCCTCAGGAGCCTGCAGAGTTGCAGTTTCAGCAGAATCATGTAGAAGCCTCTGAATCTGAAGTCTAATACCTGAGGACAAAACCATGGGCGTTCCAGCTTTTGCACTCCTGATGTTGTAATTGCCAGCACTAGCCAAGCAGCAGCAGGATCCATCTGCCCTGTCACAGTAAGTGACATAACTGGATTGCTCTGCAGGGTGAGTCTTGCTGTCCTGTGTTCCTCTGCACTTATCTCAGCAAAACACTGTCCCCTTTTCCTATTCAAAAAAATCTGGTGAAATCTTAGCAGTTGAAGTGTTTCAAGACAACAGCTCTTAAAGAACCAATTTCCCATCTTTACAGCCCAAGGAATCCCTCTCAGCTTTAGCCTGACAAGGAGTTTTCATTGCAGTGAGCTGAGTAATACAATAGAAAACTAGAATGCATCCTTTAACTAGGTTTGTTGGGACAGCACTTTTGTTTCTGCCAGAGCTGTGTCTGGTGTCAGGTATTTGGTGTATCAAGTATCAAGCAACAAAGCTGTAGCCATCCTGAAAGGTCTGGACTTAGCCACTAATTCAGGCTATAAAGAAAGAAGAAGGAAGACAAAAGCAGAAACAATCTAAAAAGACACAGCAACTTGCTCAAGGTCTCACTGCTTGAAAGTGTCTTGATAGTCCTGATTTCTGTAGCTGTTTAAATACCTTATTCCTCCTCTAAACAGCTAAATATGTTTAAAATTTAACTCTGGATTTGCCAACAGAATATCAGTTGCAAGCATGATTTTTTTAATCCTACAGCTATTCTTCAAAAAAGTTTTATACAGTTTTATCAGTAAAACTTGATTCTTTCCCTCCCCTGTCCCTGCCAACAGTTCCCTTGTTGCCAAAAAAGGAGTTTCATTAACAAAATCAGCACTATTACATTTTCAGAAGAGATAAACAATTTCAGTTAATCAAGTTAAACAACAGGGCAACATTGTCTGAAGGGAAAAGAGCAAGCTGGATTTTTTCCAAATCAATTCCTAAAGCAAATATTATTTAAGACACTTCAATGCATTATTTCTGCCACTACTAAGAATTTTGAGCTTATTAGGGGAGCACGTGGTATTGGCTGTGCTGTGCAAAAGAGCAAAATAAATCCTACACAATTCCTTGCTGGATGTAAAACACAACCTCTGACTCAATAAAGTGGTCTAGTCTAAGGATATCTGCATTTCATGACCAAAGAAGGCAATGTTGGAGGAAATGGGCAAAGCCAGTGTTCTGGCAGGATAGATAGCTTAGTCACCATTCAGGGTTCAATCCTGCAAGATATTAGATATTTCTCAGCTTCTTACAACTGTTAACTCCCTCCAGTTCCACGGAAATGAAAGATGTTTGAATTACTTCAAATTTATTGAAAAATAAACACTAATAATATACAAGAGAAAATTAAATTCCTCTGTAAGATGAAAAATTCAAGGAAAAGAGGTTCAAAGCTATGAATGAAAAAGATTCATACAATTTTTTCCCCAAGATTTTGTCCAAGAATAATATTTCAATTCTAAAGCACCATACTATTTTTAAAATCCAGTGTAAGCAGAGTATTGCAATCCAGTAATAGTAATATGCATTCCAGAGTCCAGAAAGACCAACAAAATAGTTTACTTACAACTCCCACAAAATCTAAAACTTTGGATCCATACCTCGTTCATTCTCCACTACCTCTAGACAGATTGTGATAGTTCAAGGTATAAATAACTCAAGATGGAATAATAAACACAAAATCAAGTCCAACATCAGCTACGGCATCTACTACACAGTTAGGGCATCCCCAAACACCCTACTTTATTCCAGAAAAGCATGGGCAAAATCTTTACTTTGACCACCAGACACAAAATGCATGCAACTACAACTGAATAGCTCCTTAATCTCCCTCCCAGCAAAATAAGAAGTCAATTTTTAGATATGTGTGCAAATACAGGATAAGCTCTGTAATAGTGACTATTAGCAAACGGGTTTCTGCTTCTTCATCCCACTGCATTTTTCAGTTCAAATGCTTTGTCATCACTGTTTGATTAATGCCCAGTGTTACAGTTCCAAATCATCAGCATATCCTAATTCAAAAACAAAATTCAATTAAAAAGTTCTCAGTTGAGAGAATACTTTGATTATACTAATCCACTCAACATATTTATGCATGAAGCATAACAACCAATATTTCCCATTAGGAAATATGGCTACTATACCAACTGTTTTCTTTATTCAATTCTTTATTAGTCTGCCTCAGTAGCAAGATGAGTAAGAACTTCCTAAGGCTAAATTGCCAACTCTTTGTAACAGACATTTTATTTACCACTACCATTTCCAGATTTGTAGTGTAAAATAAAACTGTGTTCATGTTTCATAAAAAACCAGGAAAGCTTAAATCCAAAAATACAACTTAATTGAAAAAGTACCCGTACAAGACTGCAGTTCTAGGCCTAGAACCATCTGAAGGAAGGCCATGGGTAAAACACTATGGAATAGGCAAAATTCCTGACTTAATAAAGCTTTCTGGCCATGCAGAAAGCTCATTCCTGCATGACTGGACCCTTTATTTGTCACTACAGAGACTCATAAATGAACATAAAAGCATTCAGCAAGAATGAGCTGTAAAATCTTGCCCTAACTCTAATCAGCTTCAGAAAGAGCCTTAATGCAGATCAGCTTGCAATTACCATTCTCAGTGACAGCCAATGCTCCACACAGCTAGAGAGAGCTATCACCATCCTTTAAAAACTGTGTATTTCCATGAGTATAAATGCCAGTGGCACAGCTGGCACACAGGGAATTGCACAGCACACAGCCTGCACACAGCACAAAATCCCACAGACATGCTTTTTTTGGGTTTAGTACAAGGTAGAGGTGGAGGTGTGGAAGAAAGCTTACCTTCTAAAGGTGAGAAAGGGGTAAGAAACAGGACAACAAAAACAGAGATGCATACAGTAGTCATAATAAGGAAGTGATTGTGACAAAATAACTCAAGAGGCAAACTAAGGGTCAAGTGCCAAACAACATAGGCCAAAGTGATTTTATGTCTTGGTTACATCAATGTTAGATTTCCTGCTAGAGTTTGTTTACTAACCAGTCTGGCTTCATGTCTCAATAAGTTTTTTATTATATTTATGCTTACTTGTTGCTCAAAGCAATTAACCCTTAAAAAAAACACCTTCAGCAATTTACTTCCAAGTACTGAAAGCAAAACTTGGTAGGAATTTCAGTTATGCAGCTGCATTTATTTGTAGGCTCCTGTCTGTCAGATGATTATGATTCTGCTTTACAGTCTTCTAGACACTTCAGTAGCTTCAACATCACTTCAGAGCAGCCCTTAGCCCCAGGTAAGTGGTTGCAGCCACTCCCACAGCTGAACACTGCATTGTAAGGAACCAGTCCTGTCCCCGTGCCAGCTTCACAGGCATCAATCAGACTTACCCAGAAAGCCTCTTCAGTCTAACAGATTTCTTTGAGACAAGACAAACACCTGAAATTTACTCTCATGTCCAGAATAAAAATGGGGCAGGGAGAAAGAGAGCAGGTGATCAAAGAGGAATCCCCCAAAACTGACTAAAATTTCTCAATTCCAAGCCTTTTGCACAAAGAATACCACAGTAGCCTATCTTTTCTAGCAGGTCTAGAAGGAAAATCTCTATTTCACTTAAGAATGCCTAGTTATATGACCAGTTAAATGTACAGGACAATAACCTTTATACCTAACTTTCCTATGTCAAAAATGCTTATGTAGGATAGTTATACATAGGGGAAATATCCTTCTCTGAGTGGAATACACTATATTCCAGGACTACCTAATGATGCTGAAACTAAAGCATGAATAAATCTGTTTTCTGTTTGAGCACTGAGTTGCAGCAAACCACTGAACCGCCTTCAAATGCCACACCAGTTGCTTACTGAGAGAAAACTCATTTTGTAAGATACATGAATATATTTCTCTCTGAAGATATTTGACCTTGAAGAGATTATGTGATGCTGTTACACAGTGTTACAAACCCGGTGCACAGATACATATTTCAGTGGTCTCAAAAACACAGGTTTATAAGGATAAAACACAATAGACAAAAACTAGTCATCTATATACAAATGGAATTATGAAAATACCTTGCTCGCCCAGGCATCTTCATCCCAGGAAGTGAGTTGCAACACACGAATTATTTCATTTATCTCAGCACTCATTTTCTCTACTGTGAAATTGCGATTTTTCAAGGCCTCTTCTATTCCCTGGCTTTTAGAATTTTTTGTGGTTACAAAAATCTTCATTGCTGTGGAAAATACCAGAGATTAGAAAAAGGTATATGAAAGACCAGTCAGGGGTCAAGTTGACCCTCCTACTGTTTTTATATGGAACATTTTCTTTTGCATGGACCATTTTATCTCAAAGAGACTGTAGTTTTAATACAGGAAGCAGTTACTTGTAATTGATTACAGATGTCAAAATTATTTTTAATAAACACAAGACAGTGGAACTCCAGTTCAAAACAGTAATTCAGAATGGTATCAAAAAACAAAGCAAAAATACCTGAAATGAGTACTGGCAATAGCTCCTTCACTGTATTCATGGAGTTTACCAGCATAACCCTATGCTCCTGATGAGTTAATTCCTGTTGTCTCTCGTCAATCATTTTGGCCATCTTTGTCATTCCTAAAGATTAAAATAATTGAACATTTAAACACTTGAGATTTCTAAACAAGAATAAGGCATGATGATTGATGAAAACTATATTGAAGTTTAAAACTTAATTTTTGTTTTAGCAGCTGTTACTTTGAACACATTCCAGGCACTCAGGGAAGTCACCTATTCAAAACCTAGCCACGATGTAAAGCAGAATGAACTCCTCAAAATTCTTGATTTAAAATTGTATCAATAAAATAGGAAAACACTTGCCCTTTTTATCTTTCTCCTCTTCAAAATGAGGTAAAAACTATTTACTTGAAGGTAATTTCTGATCTAAAGTTTAGAGAACACTATACCTCCATATGGAACTTGAAAGTTTTTCCACATCTAGAAACAAGGTCAAGTATACAAGTGTTAAATAAAACCAGGATAATCTACAAACATGCTCTGTGCCACGGCAGCTCTTAGTCATTTCATTTATCACCTAGCCAAATTACACATGTATTTATAAATATAGTACTAACTAGATTCCTGCTGGTTTTATATAAGCATTCTTTAGCTCAGTGTAATTTTAATTCCAACATCTTCCTACACTACCACCACCACATCTCAATTTTACAGAATGCTTTTGTTAAAGACCTTGGCTGCTTCATGCTGAAGCTGAAGCATTTGAAATAGCAGATGACTTAGACATAGATTAATGGTAGGTTTCCTCTGGAGCAATAAAGAGATAGAGACAGCAGTTCCTCACCAATCACTTCCACCAGTGTGAGTTAACATGTGAAGTAACAAGTAGGAAATAAAGAATTTCCATAACAGCTGGGCTTTTGTATTATACTTCAAGACAGCAATTTCTGCAACCTCATTAAGATGTTAATATATGACATGTAGCTTATACTATTCCAAGAAATTCCTACTGGGCCTAACTATCTCAGCCAGTGCAGACATTTTATCAGCTAATGGATTTTATATCTGAGTGCTTAGTTACACAGCTTTTTCTTTTTATTTTTTGTTTTATCCTTACTAATTCATGCTTACTTCCTTCACAGTACAGGGAAAGTATAGTACATATCATCCACGTGCACATATCATTTATCAACATCTTCTGCACTCTTAAAAGAGACTGTGAAACAGAAAGAGAATTTTTTTCCAATAGAAACTTCCAAAGGAACTGCTTTACCATTGTCCCAACGTTCACACTTGGGTGAGGAAGGTGCTGGAGGCAAAACAAAGTAGTGGGAAAAAACTACACATGTTTGAAAGACTGGAGCAAATCAAACCTGGCCCTAAATTCTTCGTGTAAGTCACCAAATCCTCCATTGTCTCCACCACTTCTGCCACCGTCAGATATTCCAATATTCCTTTGCAGACACGGATGATTTTACGGACCTAAGAGAGGAACATTCCATTCTTTCTTAGGTAAAGCTAAGTTACATTTAAATTAGAAATGCAAACCTCTTATTACAGCAGTTTAGCTGTAGCATTTGTTAACATGACAAATGGGCAATCACAAAGGTCTGAGATCCTGAATAAATTATCCAAAATCCCATTAGTCAAGTGCCATAATGGCAAGCTAATATTTAATCAGCTTTCCACTACACAGAAATGCAAAATCCTACTTCCATTGTTTTCACTTCGTATGATAAATGAAAGATACATTGTGAAAATAGGTTAGAAAGAACTTCATCTATGTATGCTGTCATACTTGAAATTTTTCACTGCAATTTCATCAATAAAAATATTTAACTTAAATCACAAAGCCAAACTACAGAGAAAGCAGATTTCAAGCTTTCAGAGGAAGTATCATTCACCATAACAGTTTTACATATGGATAAAGCATTACCCAGCATTCCAGCAGGGAAGATAGATCTAATATCTTAAATTTTCCAGAAAAATCTGTGAAGACTGTACTTTATTCATCTCTGGACCTCTGCCTCAGCTTAACTTTTTCAGTACAGATTTGATTCCAAAACAGTTCTCAGTAAATCTTCTAACCTTCTGAACCACATTACTTCTGACATCACTACATACAATCCTTACTGAAGAACAAGTTAATTAACATTTAATTTGTATCAATTACATGCAGTGTTCAGCACCTAGAACAGACAAAGCTTCCTCTGAAACTCATCTCAGCTTGTCCCAATGTTAGTTTACACTGAGACATAGGACATACAGTGCCAACTTCAGTACTTGTGAAAAGTCAGTCATTCCTGACTGATGGCTTTCTTTTCATTAACAAGGAATTGTCAAGCGAGTTCCATAAAGCATTAACCTCACAATGATCAATCATTTCCTAAACATTGGAAACAGAGATTAAAAGCTATTAACTTCCATGAAAGTCTGTAACACTTCTAATAAAAACCATTCCAGAGGACATGCTAACAGTGCCATGAGCTGATTAAATGAGACAAGGATAACATGTTAGACTACTCAGAACAGCAAGAAGAGCAACACAATTCCATAGGTTAACAGATTGTTGCAGAATTAGGTTTAACATCAGCACTTCTAGCAGCATGAGCTTTATTTCTTCTTTGTAGCACGACCTTTCTTACTTAGAAACGAGCAAGACTCCACATCCGCAGAAAGAGCATCAAAACTATGATTTGTAGCAAAAAAACCCAAATCAAGTATAAGACATTTAAGTTTCCTTGCAACGATGGCTTTTTTTGGTACATATGAGGATGGACCAACAGCACTTCTGAGTCAGTTTTCAGTTTGTGCAGCAGCCAAAATGAAGCAACTGTTAGATTTATCAGAATACATCTTCTGCCTGGCCAGCCAGACAGTCCAAATTCATATTACCTCCCATGCCCCAAGGCCAATTAAATTGCCAGAGCTAATGAGCCAGACAAGCATGTTAGAAAGTGGCCTAAGGCTTTTCAGTGAAGGAATACAGAAAGCATAAGGATAGGTAATGGGTAAAGTGAAGGGAATACAGAAAAGCATCAGGAAGATATCAGACAGTTAACAAGATCTGGCCTTTTTGAGCAATAATCACAGGCAACACCTAAACATTATGTCATGCAAAAATGCTCCTAACAAAGCAGAGCAACAAGTCAGAAAGGAATGCAAAATACACTTCCAATCAAGCTAAAACAGTCAAAACCTCCTACATGTATTCAATAGTTCAGTTAAGCTAATTTAGTTAGTGAGACATTTTAATTAATAATACCATTGTGCAGGCACCCACACCAGTGCTGCTGGTATTCCTACCTCTGCTTCATCGAATGTTAGGAGCAAGTCTGATGTTCCAGAAAGGATTCCTCTCGACCCATCAATGAGATAGTCACGAGCTGGTACTGAGTAAGGATCTGCTTGCAGCATCTGGGCAGCCCGAACAAGCTTGGTGCAGGCATTCTCCACCCTGTGGAAAGCCAGCACACAACTCTTGCTGATTGCTTTCTTTCAGTGTGACAAAAGACTTGAGAAATGTTGGAATTATTTTAAACTTTACCACTTGAAGCACCGTAAGCAAACTGATCAATCTACACCTTTATAGATTAAAAGGCAGGAGTATTTATTGTATTTATTCTAACTAAAAATCACCAGCAACCATACAACCCAGTTTTTCAGAAGTCACACACTCTTCCCACGTAGGGAATGTCTGAAGTACCCCTTATGGGGCACACAGTACAAGGAGAGCTCCTAACCCAGCAAAATACCTTACATTCTTCATGACAAGGGCAGGAAACAAAACAATTATTCTTTTAGGACTTCACAATCAAAGTAACTGTTAACTTTTATCAGCCTTGTATAGGCATTGTTATTCAAGTAGCAATGGCTATTAATGAATATTAAATGACAGCTACACATTAAGACAATGTTTCTTGTTTTAAGAAAGACTGTGCCCTGCTCGTTGAAGCTGTAGTCCAGGTGTTCAGAATGTTAACACTCATAGAAAAAAGCATTCAAAATAACCACAAAATGCAGTGGTAAGGTACAATGTTCAAATGCAGACATAAATTATGGAATTGCAATTCCAGACATAAAAGCAGAAAGAAGGTTTTGCAAGATATTATAGTTTGTAACTACAGTAACAAAAAAGATACTTAGAATAACAAAATGAACTCTGAAATTAGGTTCCATCAATCCATTTAACAAAGCATTTTTAAAATATCAAAAAAATGGAAGGCTGAAAATGTTTCAGTTTTGTTCTTTTGTAATTCCTTGGGGACGCCTTTGGAAAATACAAAATTCAGACTCCCCTTTCATGTTAGCAATGCTACTCATGACTGTAGTTATTGACTACACTGGCTGCACTTTCCTCCACTGTCTCCCATTTCCTTTAAGTGTAGTGTAATACATAATGCTCTGTGCATGTGAGTGCCACGTGCTCATTCAACAACAAGAGGTCCCAACAAACAAAAGACACTTTTATTTCAGCAATGCTACCTCTTACAACCACTTTTGCCCATTTTCTACTGACCACTTGGGTACATTCTTTTATCATACTTTTAATTAAGAACTTTTGGAAAGTTACATTTAACAGATCCCCCCCCCCCACACACACACGTTATTTGCTAACACAAATATTAGATATTAATGGTTACATCTAAATTTAAGTAGTAGAAATAAGACACCTATTACAGGAAAACACACTTTTTTCCAGAAAGTAAAGTTTTAAGCTAATAGCTGCCTGGTGTAGATCTAGTTGGACCAGCTGCATTATCAGAACCTGCCCTTTTTGGGAGACATCTGTTCAGCGTATCAGATGGCAGGAACTCATAACTGAGCAGGAAAATGCAGAAGGACTTCAAAGCAGAAAGTGGAAATGGTCTGCTCATTACTATGCCATGCACTTAGTTGTGGTATCAAAGTCAACTGACTTCACTAAATTAGATTTCCGTGCTTGCTTCTCACATTTATTCTTTTCAACTCTGCTAAGAAAGGGATTAAACAAATCACTTATTCAGCAGCTCAGAGCTATAGGCCCAGAAATACTTAATTTCCTACAGTTTAATTTCAAGGTTATCTGTTTAATACTAATAATTATCTCAAGGCTGGCTTTCCCATTAATTAAGAGAAGAATTAACAGAAATGCATATTACACCAGAAGTCACCATAGTTAATGAAAATAATGTTTCTAAAGATTCCAAATTTTCTTTTACAGTTTTTAGGGTTGAACCTCTCAGAGGTAAACATGAATTTCAATAGTGTAATGCCTATTTTGTACAAACTTCCCAATGCACTTAAAGTACTTCAAGAGCATAAGCTGTGTACAAGAAAAGCATTGTGGTGTCTGGAAACCAGACACATTTCATCCCCTGCAAAGCACACATGCTAGGAAGCAAAACATTAGGAAAAAAGGTGTTCATTTACTTCCATTAAAAAAACCCAACCAACCAAAACAACATAAATAAGCAAAAACCCCTAAAAACGCAATGATTCTTGTTCTATCACAAGTCTTTTCAGAAGTCTCAAATAGAAGTTCATTGCTATGATTAAGTTTCTAATCCCTGTATTGTATCACAACATTAAAAAACCAACAACGTATCTTTATTTTTAAAAAGTGTATTTATTTTTGAGGCACGATTACAATAAAGCTCTCTTAACACCAGCCAGATTCTTTGTGGGGAAGACACTGGTCATGATATTTTTAATCATACTACTTTGGGTAGCCAATCAACTTCATCACTGTTAAATGTATTCTTTACAAAACATGAGGAAAAGAAAAGTAGCTTATGCTAAACTATCGTTTTAGGTTTTAGAATTGACCTTTGCTTTTCCCACAGTTCAGTTTCCAATTTAACCACTATGGTTTAGACTACCTGCAGTTCTAGAAATATTAAATAAAAAGCAAATTTTTTACGTGAACAATAATCTGTTAATACAGGTACCAGCAATGCAGCTACAGCTTGGCTACCAAAATAATGTTAACATAGAATAGCATGACAGCTTGATGTGTTAAATGAGCTTGTGCATGCAAGTTAAACATCAATTTTTATTCTCGAAGTAAACAAATAGTGTAACCCTATTCTTTGCCTAGAGACTGCAGTCCTTCCCTTCTTTACAAGAGAAGCTTAACAAGTAATGGAAACACACTGCAAAGCATCTGATGTAAACGACATGCATTACTCATACTCCCTGGTGATTAATACAATTAAGATAAAGAACTCAGCATTTTTTAACTCGATGTCAACAGCTCCAATGTGGTTTATGTCAGCAGCAAGTAAAGGGATGCATGATAGCTTTTCAGCAGCCAGCAAGTTATTTTGTTGCACAATCACACTCCTCCTGAAAAGCTTTACAGATTACCATAATATATATTCATTACGAACCCTCAACACCAGTATCAAGCCTTTAAAAAGAATAAACAGATCTTCTCTCCATCCTCCAAGACTGGTGATCCTTTTGAATAGAGGAAATATGAACAGGGAATGCAGTGCAAGCAATGTTCTGCTTCTTACTCAACATCCATGTGCCTGTTCCAATTCTGCCAGAGCACTCCCTTAAAAAGGGATTCCCTTAAAAAGGAATGCCAATTCCTGAACTAATGCTTTAGAAACAAAAACTCCTTCTCAAGAAAACAAAACCAAAAAAAGACCCTCATCTGTTTCAATTCTTGCATCTAAATTCTGTCCTTTACAGCACTAAAAGGCTCCTTTTGTAGCTCACCTGTGACTATTGCTTGTCCCTGTAACCAAGACACATGTGACAATTTACTCCCCATGTTAACAAGAAACAGTTAATATGTACTAATTCATTTTGATGTAAACTCCAGATTAACAAAAACCCATAAATGAAACATGTTATCATTCATAAAAACCATTGAACATTCCTAACTCATATAACTGTACTAGGATAGTAAGAACCGGTGAAGTTGGTGTCACTGCCCTGACAGAGAGCTCTGGTTCCCATTTCACATTATATCACAGCTCATGCAGCAATGAATTGCTGCAGAAAAAGTTCTTGCACCCAGCATAAAGTGGTACTATTCAGCAGTGCTTGTATCACATTTCTACAGTGATTTAATTATTGAAGTCTTGCACAATTTGCTGTTTTGATCAAAGGCTGAATACAGTATAGCAATTTAAATAATCTCTTTGCCTTAATCCCTTACTTGCCTAGGTGAACAAGAAGCTGGAAATTAACTAAAACCTCCATACATCCTAGAAAATGAGCACAATCAAAATTACACGTTTGCATACAATTCATCAAGAAGCAAGAAAAAACCTTTGCTCTTATTTCATTAAATAAAGGCTCCCCTCAAAATAATCGAACCCCTTTACAGTCCCACAAGATCACACACCAGGAGCACAGCATGATAAATGCTGTACTGGATTGCATCAAAGACCATTTAGCTCAGTATCCTGTCTCCAATAGGAGCTGCAAGTAAAAGCCTAAGGAAGGTTAAGAACAGGATAAGCATTTATCATACTTCCTCTAGGCACTCTCCCATCCCTCAACTATTTTCAGTTCTTGGGACTTCCTGCACTTTGTTTGATGACCCACAATGGATTCCTCTAAGTACTCAGCTATTAACCTCCAAACCCACATGAAGAGTTTTAACAGTACACAATTAGTTGTACAAAGAATCTCCCCCCTACTGTTGGCTTACAAACTGTTAGCTTAAAGCAATTCCCACATCAAGTTCCACACAGGAAAAATACAAGTTTTCATCTTCTCCATGCATCTTCTATTTCATTAGACAATGTCAGGGCCTCAGCCCCCTCTGCCACTTCTCGCAGGTTGAAGAGCTCCAGTCTGCTCAGCTTTGCCTTATACAGAAGCAATTCCATGCCTTTGTTCTTCAAGCCCTTCTATGAGCTTTTTCCAGTCCTACTACCACCCTTTAAAAAATTGTGTAACTACCAGTACAAACAGTATTCAAGCCGTGGAACAAAAATATAAAGTAACATTTTGATCTCTCATTCTTTGATGATAAACCTAATATTTTATTTACTTTTTGACCATTATGAACAGGTAAGGATGCTCTCAGCAATGTACAGCAGCTGCAAGACCTTGCTCACTATTGGTAATGGTCAGTTCAATCATCCTATCTGCCATTAGACCTGCTGCTCTCCCAAGTGTGCATAATTTCAGATATTTAAAAAAAATGCAATCCACACTTAACATCAAGTCACTTCAATTAATAAGGTTCTGTAATTTCCCAGAGTCATCCATTAACCTCTCTGCCCTGCATAAGACTTGGGGTCACCACTAAGTACTTCTGCCTCATGAGTCAGCCTGGACTCCAGAGCATTTATTATCATGGTGAAAGGCACAATCCTAACAGAGAGCTCCACAGTCCTACTGATTTCCTCCTGCCATTGTCAGGGTTAACTATATAGTCTTGTCTTCCACTTTCAGTTTTCTCTTTTTCATACAAAACTTTTTCTAATTATCCTGCAGCTACTTCACGTTCTTAAAAGCCTCTAGACCCTGCCAAGTTCAGAAATCAGTGTATACTATATTACCTGGACTACCCTCTCCCCTGTTTGTGATATTTCTAAGAATACCCACAGATTTATAAGGCAGAATTTCCCTCCACAGAAACAGTCAATTCACCCAAAGCACACCATATACAGGTGGGGTCTCTCTCTTGTCTAATACAGAATTTCTAATCATTTGCTCCAAAAGTACATCAGACCTATAGATTTCCTGCTCTCCAGCTTTCCCTGGAAAGTTTCTCAGGCTGTAGCATCACATACTGGTGGTCTCAAGTGACAGACTTCACTAGTAATTCAGCTATTTTATTCTTGAACATGTATGTTAATTCCACCTGGCATTATTTTAATTATTCGTCAACCTACAGTGCAATAAACTAAATTGTTTTTCACTGCCTACCATAAATTTTCTCTTTGGACATCACCTCCATTCTCTCTTGAATTATTTTCCCAGTTGTCTCAATGCTTTCTTGTTTTGACCAGCTACCTGTTTGGTGTTTGGAAATAACAGTAAAACACTCAGTAATCCCCTATACACTGGACAATGCTAACCAAGAGGTTACTCTAGGCAGTAGATTGTAGGGGCAAGTTGCTTCAATAGAAGTCTGTCAGGTGGCAGCCAGCAGCTTAGGAATTCCACAAGGTGTGAGGTATCATTTTTAAGGCTTAAGGCAACAGAAAGTCACTTGTCCTTTACAACAAGACATAGAATTAAGAAAGTCTGCTGTAAGTGGACTTATTGTCTACTACACTGTCAGCAGTAAATCACTGCTCTTCAAATGTCTTAGATTTGCAGACAGATATGGTATCAGCTGCCTACACTGACAAATTCACATCTTCCCATCAGCCAAATAAATAGAAAAAGATTGAGAGACCACATTGTCTCTGACACCTTAGGCAAACCTACAGGAGCACACAGCTGAGTACCATTATTACTCTGATTTATTTTGTTACTATTTTTAAAGGAAGAAATACCATAATTATGTACTCATGTATACAGAAGGTAAGAAGACAAATCTCTGCAGCCAAAGAGGTTGTTCCTGACATTGGAACAGGTTTCCTGTAAGCACAACACAAGATTTACAATAAAATTAGTTTACTTGATAAATGCTGGTGGCATATCCCTTTTCAAGATCTGGTCTTCTGTTGTCTGCACAGTCTCTTTTCCAACCTGCAGAAGAAAAAACACAGACTTAAGAATCAAAATTTCAATGTCAAGGCCAGATAAAAGCAAATAGTGAAATAATAATAAAAAAAATGCTTTGCACTAATGATAGTTCCTTTCACCAGGTTCTTGTTGCTGTGTCTGCTTTTGAGACCACTATATACTGTGGTGAACTTAATGCTTCAAAAATTATAATTTGTATCCCATCAACACCTCTACTAAATCAAACGGGGACATCCAAACACACTTCTCGCTCTTCCTACTCTCCATAGAAACAAAACTATTTTTCCTGAACTTCATCTCTGAAGGTTTCCCTCTATCCTAATCTCCATAAATCAGAAATCATGTTCAAAGCTAAAAAAAAAAAAAACCCCTTTTGCTAGCGACCTGGTCTATTAAAAAAATGTAGCTAATTACTGAGAATACACCCCACATCCACACCATCCTTTAGGCAAAAAATAATTATGCAGAGGCTAATAAAGAAAGAGAGCAAGATCTGGAGTTTTCTATACAGCAGCTCTTGTGTTACACAATAGAAGTCTTTATAATTGGTAGCTGACTCTCTGAACTGTGAGATCATCAACTTGACAAAATATTTCCAGCTCCTTTGTTCGCTGTATTTTCCAGCTGAATAAGCTATTCAGAAAGGCATCACAAAGCAGAAGGTCTTTAAACCAGACACCACTTTGTGTTAAGAGCTGCCAGACCTGCTCAAGCTAGACAAGATAGCCCTGAAAATCCCTGATCAGCTGGTGCTTAAGGATTCTCTGGCTTTGGACAGAAGATGCAGTGTGTCAGCATGCACAGCATTGCCAACTCTAACGCTGCACAGCCTTCCAGAACCACTGTTTCCTTGCAAATTTTTGCTGCTTGCCAAAAACTGTGTCTCCCTGGTCTGCTCCTTTTCAGAGGAACTTCACAGAAGTACATTGGCCCGAGTATTTTATTTGCTTCAAACAGATTCAGCCTAGCCTACTTAATTTGTTTTTTAAATCTATTAGTACTACATTCACAATTAGTCACACAGATACTTAAAAGTAATGAAAGAAAGAGTAAAGAAGGTTAAAGATCTTGTATTTCATGGTAGGTTCACCAACAGTCCTGCACCCTCCTAGTGCACAGCACTGCACTGTTGCTTTGACTCCCAAACTTCCTGGCAATGCCTCAGGAGTATGATTCCAAATGTATCTCAGATCCACCAGAGAATATGCCTGCTTTGCTCTAATTATTGCCTTTGCACTCATGAAACACATTCTTTATATTTCTCACAAGATTTCATGGATACGTGGATGATCAAGACAACACAAAAATCTCAGAAATTCCCAGTAACTCTGGATTACACATCATCAGACAAAAGAGTCCCACCAGGTGAAAATGAGAGCAATACTTTATTTCAAAGAACCATGCCTTCAAGATTTATTCTCTTGGAGCTATACCGATCTACACATACTTCAGTATATTGAAAAAAGTACACCATTAAAGAATGCAAAAAACTAAAGTTACACAGTGGGAGGCACTTCAAGTTGAAGGTCATTCTAGCAATTGTTATTTTACATTGGCCAGGTGTATTAGACCATAGAAAAAGCATTTCATCACTCAATCTAGAAAGTGTAAGTCTCTTCTAAAAAAGGATAGGTCTAGGTTCAGTACTCAAAGAAGCATTATCAATTATTTATTTGTAGGCAGATACATACCTACTTCATATGTCTATACATACACATACATCTGGACATTTTTTGTTATAGCATCTTAAGTCTTTCAATGGAAGTAACACATAGGATACAAGTCAACTCCTCTTCTATCATTTAGGGGGTTTTCTGTGGAGATTTTTAATCTCTGAAAGCTGTTCTAAACTCCAATGACACTTCTCTTCCAAGTCCATCCATAACCTCAGCACTGTATACCACACAGCAGGACACAAAATTTCAAGCAGTTTCAATGATGTCTCAATTAAAAAGGTCCATTACCTTTGCCAGTAAAAAGGACTTTCAACCTATTTTAAGCACCAACACAGAATGCACTCCCTGAATCTGTTTAAATATAAAACCTTATTTGCATAGCTGTTACTTAACCTAAGTTGTTCTTTGCAGTTGTAACCACGGTATAGAAATGGCGTGAAAAGATCAAATGTACTCCACATAAGATTAAAAAGGCAAAGTCTCAAAATATGAGGACACATTCAAGAGTAAAAATATATAGCTTCGAAAAAGCTTAGTGGGTTTGCCCTTTGTGGTTAGGGTTTTTTGTTGCTTTGTTTCCTACTTGGTTTTCACAAGATCCTGTTTCTTCAGCTTGAATTTAACATGGCCTAAGCAATTTTTGGACCCACTGCAGTGTAACACAACCCAAGGTAACAACTGCCCTCTTCACAAGCCAATCCCAAGAAAATGAGGATTTCTTTTTTCCTTTAATATGGAGTATCTACACATTCCTTATTTCAGACAGGCAGCTTGTCCAGCTTCATGCTAATATAGAGCAATCATCTGAGAAACCACATTCTATTTCTAGGCAACAGTACACATGTAGAAAAAATAACAGGATTCCTACTTGGGTTGTAGATATTCTTACCTCCCAAGACGGTCTTTCATTAACTAACTGGGAAGTGACAGTGACATAGAAGCTTCTGCTATTACACAATGTTGGAGTGGCACTTACTCATGGTTCCAAAGACACTGCCCTGACTAACACACTAAAATAACCCTCATTTCAACACTGCACATTACAGAGTAAGGGCAGCTCTCAAGAAAACCTTACCAAGACAGTTTCCTAGTTACTTCTACCCATCCACATTGATTTCCAAACTTTTTTGAGATTAGAGACAAACTGGTTGAATAAAGAATAAGCTACTTTCCTTCTTGCTCCCTGCTCAAAAAGCAGGGAACAAGAGGCAGACAAGTAAAGAAATTTAAAGGAAATGGAATACACAGAAGTCAGTGGGCATATATGGCCACTGAAGGAAAGTAGCTATAAGCATGAGGAAGAGATTGAGGTTTTCCTGCTGTTTTGGCTTTTAACTTAGTTTGTAAATCTCCAGCAAGTCCTATTTGCCAGTGATTAGTAGTAGACCAGCTTTAAGCTTTCTGATGTGGAGAATTTTTTTCATGGAAAAGAAAACATTTTCGTCAGGCCAAGTTTCTTCCTTATAATCAGTTTTGCAGTTTTTTGTCATGTATGCTTCTACTGCAGGAAAAAACAAGATAAAGTCCCTTGCCCACCTTCTTAGCCTGATGGATATAGCAAACAACAGCTGTTCAGTGAGAAGGAGGAATCATTTCAGCTTCTGTAATTTATAAGTTTTTTTTTTAAACAGACAAGCACCCAGTAATGTCTATCCCTTTTTACTTCTGCAGTTGGAAAGTAAAAACTGTATGTATCATATCAAATAAAACACACAAATAATTAAGACAGGAATCCAAAGTTTATTGTTAAAGGGTCATTTTATTTTATTTATTTAAACTAAGATTCTTCTAAATGCCTCTGTTGACAATTCCAGTTTGACAATTTGCCAAACCCTGGAAGTGACATTTTCCTCACAGCTTATATGATTTCCCCTGTTAAAAGGGAAGATGACCTTAGAAGAATTAGCTCTTGCAATGTTCCAGAAGCTTAATTTAAAACATCTGTCATTTTAGCAAGGAGCCTAAAAATATTCCCTCATCATATCCAGTGAATACATAACAGCCCTGGCTGTGACCCCACAGAGCCCCAGGTCTCCCTCAAGAAATAAAGCACAATACGAGTTTTGCTTACAAACCCAAGTGCTCCACAAAGTGCTCTAGGTCTGTATGCTGTAAAAGCAAATTTATCATAGGACTACTGGATAAAAATTCACTCCTTGGTTTATGCATTCTTCCATGTTTTGCAAGCTTTCAGGAAGGATTGTGACACAATAGGAAGAGCATTAAATCTCACATAAAAAAAATTCCTATTCACCAGCTCAGTTCAATCAAGTTCTCTGCAACTTCTTGGCCAATTTCTTTAGATATCTGTCCTGAAAAGCTAAAATTAAGTATTTGCTTTAATTCTTCAGTGACAACAGTCTCTACATTGCACCACCACATCTAGAATCCATCTCAAAATGGAACTACCAGTGCTTTCCACACATCCTGTATTTAACAAAGTAAACCTGACCTAGATCTCATGACTGGGAACAATGCATCAAGTTGAGCAAGAGGCAAGCCAAAGTTACACCAAATTTATGATTACTCCTTACTAGCCTAGATGACATATTTCAGTCTAGACTGGAAAATACAACGTGGGCAGAGAGAACTAGATCTTCATGGAAGAATTTTTAGTTTAGGTTCCATACCAAGGGGTCTTACATGACAACAAAAGGAAAATGATGACTGAAATTCATGAAATCCCATTGTGAATCCTCTACCTTTCAGAGTTCGCTCCTTGGACAAGGCTTGTCCACTGAAGGCCTACAAAGCAAACCTTTGATCCCACACTGATTCCAAGACCATTTTGTCTCAGTGGCTTCAGAAGTGGCAAGGGCTCAGTAACTACTTCACAATGGTTCAATTTTCCTCTGTGAAACCAATCAGAGCCCAATTACACAAAGTTTTTTGGAAGAAGCTCTGGCAGGAAAGAGAAGCAAAACAGGACTTGGCTGTTTACCTTTGTTCTTGTCAGTCACAATATTTTGATTGCAACTCACACTGTCTTTACTTACACTATCAAGAAGATCCTGTTGTAGGTATTCCAACCTATTTTGCACAGCTCTTTTAGAAATGCAGGTGTTGGAGTCAATGTTCATCGTGCCCTAACCCTTAGCTGCCACAATCCATGTGGTAAATCTGTCAAAACAGGATTGTGTATGTCCTGGCATAGCAGCCTAGCATCAAACTTTGGCAGACGAAAGTCAAACTGTTTTGGGGTACATCATGAAATTACTTTGTCTCATCTAAATTTAGAAGTCAAATTTACAAGTCAAAAATTATCACATGCAACCAGCTTGCAGTAAAGACAGAATTTTTTGCAAACTGTGAACAGAAAAGTCAAGCAATGTTGAAATGTTTTTAGAAAAACCAAAGTGAACGTGTTTACATGTCACTTCTCATAATCTCATCCTTCTCATTCAGTAAGACTGAAAAAGTGAGTCTTAAGCTACAACTTTTTTTTTTGAAACAAACTTTTGTTTTTTCTTCAAAGGCTCTCAGAAGCATTTAACAAAGCAAATTTCCAGTTTCTTCTCATTCTACTCATCTTGCTTTGAATTATAAATGGGATTGATATGTCACTTGCAATTAGTGAGTTTACCATTGGTTTAAGAAGCTTTAAAGTTTCCTACTTCTCTGTAGGGGAATAGGCCAATGCAATTAGAGATGGAAAACAGTCCAAAGAGATGTACAGCTAAATTCTCCTTCTGTTTTGGCTTACCCCAAATGAACAATGCACACATCCCACCAGTGAACGGGTCACAACTCTTGCTTGAAGACAAGCACAATGCTAAAGAGCTCCTGAATCAGAGTCTGTCCATTTGTCCTTTCAGCCAGCGTGGAAGCTGTGTCCTGACTCCTGCTTTTCTCATGATTGCCCTGGAGACTGCATTCCAGCCATAGCAGGCTACAATTGCAAAGTCATCTGGCAAGCAAATTAGAACACACCAGCCATCTGGTCCCCAACAGCAGCAAACTGACCTACCTGTCTGCACTGATGATTAGGAAAAATTTAACTGGCTTCAGGCTAAGGAAATCCTACTGTCCACATAAAACACAGAACCATGAAATAAGAACCATATGGAAAAATCAACAAAGCAACATCATTTGGATACCAAAAGGCTTCTTCATGCTGCTAGCACCAACTAACTCTGTTACCAGTACAGAGCTGAGGCCTGGGTGGTTTGGCTAATTACAGGATTAGCTTAACAGAAGGGAAATAAACACATACTGATTACGTGAGACTTTTTACAGAACTATTATAATTTGGAAATTAGTTATTTTATCAGAAGAGTTTCTTTTTCCAAACCAGTTCTTCAAGTTAAAATTACTTTAGGACATTATAACTCTACTTCAGTCAAACAACGTAATTCACAAAAGTCATCCCTGACCCTTGGGCATTTACAAAACTCAGGAAAAATAAGATAAAGCAACTGTAGTCTACAAATGAGACTGAGAGCTGCAAATAGCCGCTTTACAAGAAAATCTAAAGACAACACCACATACCAATCAGCATGCAGACTCCAAAAGCTCTTCCAGTTCATTTCCACGTACTCAGATCTGTGGTCAAGAGTTTCAGAGCACTTCTTAGCATAAATACTGCTGCAACTACATTCACATATTAGTACCGTTCTAAAAGATTACACCATTTTGGAGCTAAGTTTTCTCATTATTCAGATGCTTGTCTGAGAAACAAGAAACCAAACACCATGACTCTGCTGGTAGATTTACACTATGTTTGACAGTCTGCTAGTATCTGCATGTTGGAGAGGATTTTGGTGGATAAGGATCCCCATCCTGCTCCAGTAACTGAGATGCATCCTGTCTCCCAGCATTGCAAGTGTTAAGTCAAGTAGAAGCATCCAGAAAGTTTACTTCCCTTGAGGATTTTTTGGCCCTGTTGGCAAGAGAGTACTAGTGAGAAGTCTCAACATAGGAAGTGCACAGATCATATCAAATGGAAGGCAGATTTGGTTCCAGATACAGCAGGGCTGCCTACAAGAATGTGTGATTCTGATACAGATAAATATTGTACTGCAGCATCTCTAAACCAACCCAAGTAATAGCTACACACAGGTAAGAACTGTCTTTCTCCCCAGACTGTTTTTTCCTTCATCAGAAGGACAAACTAACTTATGTTGTGATCTGTGTAACAGTAAGTTAGCGTTCCACTTATCCAGGTGTTGGCACAGATATTCAAGAAGCTGAAAAAAAAGCAAAGACAAAATAATATGTTCTCTATTACTTCTTGAGTAACTTTCAAATGTAGAACAGTAGTGGAATTTCTTTCTCTACTGTTCTGCATCTGAAATTTACTCAGGTAGCAACTGACTACTTCAGCTACAAGGCAGATGTCCGATATAAGTGCCTTAATTTCCCTCTGCCATTTAATTAACTACAAAATCTGTTATTACCTTTTATAACCCATTTTACTTTTTGAAAACCCTGCTGATTTGGCAGGTATTGCTACCTAAATGAGGCACTTCAATATGTCACAACTGAAAGTGTAGGATGGCTACCAGGTCCCGAATTTCAGGATCTTCCAGTTTTTATAGGCTTGTATTAACTTCTATATACCAGACTGTTCAACACTGATTTTCCCGCTACCACACCAAGAGTGCAACCACTTCCCTTATCAACTCCCTCCTAGGGTATCAGTGGTTCCAGAGAACAGGTTTTTTTTCCCCCTAAGTTCATGGCAGGAATGGTTCCCTACAGGAAAACAGAATTTATAAGCACAAGAAAGAAAAAACCACTCACCTAGAATTCCTCTATTGATAAAGTAATATTTTTCACTCTATTTTCAATATATTAAAAATATATTCACGTGCTCACTAATATATGGCTGAAGCAACAGAAAGTCACAGCATTAAATCTTTTGGCATAAGCTCCACCACAGTAAATGTATCTTAACCAGATATTTGCTACACAGTGTTTTATACAATTATCCACCTTCTGTAGCACACTGGACAATTTACCTTCATAAGTCTCACTTTAGTTGACTAACAGCTAATCTAGTGTACACTAAGTGCACGGTGTAAATCACTCCTCACATGTTAATGCAATCTTTTCATTAGCTACACCAATATCTAGTTACATTAAAGAGAATTTAACTAGATATGGTAGGCTGTTTTCCAAGGGACAGTACTCATTTACAGCACCACTGAAAATGTGTCAGAAACTTGATATCATGTGATTATTTTCCAGCTTGATTTTGCTTCCAGTGCTCATGACCACTTGTACCAGCTCTGCAAGGAATTCTGCATGTCCAAGATGATCCACTTATATGCAGAGTCACCACAAAGAATCTGCAAAGTATTAAAAAGCAGCCACTCAGCAGAAAGAACTGATAGAGGATATTAGAAATCAAATAAAGTAGTGTCTGATGCAGCATTAATTCCAAGTTAGATGGAGACTCATTCAGCTATTAAAATCAGTTTTTCATAAATCTTAAGCTTACTACATGGCCATACAACAAACCACTATCACATAAAAAAAAAAGCATTAAAAACAACTACTTTCAATAGCATTTGTTTTTTCTTTATTGACTCATACTGAAAAATCAATATACTCTGAAGAGACTAAGGGCTTGGGGTTTTGTAGTAAAAGTTATAAATTATGGCATAGAAGCAAATGTTACCAGTGCACTCAAAATCTTCTACTAAGGGATGACATAACCAGTAAGAGTAGTGTAATCCAACTCCGAGTTGCCACTGATTCTTTTGAGAATTTTTATAATTTAATTCATTCTACAGACCTAATTTCTCTCTCTGAACAATTATTATTTCCCATGCATCTGGAGTAGAATTCACTCTTAGCCACTTTTACAGTCAGCATTGAGCTGTTAAAACCTATTTCCACCCAAAGCATTGCTGAAGCCACCCTACTTCTAAATCAGTGTTTTGGACTAACATTAACATACATTACATTCTATTTCTCCACGTTCACCCAATGAAAACATTATGACTAATATTACTCCTACACTTGCAGCCCCTACTGGAAAGCTTAATTCACGTAATACTGAAATCTCTGGCAATTCTTTATATTAATGGATTTGTTTGACACCTTTACTGTAGGCAGTGGATTCTGCACACGCTTGACAGGATAGACAGACTTTATCAGGAGCAGCTTCATGTAAGAGCTATGCCAAATTCTCTTTTGAAACCATGAGGGAAAATCAGGTAACATAAGCAAGCAGCTTGAAGGTTGCAGCCCAGTGCCATATATATGTGTAGATTAAAACTGCTTCTTTACTTAAGTTCCCATGACTGGCAAACCTGGTCAAAGTCTGGGTTCATCTCTTGCATGAAAAAAGCAATAAATCTAGACACTGTTAGTTCAGAAGTTGTAGAGAAGCAAAGCCTCTATGAACTGGTCTTAAAAACAAATATTTAAATTTGACATTTAATCAAAAAGAGACATGCGAAACTTCAACTTCTTTAAAACAACAGGGTTTTTTTTTTCCTCCTTCACTGCAATTTGTTAGCATTTTAGAGCTCCATTATGCCAGGCACTCTACAAACACACAAAATCAGCCATTTCATATATAACAGTAAACCATAACTGGGTCACATGACTAGAAGGTTGACAAATCAACTCTACAATAGGAAAAATATATCAAATCTTGTTGAAATAAATATATTAGAGATGAAGTTTCTGTGCTAGCTACAATAATGTAGTTAGGAAAAGAAACATCAGCATGGCTGCAAATCCAACCAAAAGCAACTCCTAACAGGAAGTTATGCTTGTTACCAACATTTGGTCATATTTGAGGAATTTAATAGCAACAGAACAGAAGAGACCCACTTTTCTGAACAATCATGATGCTATGTTAAACTGAAATACAGGGTTTGGGCCATCTAGCAAGCTAACATGAAAATCTGTCTGGAGAAAGGACTTGCATTCAGTTGTGAGAGCAAATGCTATATATCCATCAAGTTCACTAACATCTTCAGTTTATTATTTCCACTGCCACACAGTAACCAAGTCAGTTTTAAGTATTTTGATGATGCTTATAATTAAAAAGCCATATGCAGAAAATCAGCCCTTTGCAACAAAAAAAGTGCAAGACAATTATGTAAAAATCTGCTGCAACATTGCTTTGTAGTGTTAGTGACCCCTTCAGAGTCACAAAGTATCTTTAGCATTTCACTTCTCTGAGTAACTGGAGAGTAGGCCAGATATTCCAACTATATCCCCCAGCCCCCCCCTCCAAACTGTCAGAGCAAAGTTATTATGCAAGAAATTTACTTGCGCTTGACAGATAAAACACTTTCTACTCTGCGGCTTTGAACTGCAATCATCACGGGTGTCAAGCTGGCAAGAGAAGGAAAAAAGAATAAAAATCAGATGAACAGAAAGATACATTCCTTCCTTCCTGCTGCATGGGCGGTGGGCTGGGCTCAACTGGTCTGACAGCTCAAGTGCCAGTGGAATCTAGTCTGAGACCTAAGGAATGCAGGTTTTGCCAGCATTAGCTGAAGAGAAATTAAAGAAATGCCATGCTATTATGTTCTTTTTACTCAGAGAAAAACTGAAGTCTAACTGAAATCTGCCTAAAATTTACTGAGGTTCCCACTCCTACCCTTTGATTTTTTTTTTTTTTAAAAAAAGGATCATTTTATAGGTGTGGCAAAGACTCAAAGAGCACTTCACTTGCTACAGTGAAGCCAGTGATTTGGCAATTACCAGCCCTTCACAATCCAGTTTTTGTCATTGTATCAGGGCAAGCTAAATAAAAAGTGACCTTTTTGCTACTACTCTGTAGTTCGAGAGAAACCCCATTTATCCAGCTCTGTTATTCAGCACAACTATTGTGCTGCAAAAGCTGCAAAGACAGCTAGGCTCGTGAAAGTGATTTTTAACTGTAGTCCAAACACCAGTCAGTTTAATTTGTTAGCTCACCTAAAAACCTGTCAGGGTTATGCAGTAATTTGAGAAAGCAGTCACAGAGCCCACTCAACACTTGGAAGAAAGCTTTTTATCAAGTGTAAAAACAAAAGCTTTTCAAGATGTAGCTGAAGGGCAAATAGACACCCATATACATATTCAGAGGTTGAAATGTGAAACACTTTTTGCGATTAATCTTGACCAAAGTTCCAAAAACCCCTATGATTTTAATAGCAAACAGGCACACCAAAACAAGTTAAATTGCCAGTAACTTCCATCTGGGTGCTTGATGCAGCAATTTTTTCTTGTGATAACTCTTCAGATAAACCTTCAGTGCATCATACACGTCAGTATTAAAAACCTCCCCTAAGCAAGTATTCAAATATATGTTAGCAACTTCCAAGTCTTCCAGAGTTTAAAGAGGAAAGAGGAACATGCCAGCTTGCACACAAGTAACACATTATTGTTTCACTCAGCCATGTACTGCTGTACCCCATTCTGCACTGAGGAGCTTAACCATTCATTGCCTATGAACAGACGGGTATTATATGCATTTATAAAAAGTTCATTTGTTCTGACCTTAAGTTTGTGGTCACCAGGAACCAAATCCATCCAAAAATTTGCAGCTTACAATGTATCTGTGTCTCACATATACTATCAGTCTAGTTGAAGTCAGGTTCTGCTCCTTCTGGCCAAGTATTTGTGCAGGTGAACAAAATAAAGCTTGCAGAAGAGAAAACATTTTATTAATGCTTCCCACAGCTAAAACAGTTGCAATATGTAGCCTCTTCCAAACTCAGAAAAAGTTTGGAAGACAGGAGAGGAAGCAACTCAGCTGACATAAGTTCTAGATGACAGCTTTTAACAGCTCCCCTGGTTGACAGAAAGAGTCAGACTTCTGAAACTGAAGAGCTCATACTCAGCAAATGGCTGAAAGGTGAGAATGGGCAAGGAAGTTAATCTGGACTTTCCTGGCTCAGCCTTTAACAAGCTTCCCATTTTTATGCACCCATTCAAAAAGAAAGCCTGAGAACATTCATTAGTTTGCCACCATACAATGGCTTAAGCAAGGTGACCAGAGTGCCTCTCATCAGTTCAGGGGTGCAGAACTCACCACCATTTCTCACACTACTACTGTGGCACTTCTGTGACTATATTCTTTTCTTAAATTAATGACCAGAGCTGCTTTCTTGCATGCTTTTCAGCATTTAAGGAGGGGTAGGCTTGTGTCTAGTTCATGCTAAGGTTCTGCTACTAAAATGAAGTTCAAATTGAAAACCAGTGTTTTTTATTACTCCCACAAAAGGAAGTTAAACATTGAGCAATGAGACCAGAACAGCTGCAACATACCCAAACATTTTAAGCTGCATACACAAAGATAACTGAGCATAAAAGTTGTAAAGTTCACCAAAGTAGTGCTTTCTCAGCTGTTATTCATCATTTTATTTATGCACCATATGTACCCTGAGGACAAAGATGAAGCATGATACTTGCTGAAATGAAACCTTCTTAAGCCACAAAAAAATTAGTTTAATAGAAAAACTGCTTTTCTGTACTTTTCCTTTCACATAATGTAAGCTCTGATTATCTTTTAATGGTAGATACAGTTTGAGGATCCAAAGGCAGGAGGTGCTCCGCTGTTAGAAACTGGGAAGAATTGATTTGGAATGCCAGTGTCAGATGGAGTGACCATTACATCATGGAATTAAGATTCCTGAAAGGAAAAAAAACCAGACAAATCAGAGAATGAGCTTCAGAACAGCCTTTAGCCTCTTCAGGAACCTAACAGGAGAAAACACATGTAATACAGTACTAGAAAGAGAAATTCTGGAGAGCTGGTTGATTTTCAGGGATCACCTGCTGGTGAAGCTGGTTCATCCTGACGAGCAGGGGACAAGCAGAAGTGGCAGGAGGCCTCCCTGAATGAACAGAGTGCTCTTGCCAGGAGGAGCAGAGAAATTAGCTGAGCACACAGGGATGGGGTCCATCCCAAAGTCTGCCTAGAGTTTAACCTAGTGAGGGGCATGAAAAACACCAAAAAGTGCTTGCTTAAATACAGCAGCAAAATAAAGGCTATGTAAAATGTGGGCCCAGTGTGAGTCTCTGACCACAACACACAAAATATGCTGTATTCAAAGCATATCCACCTCTGTCTCTTCTGAGAACATTTGCCTTCAGCAACTCCAGGTCCCCAAGATACACTGAGAGCCTGACACAAGGAAAATTTGTATTTGCTGAAAGAAGCTCGAGTTACATTTGCTATTCTGTGGGTGTAACCATTGATGGAAAATGCAATGCAACATTATTACAATGAGTCTCTTCATAAGTATCCTAGGCCAACACCAACAGAAACAGACTGTTTCTTTTCTCCATTCTTTACTGGAGAAACCCAACATGAATCATCAGGTTTCCTACCCAGTATCAAGTCAGGATACTGGGAAACTGTTCCAACACATGTTTTCTCAGTGAGAGAAAGGGTTAGATACCATCATCAACTAAGAGTCAAGGAGCTGACAGTTTCAGAAACTCTGGAAAGGCTTAGATAAGGAAGAGGCTTTCAGCTTTCTGCTTTTGCCCCCCCTTCATTAGCCACTATTGTTCTCCATTGTTCATTATTCATGCTGTAAATAGCTCGACTGAAGCATCAGAATATTGACTTGTGAATAAGAGATACAAAGTGAATAAGATGTTACAAAGTGAGTTGTTCAATACATTTTGACTCAAATCTTTGGTTCTAGTCTCAGGATATGGGCAAGTACAAGTCATACCTCAGTCCACTTTAATTATTAGGCAAAGTAAGCAAAGGAAGGGTTTGCCCCCTCTATTGATTCTCTAGTCAGCCTCATATCCTCACAGCTGCACTAGGGCCTGATTTACTCCAGGGACAAACTAAACCTAATTTCCAGTACTAAGCACGTAAGGGCCATGCCCCATTCCCCCCACCCCAGTTCCATTTTGAGCTTCTAGGATGCTGGGCCTGAATTTGGAATAGATACATTTTGGTGAAATATCTGTAACTGAAAAGAAGATTCTGCCTTGATTTAAGCAGCAATCATCTAGTATCCACAAAGTATCTTCTGAAATGAAGGCAGCTGCAACGTTCACTTTCTGGTATATTTTCATGGCTCAACACAAGTCAATACTCTAGACTCCCATGACAGGACAATATTTACAGTTAATTCTCTCACCTACTGTCATAAAAATTAAGGAAAAAATTATACAACTGAACATTTCAATTAATGTAGTGAATAAACTTTAACATTTTAAACAGTTACAAAAAAGACACTTTACAGTTCAAATTCAGTAACAACAATACTCCTATTGCTGTGTTTAAAGATAAATGTCAGGAAGGCTATCAATTTGCTGTGTTTAAAGATAAATGCCAGGAAAGCTATCACTTTGCAGAAATTAAGAACTGTGGCTGCAGAGAAGTTCTGTATCAGGAACTGTTTCTCAGCATCTGACTGAGCAAGTGATAGAATATAATTTGGGTCACTAAAGAAAAAAAATATTACTTTGCAATGGTTCTTAACGTCTACTTTGCCAGTCTGACTTGCTTTCCAGTGTGAGTAGTATCAAGCCAGTAAGCCTTAGACAATGCAGTCAGAAACGAGAGCTTAGGAAAAACACACACAAGTGTTCAACAGAGAAGCAGGGATAAAAAGCTCGTCTTCACTGTATGGGAAGCCACTACCAAAACTAAGTAGTACTCAAGGCAAGAACTGACTAGGATTGGCTTATTCTCTCCTCTGAAAGTCAACTGGCATTGTTTCCAGTAACTAGCATTAAAACCACATTTGCTACACATCTTTAAAAGCACTGTTTGGATCCACCACTCACCCAGCAATCTCAATCATTTTGTTTCATCAATCCAAATTTCAACTATATTGGGAAGGGGGAAACACTTGTAAATTACTCTGTTTATAAACTGAAGGTAAACATTTCTGAACATGTTTTATTTGGTTAATTTTTTTTTAGCTGCTAAAAGGAATTTCACATCTACAGTCCAATATCACTATGTGGAGAAAAATATCTTCTTGTTTCAAAGTACAAAGCAAAACTACATCACTCTCTAAAGTTACAAGACATCAGGAAGAATAAATTGCTAAAAACATTGGTCCTCAACATGAGTTTAACTCCTCCCACACTGGTATAATTGACTGATGCAGCAGAAAGCATTTAATAAGTTTTCCAGTGCAGGAGTGCTATTCACAAGATTCTTGGCATATGGAACTTTTTAGTCCAACTGCCACTTAAACACTATCCATTCCACAATAATAGTCTCAGTTTTTATGTCCCAAAAAGCAAGCTGCATATGAGGAGACATTCACCATCTCCATGTACATTTAAAGGAAGACAGAACAAAAGATTCCTTTTAAAGCTGTTGGAGGAGACTGCTATAAATTAAGTATCCAAACACAATACAGAACAAAGGGATTATTTCATTCAAATCAGAAACTAATTAATCACTTATGTAAAGATGACTCCTAACAGATAAAAGCAAGAAAGAAGTTTATGATGTGCTTTTGTTATTACAAAGTTGCTTTTTGTCAGATTATTCACTCTTCTCCCAGCCCTTCCCACACACACCCTATTGGGGTTTATCCACTTTCTCAGAGCATATGGCCGCAGTTCCCACAATATGGCAAATGATCCCTGAAGAAATTGCTGTACACTGCAGAAGGATGTTCTAGTTCAAAAAGAAGGAAATATTTATTATTTGCAAAACACTAACCACAGTTTTCTACTACTCCTAGATATGACCTAGAAAGCTGTAGTAAAAAGACATATTCTCTCACGAGATCTTCAAGCCTATTCTAGTACTCATTCACTTGTCACTAAGTTTGAGTTCTGCAGAGTTCAGATCTGCTCTTTTGACCATTTCTTTCAGCTTCCAAATGCAACAATATAATAAACTGGAGATGGGGAGGCACAGATGTATACATATCCCATGACAAGTTACAAACATCAAGAAAAAATGCAAAAACCACAACCCCCTCGAGAGTAATCTTCTGTGCTGTGCAGAAAATGCCGCATGGAAAAAAGCTTATCTTTTTCCTTTCTTCTCCATCCTTTTCCAAGATATATAAACATACTGTAAGCTAATTTTTCCTCTCAAAAAAGAGAAACACTAAGCTGCTCACAACAGCTCACTCCTCCCTTTGTAACCTGAGTTACAGGCAAGTCAGCTGTGCCAAATGAAAACTTTGGATGGTGAAACAGCTTTGTCATCCTATCTCCACAACAGTCAGACCATTTCTCCTCATTCCAGGTGTTTATCCATGTATTTGACTTCTGCTGCTGGAATCACTTCAAGACAGGCTGCATTCTTCACAAATTCATTTAAATAGATGATTTTGGTGGTTTGCAGGTATCAGTAGGTAATTTACAGCCTGTCCAGAGAAGATGGACAGCCCTTTCCCAATGGTCCTGTAACCCCAGGCACCTTCTCACCTGTCAGAGGCCCGTGGCTACACAGCCAGAACTGGCCAGTGCCTTCAGGTGATTACTGCTTCTTCCTCTGCTAAGATGAGCTAGGACAGCTGCTACAACTACACTCAATGCTACACTCCCACAGTTAACTTTTTTGTTTGGTTTAAACTTTGTCTCTGCCAAACTACTGGTATCAAGTTCCATCTGTTTTAAGAGCTATCTGGATAGTTTTAATTGTGCCTAGACGGGGTGGACTTCAGCTGGTGGTAGTTTAAAGAGACTGACCTCACAACTTTAGGAAGTCACAAAAACCTTTGACACACATTGACCCATTACTACAGGGTCCTGTTCCCATCAAGGACAATCTCCAGTCCAGCTTAATCTAAATCTAGACTGCATTTATTTACATTTTTGAAAAGTATTTGGCCCAGATCTACTTAAAGGAAACATCTGATATACTCTGACCATGAGACATGGTATTTATAATCTAAGAGATCCTTTCTGATGATTAGCCTGACCTAGCTAGTCACAGTCAGTAACTGAGATGCAGAAAGGTATCAGTAGATACCTCCAAACCTCAGTAGGTAAATAAAGCCATATTACAGCATCCAACAACAACACTTTCTTGAGAAATGTGGTCATCAGCAATTTAATAGAGTAAAGAAATTTTTACCCATTTAAAATTAATATAATAGAAACTGGATGCATATATACACTTGTGAAACAGACTCACATACAAATGGACAGCACAGAGGATACAATGGCAGAAGTTGCATCATCAAATAGACAAGCACTGTTTTTTCAGCACAGATCCCTGTTCTGAAAGATTTCAATCACTTCACTTGTTACCATTAGTGTCTTAAATCTTCCATTACAAGCATTTCAAAGGAGTATCACTTTGCTGAGATGCCCCAACCTCTATGAAAATGAAGGACACGATAACAGGCTTAGTCTCAAGCAATTGGTCTCAGGTAAAGCAGGTCAGATTCAGACCATTGACCTGGTTCAACAGCCCAGACTCTGAAAAACCAACATCTTGAGCTGCTGAGCCTGCTCCAATATTTGAAATTGTGTGCTTCCCAAGTCCCTTCTACCACTTGAATTTTCATGCAGAGAATTACTACCCAATCTATCAAGCTCAGCAACTTCACCCATGTATTGTTGGTATTTGGCAGAGCAACAGCAGCATTGCTCTGGAGTAGTTTGTGTGAAACTGCAGAGAGAAGGGACCAGAGTGGGCTATGTCTGCAGAGTGCCAGAACCCATACAAGGCAGTATGGAGCTTACAACATCAGTAGAATTCGCTTTCTCTCTTTAGCAATAATATAACCCTGGTCTAAACATAAATGCTCGCAGATTCACTACTGCGAAGCAATGTTTTTTCTCCTCCATGAAATAAAACTATTTATATAATGTGTGTGATTGGTTTACCATTTTGGCATTGCAATCAATCATCTTTGATAAAAATCTCTTTTGAAAATAGGCTAAAGGTCTGATGAGTGTTAAAAAAAAAAAAAACACCACGAAAACCGCACAATTAGGGAGAAAAACAAGCCTAAAACAGGTAGAAAATCACCACATGGTTTATTTCCTCCCTGGGAAGTTTGACTAGTTAAAATTTCATTTCACTCTCCTATTGAACTAATAGGATATTTAGCAAGCTCAGAATTATTCCATCCCTATTAGGTAGCCTTGATTATTACCCACCACCAGAACCACTTGTATTGACTTACAGTGTCATATATTTAGCTAAAAGCAATATACAGAGCCAACCTTCCCATAAGGGGCACACATCCACTACAAATACACGTCAATAAAAACATTAAGATTTTCAGTCAAAAGAAGGACCAGTTTAGTACATTCATAGTCCTGTGGTATCTGAAGCCTCCCTCCATTTCCAGTCAAAGTTGATTTCTGTGCAGAAAAGCTCCTGATGCTTACCTCCACATTGTATTTTTGCACAGACAACAAGGACTTTATCCTTGTTAAGAAACTTTATCCAGTAAAGAAATTCCATCAAAATACTTCGGAACAATTTGAGAATTATTGAGCAAAAGCTATTTCCCAACAGAATAATCAAGAAGCAGTAAAGTCTTTGGTATTTTACCAAAGAAAGACTAACTTGTAAAGATTTAGTTATCTCATTAACTTCAACAATGACTTGGACTATCTCTTCTCCATGATTACTTTGCAATTAGGTTCTGATGAGGAAGTATCTCTATGGTAGGTTTACCTGAGCGTGCAAATTTTACATTAAAAATGCCATGTAATTTAACATGGCTTCAGACAAACCGTAAAATATAGCATAACCCCTAATGACAGAAAATACAGAAATCCATGCTGAAAGAAAAGTTCTCTTATAGAGGTCTCTAGTAAGGGTATTTAGGAGAAGGACTCCCTTTTGACTCATCTAATAGTCTTAATGCAAGACTCTCATACCTATTACCCTCTGTTCCATCTTGAATAGTTTATTGTGCTAACTCCACCTCAGGACTGTTCAATTTAGTTCACAGAGATCCTTCCTTATAGCCAGAGTCATTTCCTAGCCCATTTCCCCTCACATCTAGGCCTTCCACAAGAATGGGTCTCAACACTTCAAACACTGCTAACAGCAGGTACACACAGATATGATAGTTAAATCAATTAAACGCTGTACTTTCCAAAGGGCAGAATTCCTTCCTATAGGCTGGGCAGCTGGAGAGTAGCGCTGCTGTATGTGAAAATTTATCACTAAGAAACTCCCTGTTCCTCAGTACTTTCCTTTATTTACTTTGTGATACACTAAGAACCCTGAGCAGAGAGCAAGCAGCACAATGAGCCAGCAGCTACATGACTCTCCTGGCTGCACTGACAACTCCATCTTTGCTGTCACCTGGGAAGCCACCAGAAGGCTGGTAATACAAGAACCTGAATGCACAAGTTCTCCTGCTCCTGTGAAACTGCTATTCCATAAATCACCCTCACACTTCAGAGTGATGCACTGAAAACACATTCCAGATAGGAAACAGGACTTTAATTCTGCTTTTTTCTTAATGTAGTCAAAGCAGTATTTTAACAGATCAGGGCATCTTCCTGGTAACTACCATCTCAGATTACTATTTGCTCTTTGTGAACAACCACAAAAAATAATTCAACAAGCTTTCCTTTTATCTAACTAGAAGGGAAGAAAAACAGAGGCTTCCAAAACAGCCCAAAATGAAAGAAGAGCTAGCATTAGCAAGCTGCAGAAGGAAACTAATTCTGTTTCTGCATTTCTCTAATAAATGAGACTTTATCAGATCAAGTTTCATTTGAGAGCAAGGTGGGGTGGGGAAAAATAGTCACACAACTCAGTGTTACAGGGTTAGCTCAGAGATGCAAAGCATTATTCCAACGTCTTCCTTTCAAGGAAAAGTATTTCATACACACAGGCTTCACACCCTTACAGCCAAAACACCTCTTACATCAGTGAAGTGCTGCAGAACGACTGCTCTTCATGAAAAGAAGAGTGTCTGCTATAGTCAGCAAGAAGCAAAAGTATTCTAGACAGCCCGTAATATTTATAGTCATGGCGACCAAGAGATGTAGCTACACTGTAGTAAACTGCAAAACCTCAAAGTGGCAAGTTATTCTGGCAGCAACGAGTACTACAGGCCAAAACGTGATAAACACATCATATACATTAGTCATCTTGACAGCTTCTTATGCCCACAAGCCTCATGATTTCAGTGCATTAGTGCATCGGTTAACAGTGACACACTTTTTCAACTTGTACAGCTATTCATTTTAAGGCAAACTTAACTGGCAAGGGGCATTTCTTGCCAGGAATTACTTCAGAATTTTACAGGCTTCAAAATGAGCAAGCAACACGTGATGCTCAAAAATGAGCTCAGTATCTGGAAACAAGCTTAACAAAGGTGCAAGGTAGGTATTACCAGGTAATTCTTAATGCAATAGAAGAGCAGGCAGTGTCACAGTGCTTTCCATAGCAAAGAAAATACTTCTGCCTTGCAACAGTTCATTATCCTTTTGTTGGTTATAGAAGTGCTAGTACGACTAAAACATTTCAAAGGTATTAGTCACTTGCACTTCTCGAACTGCAGTGTCCATACTGCAAGTACTCAGACCTTAAAGAGACACGCTGTGCATAACTGCTTTCAAGAAGTCGAGAGAGTCACGCCAAATTTCCGTCAAAGGGAAACTCATACTCGAGGTACATAACAAGAACAATTTACAGCTCCATACTTTGCCTGGAAGCCACAGATCTGTCCCGCCTCAACTCCTGCATTGATAAGGAACGGCCAGCCTTCACCAATTTAAAAATGAAACCCAAATGCCTGGGAGGTTTGGGCTTTGTCATTGGTCGGGTTTGGGATTTTTTGGATAGGCTCATGCCAAGTAAGTATTTTGCCTTTTATAGTGCATACACTTAAAATAGGAGTTTCCTAGGCAGCAAAGAACCGCACAGCGTATCAGAGCCATCTGTGGAGCGTTTCGGGGCGGGTATGAACAGCAACTACCGCGCTTTACTGCACTTTAATGCGATGCCGCTCCTCAGGTGGGCAAAGGCTTCTTCGCTGCGAGCCGGCGAGCAACTCGCCGCTGGGACAACTCCGCAGCACGGCTCTCCCGGCTCCTTCGCCGGCCGGAGCGGGAACAGACGAGGGCGGCTTCCAGGCGGGAGCCGCAGAGGTCCAGACAGCCTTCCAACTTAACTCTTTCCGGGCCCCGGCACCGCGCCCGGCCGCTGCTCCCGGGGCGGAGGCCGGGACA
>JAHLSL010000018.1:20388942-20428482 GCA_025920805.1 Petroica traversi | reverse complement strand
GAGGGGGCGCGGCGGGACCGCGCTGAGGCGGCGGCGGCCCTGAGGGGCGGCACGTACGGGGAGCGTGAACCTCGGCTTGGGTTTTACCGCTGTGACTGGCGGTAGCAGCGGGAACTTGTTTAAATACGCTTGGGTGAGCGGCGTGTGTCGGGAGGAGTCAAAACTATGGTCAGGCAGGAACATAAATCCCCGCTCTCCCGGAGCGCCGGTGCGGGAGTGTGGCCGCCAGTCCCGGGGTGAGCCCGGACAGCGTCTCTGGTGGCATTGGCAGCCCTCGTGGTAATGAAAAAATGAATAAAGAGTTACGCTCTGCACCTCTTCCCTTCTTTGATAATACGAGCCCAGGTTCAGATGTTGAAAGTTATTGCTGGCTTTTAGGTGGTTTTATCCTTGTGCTGCTATTTTAAGCTATAAATCAATGTCCCCGTCAGACTAGGTTGCACTCTGAAGTATTCCAGAGCAAACAGTGTGTTTTCTGTGCAGTGTTTGAACACAGCCAGTCCTACCAGCAGACACAGGGACATATAGAAAGAGCAATTAAATCAGTAAGGTTTGTGTGGGCTCAAGGATCAGTTTGTAACTTGTACCAGCATTTTTGTCGTGGTTGGAGCTACAGGGACAGTAGCAAGTTGTAGGCCTAAAAAGCTATGAAAAACAGATTTTGTGCAGGGTTAAGAAATCTTAGCAACACCTTTCGCTCAGATTTTTTTTTTGTTTTTATTTGTTTACTGTTTACTCTCAGTATAATGGAAAATGTATTTCTCTGTGCGTATTTATTGAATCTCCAGTAGTAGAAGTCATAGTACTAATTTCCATGCTGTACAATCCTGTTTGGATTGGAAAGAGGTACACCTGTAGGCTTGATAACAGATAATCAAATTATGCTATTGGCATGCAAAACATAATTGCAGTATCAGTCTTTCAGCAGTAATGAGTGTTTTAAGTTACTTGAACTGTGCTCTGTAAGAGTGGCTTGTGTTGTTGGCTATTGGCTGTAAGCAGGTACCATTTCTAGTATATACATGCCTAGCAGTACCTCTTTCACATGCTGTGATCTGTAATAATGAGAATAGATAAAAATCCTCCTGGACAGCAGTGTGCAGGAGCTGGGAAATACTAACAGCAATTAGTCCGTATCTAATAGCCTGCTAAATTCTGTTTATGGAAGTATGCAAACTTAATAAACCCCACATACTTAGTCATTTGTGGGACTTGCACATAAACTAAGCTCTTTGATTTAAAATAATTGCTTTAGATTTAGGATTGTGTGCACTGACTTACAGCTAAAATATGTGTGTTTATGCGTATGACTTTCAGGAAAAACTGTTGTCTGATCTGGTGGCTCAAATAGGTACAGTTACTACAGGCAATTTAAAATATAGAACAGATGGCAATTTTTGGTGGCCTCCTAAAACTTTTCCTGCCTACAGGACCAAAATACATACTTGTATTTGGGACATGTTGTTATTAAGAGTTTGTTTCACTAATCTACTTATATTGGTGTAATTTTTGCCCATACAAAATTTAAATTCTCTGCAATATGTGACTGTATGGCATGCCAATCACTAAAATTTCCTCCTTGCTGTTGCTGTGGCTGCCTAATTTTTGAAGGCACATCAGCAAAATTCCATGCAATTAACGGCGATATATGTAACACTGCTTTTCAGGTTGGTTTTTTTTTTTTTTTTCTTTTGAAGTACTAAATTTACAGTGTTTTCTCTTTCCTTTGCAGTACTCACAGCTGTCCCATTGATGTCATATGAGTAGCAGCTTTGAGGCAGGTACTTTTTTCAAAAAGTTCCGTTTCTTACTGTGATGTTGCTTCCCCAGGTTCTACATTAGTCATTCATTCTTTAGGTCCTAGTAGGTTATTAGAAAGTAATGATAGTTTTGATATTTTCTATTTATAAAGCTCAGGGTGGAATTTCTTTTGTCCTCTTCCAATATGGTTTGAATATCAAATAAAACAAACAAAGGGATGCAAAGTCTCCTTTCCTTTCTGCACACCCAAATTGTTAGTACTATTAAGAAGAAGCACCACTGCTGCTACAGTGGTGAGCAGCATCTCAAATAATTTAACGTGCTTAGAATGAAAGGATTAGCTTTTAAGGCATTCTTTCCATGTCTTTTGGTATTTCATATGAACTCAGGTGAGTCCAGTTAAACCCATTTCTGCAGAGAACATGATGTCAGCAGACTCTTCTGCTTACAGAAATCTCCGTTGTCTTGAGGAGCATAATATCTCTCTGACTGAAATGATCAAATAAATTCTCCTTTTTTCATAAGTCTTCTAATGAAGCAATTCTCTCTTTACTTCCACTGAGGTAAGTGAGATGTGTGAATACAGAAGCAATGGGGTTAGGTGGAAAAAGGAAGGACACTGTGCACTTAAAAAAAGTGTAGCTGCAATACAGCCTCTGCCACAGAGCTTTTGGAGAGTTCTGTATCCCACTCTCAGGGTACATGGCACTGCAGCTGCAAGTGGCAGGAGCAGTGGGACTGAACCATTTGCAGAGCTTCATGAAGCTGCACTTGTCTGCAGTTATAAAGTATTTGCTAGTATTAATATTTTATTGAAGTGAATGTGTCTGATTAGCTTAAAGCACTAGTTTCCATTTGACAGTAGTTGTTTTCAGTATTAGGTACCACAGCAGAGAGGAATTATGCTTTCTAGGCAAATACACTTGGCTGTGATTAATCACTTTTCCCTGGAATGATCTGATTTTGTTCCTTTACTGCACCAACTTCTAAGTTTTCTGAGTAAAAACTAATTAGCTGCCTGAGAAAATTTATAGAAATGCTATATTCATATATTGCATAAACTGATTTGTAAAAATGTATTGATCCTATGAAGATTAAAGCATGTGTGGAAATTTAAGCTTCTGGAGAATTGGAGGCTACTGTTGACCAGTGAACATTCTGCATTTCCCTCTTATCAGGCATTAAGTTTGGGTAATCTAAGGAGTAAGCAGTGGATGGTTGAATTTTAAGTGAAAAGGTTTTTTTTCTTTTTTCTGTGGTAATGTCCACCTTGAACATAAATTTTAAATTTGTCATGAGTTTGTTGTAGGATGGCAGTACTATACTGCTAGCTCTAGTGTGTAGGTGACTGGCATGGGAGGAATAAATTTCATGCCTAATAAATGACAACCTTGGAGAAGGAAAGAGAAGATTACTAAGGTGTTTGACAGTGCAACTTCACCACAATGGCCTGTCAATGTGCTGTGCCACTATTTAGGTGACTTTTGCCATGAAGCCAGGTTAGGTTCTGTTTAGTTCTGTATCTTGGCTGGCTGTGTTCTAGGAGCTGCAATGACACCAGCACTTCAGAATTTTTAAACACTGACTCATCATCAGTCACTGTCTTAGCTAGATGGGAGCAGCCTATTACAACTGGAAAATTTACATCACAATTGTCATCCAGCTCCTGAATACAAACTTTGTTTCATCACACAACACCACTTGGTACCCAGCTGCCCTTCTATAGCCCTGTTCTGTGGCCGTGCAGACATAGTGAGGCTTAGGTCAGCAGAGAAGGCTGCTACCAGTTCTCTGTCTTCTGCAAGGGGTTTCTTGCTGGAAGTTCTGCTGGGAAAGCAAGAGTGCAAATGTGGTTCCTTTTTTTTTCATCTTCTCAGTTACCGTGTCAACTGTTCTGAACCCAGAACTTTTTTTTAGCTACACTGCATTATCATGGAGAAAGTATCAAAATTGTAACAACAAAATTCAGGGAGTGTTGTTAAGACTGTGAAACATGTAGATAAGAAAGGTAAGCATAATAAATATATATTTTTGTGTATTTATTCTAGAAATTGCGAACTAGGGATGAGGTTCAAAAAAAATTTCCAGCTTCTAAAAATTGCAGGTGAAAATACATTATCATGTATGTGCAAAGCATGTAAGATAGTGTATGTGCAGTTAATTATACAGTCTATTCACAGTAAATGCAAACAAAAAGTCTTTCTACTCTTGTGCTAAGATTACTATGAACCTACAGGAAACTTTGGTTTTTCATAGAGCAACAGGTAGTTTTCAGGAGCTTGACTTGTGTACTGGCTCAGAGCTTGTCAATATAATTGACTACCTGGTAAACAATCCAAGTGCTTTATTCTCAGTAGGTGGCCCTTTTAATAGTCTAAACATTCATTTTGCAAATAGGGATTTTGGCTAATATTTAGAGTCATTTCTACACACAGACACAAGAATATTGAGGCAAATAAACCGAAGAAGTCAAATGTGTTAAGGTTAATAATATTAAGCCTTATATGGATGTTGTCATTTGGCTTTAAATGGCCTTTGCTGCTCCATGATTCCTTTCCAAAAACTTGCTTTGTGACAGCAGTAACACTCTTGTCATCAGTTAGTTTACAGAGCTGCTTCATCTACCAGCTGAGGTGTGGCAACTAACTTCTTGTATGGTCTTGGTGTATTTCCTTAAAAAGAAAAGGCTGTTTTAAATTACTCCTGTTAATCAGTTTAAGTTGATCCCCTGTTTAACTTTGCACTGAAATGGACAAAGGTCTCAGGTGAGATGCCTACAGTAAGTTACTCTTTACCTGCCTTGCAGGAACACATCTTGATACTCGGTCCTTGATTAAGTATTTTTGCATGCAGTTATGTTGAATTCCATTTCAAGGACCTCTGTATCTGAATCAGCCTCCAACATGATCTAAGCAATACTTGATTTTTGGGGAGTGGGGGAGTAGATGTTCATCAGTGCCTCTGCAGGCTTTTTTCCTGTCTTCTAATATTAGGTGCTTGTATGTATCATCTCCTTTCCTAGGGGTTCCTTGTACTGGATTTGATTTACTCAAGCATTAAAGCATGTGTGTATTGGGAAGTGTAAGTTTGGTGTGAAATTTTAAGTGTTCTGCTGGTTTGGAGTCTCATAAGTCTCATCCCTACTGCAGGATGAACAGGCTCAGGGGGTTCTGCAATTCTGTATATGTTCAAATTCACCACGAAGTTAAAACCTTTAGACTGGCCAACACTTCTTGAAAAGCCACTGGCTGAAATTAAGTGGTACTGCATGGAGTAATAATGAACTCTTTCTATATATGCCTGTATGTGATTGATTTTTAGCTGCATAATTGTAGAGATCTTTAACATTTTCATGGATTCTTTATGGCTAATTCAGCTTGCATACTAAATCAGATAACTAAAGATTTGCAGCCATATATTAGTAGATATAGGAGTTTTCTGACATCAGCTAATACCAAATGGCCAAATTAGACTTAAAAGAGAAAATGCTATTTAGCTCTTAATTCCTGTATCTATGTATAATTCCCTAGTGGAGATATAAATCCACTTTTTTGACATACTTTTGAGTTTATCTGTGTTGTATTGACTAAAACTCTTCAAGTGCCTCAAAGGAACTTCAAGTGATTACAGTAGAGAAAGACAATTAACCTAATGCAAAAATACTTCCTTCTTCCTGCCCCCAGATCCTGAACTTGCAGTTATTTTCATATAATTGGACCTTGTACTTGGGGAAAATTCAGTAGGACTCATTGTAAAATTGCTTTGTGAACCTTTTTGTTCTCTGTTCCACATAAAATAAAAGAAAGGACAGTGTGCATTCAACACTGGCACTCATGGTTTTAAAGATCATTAGAACTGTGGTGAGAGTTTTATCCTACTGCAAAGGGAAGAGTCCAGAACGACATCAATTCATGCCACATTACTGGGCCTGAAAAATCTGTTCTCATGGCATGTTATGTCCATAAGTCTTGTTTTAGTCTCTTCAGTATACCAAAAACATGATCAACTTTCTCTTTGTCTCCTCTATAGCTGGATTCCTACTTATTAAAAATCAAACTGTGAATCTCTTATCCACAGGGAAGATCCCTGTGCTTTGCCTTGCTTTCCTGTAGGTGTCAATTGTTAGTGGCATTTTGCCCAATTCCACAGGTGACATTGCCATGTCAGTATTCAGAGATAGGAATGAGAGGTTCATAAATCCTATCCTAAAGGAGCTTGGCTATGAACCATTAGTTCTGTTAAAATGTTTCAAAATAATTCATATTTAAGGCATTTTATGCTACATGATAGTATTCAGTCAAAAGGCAACAAAAGGCAACAGTTGATTAACAAAAATTTTAACATTTTTTTAAATGGGTGGCTGTTTGGATTCTGCTGTCTTGAAACTGCTGGAGGATGAGAAGCAAAAATTATGGGCTATTAAGTTTGCTGCAAATACCCTAAAATGCTAAGGGTGAAATTAAATTCCTGTTTTGGTTTTGGGCTCTGTGTATAGAAAAATATCCCTGATGCCAGGCAACAATATTTTCCATGTGAATACTGTGTCAGCACTGCCAACTCAATAGTAAAGTGTGTGCAAACGGGTGCTTAAAGGGGGGCAGTCGCCTCAGCAATGTCCCACTGTGCAAAGCACACTGTGCTTGTGAAATGTTGTCTCCTGAGACAAACTTTCTGCCCTCATCACAGTTCCCCTTGCAAAGCAGTTAGCCAAGCCTAGACTCACATTTTTCACTCATACTGTATTTGATTTACATCAGCTGAAGGAAATGATAATGTGCAACAGTGACTCTGGAATTTAAACAGAAACCCACAAGGGATCTCCAAGCTGAAGGCCAACTTCCAAATATGGGAGAAGAGAAGCAGCCGTAGTAGCCTGGGAAGCCATCCTCAGCACAGCAAGGGACAAAATAGTTGGAAGTATATGAGCTTTTTGGAATTAGTTCAGAAAGGTAACTGCTGTCATGTTTTAGTCAGAGTGATGGAATGAAATACAAATACAGTGATTGCAGAAAGAAGCACTGTTTATGTTAACTGTCTAGGGCCTGAACAACAGAAGTGCAGCTATTTTTTTTCAATTCTATTTTTAACTATGTAATAGTGCACTTACTCCTGATCCAAATGTGTATCTAAAATCTGCCAATATCAATCTGTTGCAATCACAGTTTTATCAGGAAAACCCATAAGAACATTTGTAAGAAAATTAGTGGGGCTCAGTGCCAGGTCTGGTTGAAATTCTGCCAGAACATTTTCTCTCAATAAAAATAAATTCACCAATGTTTAGACCCCACAAATTCTGATTCAAAGGCTTGAGAAGAGCTTTTAATATTCATGTATCATAGCCCCAAAAAAATAAAGGCTCAACAGATTCTACTTGCTGGTAGATTCACTTCTTTTTAGCTGTTGCAGATTTTTGAGGCGTCTGATTTCCATGAGCAGCACTGGCTGCGTGTCAGCCAGGCACACAGAGAAGCAGTGACCTGCAGGCCAAAGGAGTACAGAGCCAAAGCTGCAAGGGCAGCTCTCAGAGCAGGGGTGCAGTGTGGTTCACATTTCTAGTGGGCCACTGTTTACAGAATTTTCTGTAAGTGGTACCCTTCTTCACTGCATGATAAACAAGGCTTAGGACCCATTGTTAGCTTGAGGATAAATCTAGCTTTTAGAAACAAACAAGGAAAATTAAGCCAAAATCTTACACATTGAAATGCTATTAGAAAAGTCTTCCTCTTATGGATGTGGGCTTCTAATGATTTCTGCTTGCTGAAAAAAATTTGTAGGCAATTTTTCCTACTGATGGTGAAGACTATGAATTTTCTAGAATAGCTCAGGCAAGAGTGACTGTGGAAGAGACAGGGTGCTTGTCCTGGGACACTGTCAAGGTGAAGGTGGGAGCAATAGATTCTATTTTTCTTTTTAAACTGCTTAAAGGAAATATCCTGTGTTCTGTCAGCAAATGAGAATTGATTGCACTGTGTTTCAAACTTCTTGAACTGAGTCTGCTGTCTAAACAACAATTGAATTTTAATTTCTATAAGGCCGTATGGTGGTACATATAAGAGTATATTATTATTATATGTCATCAACTTTTCAGGTTGTTGAAAAGTGCAAGTTGTAGTGGAAAGGACTCCTAAACTTCATATCACAAGCCTCTCAAATTAGGATTGTATGTTAAAGTTGAGCATAGTGATTCTGCTACTGTGCCATCAGTGAATGTTTTAGTAGGAGTGTTACTGAATGACATCTTTATCTTTCAGAGCTGTTCAAAATAGGAAATGTAGCCACTTGGATAAAGTTGTTTCTGCCTAACTGAAGAAATTTTGGACTTTATTCTGTAAGAAGGCATTGGTGTGGCTGCTGTTTGACAGATGTATTTTATGCCTCAAAAGGCTTAAACACTTATGTGTGATTTGCTTCCACTTTTCAGCTTCCATTCCTGTACATGATCATAGAGTCCAAAAATTAGTTTGCAATGTAAAGTATTCCTCCTCCCAGTACGTGCTAAAACTGTTCAGACTTTAATTGAAGAATAAAAAAATAACCTACATATAGCTGTAAATTACAAAATAAGGCATTCTGAATGTTAAGTGCTTATAACTTCAGTAGAGATATATTTTCACTATATTATCATTAAAAAAATTATTAATTCCAAAAGCTTCTATGGAAAAAAGTTCAAAAGTCATTTGTACAAATTCACAAATAGGCCCATCAGGGTCTTTTAAACATATAGACACACTGTTTCTAGTTCAAGAAGATCCCAAGCTTCAGATTTTTCACCTGAAGAGATGTACTTTGGGAATTGTTATTTTATTCTTGCCCCCCTTTTGTACTCTTTCATAGACATTTACTGTCAGAGTCAGACATGTGTGCTGGGTGACACACATGGCCTGACTGGGCATCTGCATATTGTTCCTGTGAAATGGTTCTACTCTCTATTCATGAAAGAAGAACTAAAATTTGTGTCAGGGTAATAAGAAACTTTAGGGTGATAATGTGTGATATGAAAGTAACTTGTTATCTGCTGTCCCTGTTACATCCTCTCTTCTGTGACCATGCTTTTCCTCTCCTAGAATTGACTGTCTCTATTGCAACAAAGATATATATTGTATAAACACAGCACTGTTCCCATTTGGTAATTAGGGATAATGTGAGGGAAGACAACACGTGCTGTGTCATCATATCCTGGCACTATGGACAGCCATGGACACAGTGACCTGAGAAGCAGAGCTGTGGATCAGATGGTGGAGTGAGCTTGCATCTAGTCATGGGGCAGGGACTGCTTGCTGAACAAACTTCTAAATGCTATGCATGCTTTTATCATGCAAAACATGAGCTGTCAGGAAAATTTGTACATATATGAAATATATGAACATTATATATAAAATATATGTACATAAATACCTGTGTTAATACATGTACTCCCATGCCCCTGATTTACATGCTTATGAAAAAATGGGTAAAGTTGGGAGGGGATCAAAGGTGAGGTCATCTGGTTCAGCCTCTGCTTAAGCAGGGTCTTCATAGAGCACATTGCACGGGATTGCATCCAAATAGTTCTTGAATATATCCACTGAGGGAGACTCCACAGCCTCTCTGGGCAATCTGTTCCAGTGCTTGGTAAACTGCTCATCAAAGAAATTCTTCCTCACATACAGGTGGAACTTCCTGTGCATCAGTTTCTGCCTGTTGCTTCATGTCCTGTTGCCCAGCACCACCGAGCACAGCCTGGATCCATCCTTTCAACACCCTCCCTTCAGACATTTACAGACATGGATGAGTTCCCTCTCAGTGGTTTCTTCTCAAGGCTGATCAGGCCCAGCTCCCTCAGCCTTTCCGCAAAAGAGAGATGATCCAGTCCCTTAATCATATTTGTCAGCTTCTGCTGGGCCTTCTCCAGGAGCTCCATGTCTCTCGTGTCCTGGGAAGCCCAGAATAGGACACAATGCTTTAGGTGCCCTTCCGTGGGGCTGAGGAGAGTGGCAGGATCACCTCCCTCACCTGGTGGCAATTCTCTTCCCCTTGGTTTTCTTGTCCACAAGAGCACACTGCTGGCTCATGAGCAGCTTGTTGTCCACCATGACCCCTAAGATCCTTCCTTGAAGAATAACTTTCCAGAAGATGAGCCCCCAGCCAGTACTGGTGACAGTATTTATGGCACTCTTTATGAAATATTTTCCATGCATCTCCTTTATGTAAGTTGGAAGTAAGCTTGTGGCATCTCTCTCCCAAAAAAGAAGCCTGGAAACAACTTCCCATGGTTTCATGCAAGTCTATTTTCAATCAAAATGTCTCTAACTAATATAGGCTAAAAATGCCATGTGTCTGTAATTAGGTTTGCATTTCTCTTGGAGACTGAGAGCAAAGGCAGAGAGAACATAATGCAATAGAAACCCTGGGAAAATTAGATCTGAAAATGAGGGAAAGAAAACAGATTCTGAACAGAGGACTGAGACTGGGAGAAAATACATTTTGGGAATATAATTTAAGCATTCTACTGACAGGACCTTTGAGTAGCTTTGAGTAGCTGAGAGATTTCACGAAAGGAGATTTTATTTTGTCTGTGAAACAACAGTGAACATCATTTCATGAACAACACACATTTAGGAAATGTGCTTTCTGTATTTTAGTTTCAAATTAATGATAAGGGAGAGGAAAAACATGGGTCAGAACTGAGACAAAACATTTTAAGAAATTACACACATGCACATCTGAGTACATACAGTTCACATGTCCACAACACAAATCCCTTGGGGTGTCAACTTCCTTCTGCTGCTGTAGGAAACCAGTACTTCTATAACTTTCAGGAAGAGTTTAAAATAATATCACTAAGTGTATTTCCAAATGTGAGTTTGAGCAGGGAAGGCCATTTGCTGCACTAGCTGCTGTCAGGAAAGCTACAGGCAGTGGGTTTCTGAGAAGTAATTGTGGTCCTCGATGGTTACAAAGTGTGTCACTGTGGCACAGCTGCTTTCCAAATCTTGCAGCTGAGACAGTCCTGGGGCGAGCAGAGTAACCTTCTCCACTGGAAACTGAAGTCTGGTTCTCCTTTTAACTGTCTCCTTGCAAAATAATATTTAGTTAAATAGCAGGAGTACAAAGAGAATAATGATTTGTGGATATGTGAGGCACAAATCCTGAAACCAAGCACCCTTCAAGTGGCTATAGAAAGGGCTCTGGTACTCTGGGGACCCCTTTGATTGCATGTCAAGTGTCCAATGCCAAGATGGGATATAAATATCAATTGCCACATGTTATGATAGGAAATAAACTTGCCTGTGCAAGAGCAGATGGCCTTGCATGAGGTCTTTCTTACAGGGAATAAGAGATTATTACGTCTGGGTCATTGATCAGAGTTGCACAACAGATAACAAGGTCACTGAATTTGTGGTTAAGCTGCAAGAAAATTTATGTCCTATTCCTTACTAGCAAACAAATGTCATTAGTCTTCTTAAAAAAAAAAAAAAACAAACAAAAAAGTGAGTGCAAAAAGAACAGGAATATATTTTTAAAGAAACAATAATACCACAGATGCAAAAATCCAAAGCAGATTTGCTGGTTTTATAGTCATGAGAGATGTCCTTTTTTCACAAAGCCTCTAGCAGGTGCAAGCAGAGAGGTGCTGGATGAGTGGGGGACTGTGGCCTTTGCACTGAAATCCAGCAGATCACATGAAACCATGCAGCAGTCTGCACCACAGAGGGGAGAAGGGGGAAATGTAAGCCCTGCGTTCTGGCTGCTGCCATCCTGCTCTCTCCACCCACAAAATAGGAAATAGAAGAGTTGCACCTCAGACCTGAGTCTCTAAGAGAACATTAAGAAAACATTAAGGAAAGAGCAATTAAATCTAAAAAAGAAAGGAGTATGCCCCCCCAGAAACACCCCTAAACCCAACTAAAAACACCTTCACCAAACCCAACACACAAACAAACAAACAGAAAAACCAAAGCCCACCTAACCCACAAACAGCCCAATATTCTGAATCTGCATAGTTCAGATTCTGCTCAGGGTCTCTTCAGCCCAGGGCTGGAATTGCAGGAGGTGCATAGAGGCAAGAACTTGGGAGGTGCATGAGTAGAACAAGAGGGAGTGTGGACATGCAGAGAGCAGAGAGGGAAATCCTTAGTAAATGCAGGACTAGAAGAACAACAGCTGCCAGAGGCCAAGGGTGGTGGTGCCTTGTACCAGAATGTAAAGAATCTTGCCCAGCACCTGTCCATACTGTCCCAGGCCCGGTTGTTTTGTGATAACATCTAACACTGCTAATATATATTAAGGGGAAAAAAAGAAAAAACAAGAAAATACTACAAAACCTCCCCCCCCCCCCCCCCCCCCCCCCCCCCACAAGAAGACAGCAAAGATAATGGTGACATTCATTTAGAAAGAGTCATTTAGGAAACATTCAACTCTGGCAAAAGCTGAGACCAGAAAGGAGACCTAAGGAGAGGAGTAGCCATTATGATAAAATAATTTGGTTTTTTAACTGATAACAAAACAACTTAAAAGTGCATGCAAACATAAACTGAGTTATATTTTAAGTGATGATAGTTGCCTCCAATTATCTTTGAAACTGCTATAAACATTTTAAATACTCTTAAATTATGGCTTGCTTTGAATATATTTGAATACACAGACACTGCAGGAGCATCCCAGGGTATTAACCATGCAGCTGATAGTAACTACAGAATGGAGAAGTGTGCTTCCTTGCTCCTTATCCAGTGCGTGGCTCTTCCACCTTACCCAAAAATCAAAGGAATTTAGTTTCTTTCTACTGTACTGTTTCTTTCTACTTTTGCCTTCTGCTCTCTGTAGGCTGAATTTCTAACAGGTCAATACATGGGAAATAAGGTGTCACTGCCCCCTTGGCCTGCAAAATCAAACAGATGGCAGCTGACACCTTAGAAATGTATTCTCTCACGGGTGCCATGGCCAGAATATGGCTTTTATGGTGAGAAGAGGTAATTTGGCACTACTACTATGCTACTGCAAACGTTTCCATGTGTATGGAATGCTCCAGGGCTTCATGGAAATCTCCAGGCTGTTCCTCTTTTCTGTTTTGTCTTTCCTAGCTAGCATCCTACAGCCACACCGAGTTCAGATTTCTTAGTACTCCAAACACAGAGAGATACCTTTATTTGAGATAAGAAATAGAAAGTACTTCCTCTGTACATTTTCCTAGGAGCACAAATACTTACACAGTCTTTCCACAGGAAGGTAGCTGATGTCATATAGATCAGACCACGAACCCCTTCAAGTTCAACCAGCCTGTGGCCAGTCCTGACACTTTCAGAGGAAAGTTTAAGAAATCCTACTTAGGAATTCCCACCTATGGTAGGAGACTGGGGTCTTCTTTTCACCCCAATAATGTGAATTCTTCCTGTTACTTTTATTGTAACTTGAAGATAAAGCTAACTCCTTGAAATAGTCCTGGGTCAGAATTAAGATGCATTCATTCTCCTACACATGAAAATCCCCTTAGGGTGGGATTTCACAGGCAGTATGATTCACATACTGGCAAAATGTCATTCATTAGTATTTTCAAAACTGATGAGCTCACAAAACTTCATTGCAATCTGCAAGAAATACAGATACAACATATAATGATTTGAGATTATGAACAGTAAATACTCCTATCTTTTTGCTGCCAAAATTTACTGTTATTAAAAACTGGAAGTATTATTTAGCAGTAATAATAATAATATTTACCTGCTGGTAGATTGATCTCCCTGGTTGTGGATGATCTGTTTTCTCTGCAAGTAATGGTATTTCCTTATATCTATTGGTACTCTTTGCAAATTCATTCACTGTGTTTTTCAAAGGATGATTTAGATATTAGCTGATGTATAGTACCCTCTTCTAAGGTTGGCATGGGATAAGTCTCATATTAGAAAAGAAGGAACTGAGACTTTGTAAAAACAAACAATTTTTTCTTCTTTAGTAGTGCCTGAAATTGCTAAGTCATATTTTAAGGCTTAATCTGTCGTGCCTCTTTTTGAAATATTTGAGAGCGCTGTCTCAACATGCTTTTATTTAATGTTATTTGACATGAACAGAGTAATTACACATCAGACTCGGGGGTGTCAAGAAGTGGTCTCAGAATTAGTTTCACAGTCCAATGTATTGTGGGTTTTAGCCAATGGTCTTGGATACATCTGTGAATAAGCCCCTGAGTTGCAACACCCCAAGGTGTGCAACACTGTTGGTTCTATTCTGCCACTTCTGGGTATTCTAAGCTAATTCTTTTGACCTCTCTAGCTCCAGTAATACACATGGCTGAGAATCCATTCTCTTTTAAATGCTGGTGTTAGATTTCAGATAGAGATGATGTGATACTACTTGTGTCTTGGCAGTGCCTTTTTCTCTGACCTCCCATTCTTCAAATGTTTGGCATAGTTTTAGCTTTCTTGCATGGGGGTGATTTATTTACTCTGTGTAGATTATATTGTTGTAAGGCTTCTGCATATCTCTCAAATGTTTGTATGAACATTTGAACATGTGGAAGAATACTTATTATAAGCTACTAGTTTTATATACAAACAAGACTAAAAAAAAAAAGTGGAGCTTATATCTCAGTCTTCTATAACTTCTGCATAAGCGATTATTTGACCCAGATTTCCTAAGAACTTAGTCCAGCTTGGCAAAATTTTATCCAAGTCTTAAACACCCAAGGAAATATCTTTATTGAAATCCTCATATTACTGAATTAAGTAATAGAATGCACACATATTGTATTAGAGCAATGAATTTACCCCTGAACTTCAAAGAACTTCTCTGACTTGGAAAAAAATTCCAGAGACTATTTCCCTGTTATAGCATTACCAGAACTAATGCAACAGAATTATATTTGTAGGTATGTGCACATTATTCCCAAACACATCCAGTCTAGACTTAAACACTCTTGACAGTCCAGAGGTGCTCCTGGATATTGCAAAGGGAGCTGTGAAGCAGAGCAGGAGCTGCCCTTGGACTGTGCACATAAACACTTTGAACATTACTTAGTCTGGTTAAAATGAAATCCAACTTCTTGAAGCAAATAAATTTCTTCTTCTGTAGAAGCTGCAGGTACTCGCTCAGCAATAGATAAGGTCAGCAGTGTCTGACCACAATAAATAATGCTATGGCAAACACTGCACAGTCTGTGCTGGCTAGAAAGCTGCACAGAGCTTGGTGTACCCAAGGGACCTTTGTGAAGGGCCACAAAGGAGTAAGTCTTGTATAAGAGGTTTTACAGCTGTGGATGGAATCTGGGGAATATTCATTCAGTCATGAGTGTTGCTGGTGAGTTTTAACATCTTCCAGAATATCTTCCAGGGTCTGCGAAGCTTTCAGACACTCTGGGAGATGACAAGCAGCTCACGTAGGACTCTGGGACAGAATTTATATGGTCTGAGACATTCCAACATGCTTTTTGGTGACAGTAGTCTATTGCTGTTACAAAACTGCTGTTAGCATTCTCCTGAGAGGTGAACATGTCCCCTTAGTTATGTTTAAATCCCTGATAGGAAGCTCCTAAACAGCAGTTGAGGGCAGTGCAGGCCATTTTCTAACAATTGTCACAACATGCAGAGTAGAGCTGTAAACTCCTAGCAGATCATTTATGCTGTCTCCCCTAGTAATTCTAGGAATCATCTGCCCACTTCATGTGGGACAATATTAATTTTCTATTTACTGAAGAACTGGACATACCAAGTAGCACACAAGGCTAGCAGAAACACAGATATTTCTTTTTGCAGTGGAAATTGTATAGAGTTACTATGAAAAAAGTCAGTAAGGTGGTGGAAACGAATGTTTTATTTATGTGTTGTCATCTGTAAGACACAAAGGCCTTGCCTTTGTTTGAAATTAGGCCTGCAGACACTGAAGTAGAGGAAACAGTACAAATTCCAGGCAGAGCAAACAGGTGCTTTACTCAGTCCTGGAGTAATCTCTGCTCTCACTATTTGTGTCCTTGTTTCTTGTGAGTTTACCTTGTGCAGGAACACCAGAAATTGTAACTGTGGTTTACAGACCAAACGATGCCCTAGATTTCAAATGATCTGTAGTGTTACAAAAATGTGAGCTGTGACAAGGCCAAGTTTTTGAAGAGCAACACCCCCAGGGTGTGCAATTCATTGTGAATGAGACAGGAGTTCCCAGTTCAAAGTATTTATCTGAAGAAAACACTTTTAAAAAGAAGTAAAACTAATTCATGTATATAAAAGCTAGTTTAAAATCCCCTTTAAAGACAGATCACCTTTAATCTGTTCAGAAATACAGTTCATAATTCTTTCTGGAAACTCAGGTTCTCTTCATATATCATCCCTCCCATCCAGCCCATTGACTAATCTGCTTGTTAATAGCTCTCAGTCCGAAACAAATTCATCACCCACATCTGTATTGCTTAGGAGGCTGTAGCTTTCTCCTGGACCTGACAGTGGTGGTGCAAAAGACATTTTAAAACTGAATACTAATGCAGGCAACTCTTCGCACCCACAAGCTCTGGGGTCAGCCAGATAAGCTTAAAAGGAGTTACCCTGTGACTGCATTGTCTTCACACACTCTGTAGTGGTTTTTGTTTGATGGCTGGAGTGTTGTTGTCGGGCTTTTCTTTTGAGAGGCACAATTTTGTCTGCTTATTGCCTGATGAAAAAAATCTGCTTTCGTTACATTTGTTTAGATAATTTTCTAATCCCAGATAATTTAACATTCACTTTTTCTGACTACAATTTCAGTTTTTGTCTTAGCACTTGTATTACTACTAATTGAACACTAGTTCTTGAGTTCTCTAATTATTTAATGTCATAAAAACTCTTAAGTTAATATGCCTAATTCCTGTATCTCATTTGGAGAGAAAAGCTCAGAAATGGGGCACTCTAGTTCTAAAATCCCAGGCAGCAGTTCAAGTCACAACCCTTAATTAAAACACTACACTTAATTACAATACTACATTACACTTAATTAAAATACTACATTATTTTTCAGGATCCTACTTACTTTCTGTTGTCCCCATTAAATGTGGTAGTTCATTAATACATTTACTTTTCATTGGGCTAATCTTTATTAGTGGCCAGCACCAGCCTAGAAAGGGATTCAGAATTTTCTTCTATTTAATGTCAAATATTTTTGTACTGTGGATAATGTCTATAAATCTATTGCAAAGAAAGTTACTGGTACTCTGGTGCCTTCTGAGACTTAATAATCTCACAGATGGTGACTCCTAAAACTACTTTATTACAGCTTGGGAAATGAGCTTTTCAGTGCAGAGTACTGGAGTTCATAAATATGAAATCCTCTTCTGCAGAAGTTCCTGGTTTCATTTGGGGCCTTTAAGGTCCTACAGTGCTTCCCTTAACAAATACTCTCAGGGTAGCTGCATTGCCTTCTCCATCTTCAGCTTAAAGCTCTGTGGTGGCTCAATGGCTAGAATATATCAATCTTCTTTATGATGGTTTTTGGAAATATTTCTTTGAAGTGTCAGGCCATTTGATGGTTGAAGACAGTTCATACTTTTTAAAGGACTGTTTTATAGTGCAGTTTGAGTCTCAGAAGGAAATATGAAGTGGTTTTGGTATGCTCTGTGTTTGCACACTGGTACCTATCTCAAATCTTATCTGCTAACAAATAAAATCTATTTTTGACAGCTACTCCTACATATTTTGATTGGGGAGTGAAAGCCAAGAAAGGTTTTCTTCCTGTTCATTAATTCCTTGCAGTAAAGAACTGAAGTTAGGAACTCAGATTAGGAAAGAGAGCATGAGAACCCTTGTAAAGACTGTTTGCAGCCTTGCTATTCAATCAGGAGCCAGAATAAAGAGCATTTTCCCAGAGTGGCATATGATGTGCAGGTACTATAGGAACAAAAGCAGAAGATTCCAACTTTTCTCACCAGTGTTTATAGGTCTGGTTAGGAATAGTCCTTAAAAAACCAAACAAACCAATCAACACCCCACAGCCCCTCCAAAACACTTACACACAAAATCCAAGCAGATGTGCTTGGTTTTTAGCTGCACTTTCAGAAGGAATGAAACTCTTAGAATAGAAAGAACCAGGTGTCTTTTGTTTGAGACAGCAGCTGTAGTGGATTCAAACACAAACTTAACCCAGGCTTTGGTTTGAAGCTATTTGAAATAGAACATCAACAATTAGGAGGCTGTTGGATTTTAAATTTTGTGGGACACTGAGTTATTTTACAGAATCCTTAGACTACTACAGTCTTTTGAACAATCACTGATTCTAGCAACATGTGTAGACAACTCACCAAGTATTTCCTCTGGTTTTCTTGCAAGTGTAGTGCATGCTTATTGCAAACTTTCTCAGTGTCAACAATGCCAACTGTGATAACAACATAATACAGTTATCAGCAATGTTCTGTATTTCTGAAATCTGTACATCCACCTTTGCTGTCATACACAAAATAGAAGAAGGATTCAAAATAATAAGATTGAATATTGCTAAAAAAACAAATCAAATCCAGTTTAACAGCAACTACACCCACAACATTTTTACCATCAGATGTTCTTTGTTGTAGTGGAAAAAACAGATTTGGGATCTTGTAGCATTAAATCCTAGCTTTTTATTCTACTAAGTGATCTGTGAAAATACTTTCTGTGATCTAAAATAAGACATGCAGACCGGATATGTAAAGATACTGTTTTTCTGTGGGAAACCATATGCAGATTCAGAGTTCCTTGAGTCAGCCTTTTGCATTGTTTATTTGGAAAGGCCTGGATTTCAGTTGTTCTGTCAATGTAACTCATACAAGAAGAAATTCTTCAGTGTGACAGCTACATGGAGAAGAATTCCTTTTCCTTGCCCTGTTTCACTTGATTGTTACTGGCTGTGTAACTGGCTCATGTACAAATGGTCTGTCCTGTCCCTGAGAAAAGCCTTGAGGCAATAGCAGCTAGACATATTAAAATTTGGGGGTTTTTTACTGTTTTCCCTTTTGTTTTGACAGAAATATAATGCTTGTATCTCTTTCAGACTAATCTATTAAAGAAATTTCCCCAGGGTTTGTTGCTGTGGTGACATGCTCTGCCCCTGTGAAAGAGTACATATATCAGAACTGAATTATTTTTGAAGTTTTAGTTGCTGTGTTTTTTCCCTGCAATATTAAAGTTCAGGGTCAGGAATGCCCATCAAAGAGTAGAAATGGAATAGCCTGTAGTTCCTTTTGGGAAGCAATGCTGTCTTGCTGCCAGTGCCTTTGCCACAATGTTACAGGCTGGAGCTCTACGGGAAAGTGAATTGTTGCCTGTCAGTCACAGCTGCTGTGTGCCACAGTGGTTGCAGGTTATTTCTTACTTTGGGGGAGAAATGAAAGGTAGGAAAATGGAGCATCTGTTAAAAATCCTAGAAAAGTGTGTCTTAGTTGGTACAGCGATCAGGACCAGCAGTTCCTGAGGACCTCTCAGGAGCTGCTGTAACTCCCAAGGCTCAGCACCACACAGCCCCTCAGTGGGCTACAGGTCTGAGATGGTGCTGAGATCCTGCAGTGGCTCTGTGAGTGAGGGATCTGCTGCAGCCATGCTGGACATGCAGCCGAGGGAGTGCTGCAGGTCACACTGCCAGCAGCTGCAGGGAGCAGTGTGCATGTGAGCAGCAGCGAGCCTGTGTGCAGCCTCCACTTCATCATGGTGCAGCTCCTGTATTGCTAGCAGTCACAACTGCCCTCCACCAGTTTTCTGTCTTCCTCACTGAATTTGATACAGCTAAACTATGTGACTTTCTTGATTCTTGCAGTTGTATACTGCTAGGATAATTTATTTTCTTGACCTGCCACATTCCTGAGGTAAATAAATCCCTCTTCCCATTCTCCAGGCCTACATATCTTCTTTGATAAGGAGTCTTTTATGTCAAACCCCAAACCCTTTCATAGCAGATCTCATAAATTGATGGTTATATACTGCTGTGGCTCTGTTTCTGTATGTATACAGAAAATATTTATATTTAACTTACCTACAGTATTATCAGGGCAGGAGCAAGACCTCATCCTGAGATCTTTATATGCACTGCACCTTTTTTCTGATTCTTGCAGAACCAATACAAGTGTGCACAGTTATCCAAAATATTGCAATTACTTTGTCTTGTCTCTCAATGATAATGGCAATCTCTGCATTAAACAGAACTACTATCGTTAGTATTTTTTCTGATGTACAAATGCCATGATTTTATGACCACAGTAGTCAAATTATGTTTAAATTTAGAGAAGTTTGACTCAAAGAATTCTAGAATCTCATGACATAATTTGAAAATGCATATATATATAAAATGCAAATTTAAAATATGTTATTTCATTTCAATTTAAAAGAGTCATCAGCAAATGTGACTGTCCAGTGCTCCCTGATATGATCTTGTGACCTCTTGTGACCAGCAGGAGGGAAAAGCATGACTTAAAAAGAGACCTATACAAACATTTTCTTATCTTCTAGGAAGCAATGCCTGCTGCTTCTACTCTGTGATGTCTTCCTTATAGTGACATATTTCTTGAAATTACTCAGAGAGCACCAACATTTCTTTCAGGTAAATAAAAACCCAGAGTCCAGACTTTTTTTGTCTCTTTTCAGCTCCACCTCTGATGTCTGTTTATTTTTGGACAAATCTGAGCCTCTATGACTGAAACAAGTTTAGCATTTACACAGCTCAGAGCAATGAGTCACATCTTGGTTCTGTTCAGTAAAGCACATAGAGTCCATCATGAAATACAAAGTTATTTCCAGACAGGGCCCCTCTCTGAAAAATGTTAACAGGTGGAAGCTCTAGTAGATAACTTAATGTCTGCTCTTCAAGAGAGAGTTATTTTTACCACCAGCCTGAGTTTGGTGAGTGCAAGTGTACCATGCAATGATATACAGAAAGCATTTATAGCTGGAATGCTCTGGAGTGCCATGTCCCTCCCCATTTTTAAAGTAGAAGAGGCAAACAGTCTGATCATGTGTATGCATTTGTGTATTCATAACACCTACATGAGGACACGGTTTGGTTTCTAGGCACAGAATTAATTTGATCACTTAGAGAACTGGGTTATGAAAAGAGAGTACCCAGTACCAAGTCCGTTGGTGCTTTGATTAAAAACACTGTACAAAAATATTTTTCATGAAAATGTAGCTTATCTTTATGAGGTTACTGATCACAGTAAATTTAAGCCATATAAACGTTTCTAGAATTTCATATGCTTATTATAAGAAGTCATCTAAGAAAAAAGCTATTTTTCTCCCTCCATCATTTTTCACTTGAGGAAAGATTATTAATTTGTAGCTTCTCAGAAAATTTTGCTTCATTTCCCAGTGCCTAGTTTTGTTTTTTAACATTTGAGACACGTGCCCATGAAACTGAGGAGCTTTATGAAGAAATTTGAGCTGGTAACTGAGTGCAAAAGTCTTATCTGATGTCTGCTTAGCTGAGGAAGAAGAGACTTGAGCACTTTTGGAATTCCCCCTGCCTCAGCCCATGACCTGCATGCTCCCCCTGGCCTGGCAGCTCTGGTCAAGACTCATCAAAGTGACTTCAGTGCCTTTGACAACACAGTCTGCTGAAGTACCTGAGGCCCACCAGTGTCCCTGTGAGTGCAGGGTAGCAGTGTCTTATTAAAGCATAATGAATTCCCAGTGTTCCTGAGAGAAAGGAGTCCAGCTTTGCTCAGGTATTAGCCAAATGCTCTGTGGAAAAGAAAGCCCATGGCAACAATGTAAAATAATGAGTCCCATTGAGGTGTAAACAGAGTTTAGGTTTAAGAGTGAAGAATTCAGTAGTGAATCACATGAACTCTCCTGAATACATTATATGTTTTTAGAGAATTCTGCATTAGTAATACTATAAAAATCTGGTTTTGTTGCATTATGGATTGCATTGCATATCCACAACTGAAAAAGGGAGGTTGTGGTCCCCACATGCTTCTAAGTAGGCCACTAATATCTCTTATTGTAAGCTCTGTGTATTTTCATTTCTTAGTCTTTTCAGAAACACTCTGTTTGCCAGAATGCCAAATAGAGGCATGTTTTTGATGAGTATCTTTTCTTTAGAAACCGGGCTGAGAGCCAGCTCACTGCACTTGCATCCAGTGAACAACCAAACCTTCTTTGAATTTGATGACCTCAGTTACCGTTGTATTTGGATGAACCCAGACAAGTTTATATGTGAAAGTGTCTGTCTTTCATTGCTAATCCTTTGAACTATTCAGTCTTTTTTAATCCTTGTCTTTTTAGGCTTAAAAGCATTACATCTCTATCCAGACACTTTCAATATTCTGTTTTCAGGACTTAAAAAAGCATTTCAAGGCTCTTCCTGTTTTTAAGATTGTACTGATAACTGCAAAGAAATTGCTTTAAGCAAAGATTTTTGCTGCATCAGTCAGCTTACAATAGTCTTTTTTATTGAATTTTTGATGTGCTTAATTAGCCAAAGAATATTGTTTGCATATATTAAAATAATCTTTTCTAGGAAAACACATGAAGCATGTAGTCAGGTTATCTGATGTCTTGCTTAAAAAAAGAATTCTCCACCAATAAAACATGGACTGAACATGGACTTGCAGAATATCTTTTCAAGAAAGGGGATATTATTTAATGATTTTCAAGCTTACATAGCCAGAGACTGGAATACAGGACTAGAAATGAAATGGAATAATGTACCTGACTTCGGAATAGTCAGTGCTTCATTTAAACAGGCTTTGAGAGGGGTAGAAGAAAGTTCTGTGTCGTGGGTTCTCAGATGTTCAACAGACTTTGGCACTGCACTCATCCTTCCAGACCTGGGCAGTCAAAGGGCTCACCATTTCTGTGCTATTACACTCCAGAGAAGTGAGAGTTCCCTCAGCCAAGCTCCTTCAAGCTCTAAGTGTCTAAACTTCTCAAAAATTACTGCTCTATTTATGATCAGCTTTTTTTCTATTTTCAGTTCTTCTTTTGTTTCAGCTTGAAACCAAGACTTTTGATGAATTCAGCTGTCAAAAAAGGCATAAATAAAGGAAGTGTAAGCATGGTGATTAAATCTGGGAAGTAATATAGAGTTCCAGTGATATTTAATATGTTCTGACAAGTATCCACATCTTTATCTTAAAGCTTGTTGAATCAAGATGGTGATCATTAACTCAGCTGAATTAAAAAAAAAATAGTGGCACGAAAAGGATTATTTTCTTCCTTTGTTTTTCTTGGTTTTAGTGAAAAGCAAGAGAATCACAGAACATAATATGTGTTTTCATTAAGTTCTCAACAGCAGAAGTTGCTGTCTTTTACTAAACAAATTACAACTTTCAGCTACTCATGGAAATTGCTCTTAGAATACCCTTTTTAGGTCATAGAGAGCCAAAAGTAATCAATTGTTCTGGAAAATGGTATCTGAGAGACTCTCAAATGGCCTGAACTTGTCAGCATAAGGGACTCTGTGCTTGCTAAGTGCAAAATAAAAATATTGACAGCTACTGTGATGTAGGAGATGCAAGATACTTGATTTGTTGCTAAACTTCATGAAGTGTTTGACAGCAGTCATACAGGCGCAGTACTCTGGTAAGGTGGCATGGTGGTAGGATCTACTGTCCTAAGCTGATCCTCAGTTATGAGGTAAACACATTCCTTTGTCTTACCAGCTATTAAAAATGTATCAGGAAATATCAAAAATAGAGAGGCAGTTCAGCCTTTAACAGAGTAGGTCTGCATTTTTTCTGTGGTGGAAGTCAAGGGTTCAAAGACATTACCCTTAACCTTTTGGATTCCAGAAAGGGCTGCACTGAACATGGACTTGCTTTAGTTTTAAATCCCTTGTCTGACAACTGCCTCTCCTCCTGCAGTACACAATGATGCTTAGAGGGTCCAAAAGCTTCAATATCCATTACATCCTGAGACAATCCTCTGTGTTTGCTGTCGGCTCTGTCATTGAGATGGATGCTAAAACTCTTGGCACTTTCGTCTCTGTGAAACACAGTATTTTAAATAAAAGATAATAGGTCAGTTTAAGATTTGCTAACAGATGCAAATAAATTCCTGAGAAGCAGCGCCTGAGCTCTCTAGCGTGATCTTTTCTTCCTGTGCCTTACTGCACAAACTTTGAGAAAATGCTTCCACTTATCACAAAGCCTGCCTTGTACAGATGAAGAGGGAATGCCCTCGTTTCCATGCACCCTGAGGGGCTCCCTGAAACACCCCTGTGTTGCCCTGTGTCGCTGGTGCCCTGGGACCGGCCCGGCTAAGCAGAACATCGAATTCGTTCCAGGCACTGCTGGCTGCCAGCACATTGTAGGACTAACTTGCAAGGAATGTTCCCCTTGGCAGGCACTCCTCCTGGCATCAGGGCCAAATGATATCAACCAGAATTGTTACTATTTCTGATTTTTCTTGTTGCTTTTATGAATCACTGCTAAGACAGCTAGGTTATTCCAAAGCTTTGAACAACTCGTACAGTGGGGAAACCAGATAATAGGTAGAGGATAGTATTAATTATTTTGAATTGAGTCTACAATTTTTTGAGCTGAGAGATAAAAGCATTTTCTCCTTGAGCAGGGGGCTTCAAATAAGAAAAAAATGCTGAGTCTTAGGACTTCAGCATTGACACAATCTTGCTATGTGCCCTGGAGAAGTTTCTTGTATGTCATCCTTTGTTTTCTTTTATTTCTACTTTTCTCTATATTCTGTTAATTTGCTTTTTTTCCAGCTGATTTTGAACTGATGTAAGCAAGCAGGTCTACACGTAAATAAATACTCCAGCACTGAGAATAATATCACCCATATGCAATGGGTCTGACTGTGTGTAAAACCCTGAGCTTCTTGTCATGTGCATGAAATATATTGATAAAAATGATAATTCTATTTTTGACAGAAACTAAGGCTCTGTCCTATTTTGCTTTTCCCAAGTAAGCAAAATGCAAATATATATGAAATTCCTGAGGTGAACAATGCTGTAAGTGCCCAACAGCTCTGATTCAGGTTTGCACTTCCAGAAACCCTGGGCATGCTGTCACAGGCATTCTGGAAAATTTTGAGTGAAACAGCTAAGCATGCACAATAATTCTGGCATGTCCTAAAAGCAGGTGACTACTGTGCAACTACAGTGTCATATGAATGTAGGCAATTTTTATCAGGATATCCCAAGCAGAAATTTATTTGTCCTTTTTTATGTGTCACTACTAAAGCAGGCACAAAAATCCATTTTCTGTAAAAAAGAGAACATTGTATGCAAGGTGTTTCTGGTGGAGGGGTGGATGCCTGCTGTAACAGCAGGGGAAAATAAATCCAGTCTTCGGTGCTGAAGAATAACCTTCTGTAGCACACTTGGGCTAGCAGAGACTTCTGTGGTGGTACTTGAAGGATGCTTTAAGTTCTAAACAAAGAGGTTTGTAAGTGTCTTGCTCCACTGCTTGTGATTGACTGTGAGAGAATGTAGTACCCATGTCTTCTTCCATTTACAGTGTGTTTAATGCCTCTCTAATGATGTTATATGAATATTGCTTTTTAAACTTTCATACTGTTGCTGAGTGCCAATAATACTCATGACAGAGTTTGAGCTTTTCATTGCTTTTAGTTACTATCATGCATTTAATTCTAAATGCAGTACTCCGTATTTCATTTTTCAAATGAGAATTACCTATCGAACATCACCATTTATAATGGCAAGCTTGTGAGATATTCTATTCAAGCAAAATATAATGCTTTTTTAAAGTTTGGGATATCATAGAAGGGCAAATTCTAATGTGGGCATGTAATGCAGCTGCATATATCCCCAAATATGTGCATCTTCATCAGTCACCCTAAACTCCATGAGGAAATGGGGTTTTTGGCCAGTGCAACAGACAGACCACAAATATGAAGCATCTGGAGACCCAAGCAAGGCCCCACAGCTACATTATGCCACCAGAGATCATGACACTGGTACAGAAATAGAAGGGCTGGTGGCTTGGAAGCAAGAGGCAGAAGGTTCGAGCTGATTAGGGGTGCCCTGCCAATGCCAGTGCTTCCTCCTGCCTTCAGACAGGCATCATGGCAGAGCAGCCACAATGCTCATGCTGTGAGGAAAAACAGGATATTTCTTAGTGCAAGGCACAGAGAAGTGGGGAAAATGTTGAGGCACACTGTATAGGTCACTCCCTCCAAGGAAAGAATAAAGCAACTTTTTCAGTGTCTCATACTGAAGGCTGGACTCTGGGGAAGTCACTGATATGCTCTGAATGCCTACACTGGGCATCCTCTCTACACCAGCACTAGAGAGCACACCCTCACTCCTGGTGTCCAGTGCAGAAGTTTCCAGCTCACATTGCAAAGATGTACAAGATCAGTTGTTTGCTCCCCTGACCCAAGCACATAAATGCGCAGAAATATCTTTCATAACTTGTTTACTTTATTCCAAACTCTAGTTAGTGCAAAACTCTGAAAACACAGTTTTGTGAATAACCCATGAGATGCTTTATTATGGTGCTGTTTCATTCAAGAATCAAAGGGTTTTTGGTGTAACCCTGCCTAGAAAAAGCTGTGATACAACTGGGAAATTTTAATGTTTTGTAAACATAAATTACAGAAGCCAGAACCACTTCATTAAGTTTGAGGTCATTCTGAATGAATGGATCTAGACATAATGGCATTTTAAGTAGTAACCAACCACAAACTTGTTTTTAGTTGTTCAGGTTCCTCTTTCTTTTTTTCAGTCTTTGTAATTCTTAGAAAACAGAATGCTGCCAGGGGAAGGATGGCAGGGAAGTAGTGTTTCCTTTGGTCAATGCTACTCTGAAATGTTTTTTTCTGTCTTTCCTAGTGAAGAAAAGGCTTTTCCAGAACTTTTTTCCCCCACCTCAGAAGTAATGTTTCAATTGAATTACTTGTTAAGTTTCAGCAGTCATCTGGCCCACCCAGGAATGTGAGTCTTATATTTTCGCACTTACAAGTTAAAAGCTTACAATTAAAACTCTTCCATAATTTAGCTACACTATCAAAGTATATCTGTAGTGTATCGAACTGCAGATCTATCAAAGATCTATCAGCCATTTAATTATGACTAGTTCTGATTTATTAATTATTACTCTATATGTTTTATCTTCAATTAACTTTCCTCTGCCCTGAAGACGACATTCCCCAGGTTGCAAGGTGTTGGCTGTGTGACATTATGCACAATCTCTTCGAGTGTCTCTTTTTCCCTTGTAAAGAGAGTCTTTCTGCCGCTTTAGGCCTTGGCTGTTCTCTGCTGATGGTTGGGACAGTTTTGAACACAGCAGGGAAGCAGTGGCCAGAGCGATGATTTTGCTTTAATGGTGCATTTCTCAAAAGCCATCCAAATGCCATAGTGATGAACAGCTTTGAAATACATATTTAAGCTTATAAACTTTCAATTAAAGAGCCTGTCTGTTGTGCAAAAGCAAGAGAGAAGCTTTAGAAATCAATTATAGCAAAGCAAAAAGTTTCGTTTATTGGCCTTTCTCACTTCTGCCTCTCATATGTTGTTCCTAGTGACCAGACCGTAATAGACCATAACGTTCTTTTTTTATTATTTTATTATTTTGGTTTTTCTTGAACTATTATGTTCTTTATAGAACTCTGACTGTATCCTTTTGCTAACCTTTTTCACTAGTGCAATTCCTTTTTGCATAGTGTTTCATTTTACTACAAAATTACTTGCACCAGAAATGCAACTCTTGTGTTAGTTACTGCTGCAGGCCACAGCTCTGCTTCTTGTTTCCATCTCACAACAAATTGAACAGAAGTAAAAGAAGAATAGGCAGGATACAGATTAGTCTGAATTTCTTAGGTTTCTATTCACAGTTGTATTAGGAATCCTTATTTTGACAAGCACTGCTGAAATTAGGTGGGTTTACTGTGGTGTTGGGGAACTGGCATCATTCTCTTGTACTTGCTTGCCATGAATTGCAGCTTTTTCTAACACAATGCCTTTGCAAATTGTACTGGTAATTCCGCTGGATTGTCAGGGGCACTTTGCAAAGAGCATCTGCTGGAGTCCCTAGGGGATGTGGCTTTGTGATCTATCATTAGTATCTAACACATGTGGCTTTGTGATCTATCATTAGTATCTAGCAGTTTTTAGCATCCTGGCTACATTTTGCTTTGTAGGAATGTGTGTTTAAATAGGCATATTTTGAAATAGACATATTTTTAAATGAATGAGAATGTCTTTGCTTGCTCTTGATGATTTAGGTATTTTCTGCACTTTAAACTTTCAAACTATTGTCTAGCAAACAATAGCACTTAAATTCAGCATTTTTAGAGCACGGATTACAGGGCACAGAATTCCAGCCTGGAACATCTGGCTGATAAATTGTGTTGAACTAATCAGCATGTCATGGTGGTCGATGGCAAGTGCTAGGCAGCTCTAAAGCTAATCCATCACTATTTCTGTCTCTGCAACCAGAGCCCTATCTGCACAGTAATTTGCTTAGCACCCAGTAAGATGTAATTTCCCACTTATCTGGAGAAAGATACAATTACCAATAGGAAGAATGGTTCTGAGGGGCGAAATCTGAGTGTGCTTGGACATTGTGGGCTGAAAAATTTCAAAATAATGTCCCTAGTTTGGAAAATATATTTTTTCTTGATTAGGTGGCATTGTTTTTCACATTGATGAGACAATACAGTAACTCTAAGAAGTGGCATTGTCTTCCAGATCCTCAGAATCAAGTTGTGATGTGCTTAGTGTCTAATTAGAGGCTTGGTGCTTGTAGAAGGAGCTCTACTTCCATTTCATACAGGAAGGGCAAGCATCAGACAGCAAATAAGTGTGTGGCTCCTGCACATGAGAGATGCGCCTGTACAAAGCTGTCAGATTAGAGTAGATGGGTAAGATCAGTAAACATAACTAACAAAAACCAACTAGCAGTGAAACAGAGCTGCAGTTTGTTGTTTTTCTTCATGATTTTTGTTGCTCCCCAATGGCTAAAGATTTCTTGCTATGTAAGGTATTAGTCCTGGCAAAAAAGAATAGAGTTGATATAACTTTAGTTGTTGGGTGATCTCATAGTACTTATGCACCTAATGACCTGTAGAATAGAATGTTTCAGTTCTGGTTGTAGGAAAAAAATCAAAGTTCTATTAGTCAGATTTTTTATTTTGTCTGGTAATGGGCCATTGTGTTTTTCAGCCACTCAGCAATGCAATGCTAATTCTGTTGACTGATGAGCAATGCTAGCTCATCTAGCTAAGTTTACAATTACTTTTTGCTGAGCTGGGGCTTTCTAGGCACCAGCAGAACTCCTTTTTGTTGCTGCCTTGTGTACATGCTGCTAGGCAGCAGCAGCACCAAATTTCAGATCTAAAACTCTACTGACTGAAGCACAAGTAAGGAGTGGAAGTCTGAAAGAGGGAATTTTTTGAGTTTTGAGAAATTTTACTGCCTTCTTCAATGACCAGTTAGATAAACTGGTTTTTCTGTTGGTTCTGAAAATTGCTGCAAGTGCTTCTGTTGTGTGGATCTCTCCTGTTGATAAGGCAGAAGCTTGTAAGGAAATGGCTGAGCCATATGGTGGCTGGTTGATTGCTGTGGTCAGAGCTGGAGCTGGGTGAATGGGAATGTACGGAAGTGCAGCAAGCACACAGCTGAGCCCGTGGGGCTGGGGCTTAAAGTCAAGGGCAATATGTGTCAGTCCATTGAAGGAAGTGGAATGAAGGCATGTTCATGAGATACACTGAATTTCTAAAAAGGAATCATAATTGACATTTTGTTTGTCTAGCCTTGCCTTCACTTGCCTTCATTTTGAAATCTTTCTCACAATGAAAGGAGGGTCCCAGTAAAATCCACTCCCTAACTGTTGACTCATGTAGTTTTCTTTTAGATTTTCTGATTTTTTTTTTATTTTTTTTTTGCTTATACTGCCTTAAGCCTGAATGCATAAGCAATAGCTACACTGTGGCGGTGAGAGAAAATGAATGCACTTCAGTAAAAAAAAAATACTGATCCTATATGAATTTTCTTATTAAAGTTTGAGTCACACCACATTGACAAAATTACTTGCTCATCTCAGTGGTTCAGCTGCTATTATGTCTGATTTTGAGTATGCATGTTTTGCAATGTCTAATTTAGGGGGAAAAATACATTACACTCACATGTAGAAAATTATTTATGAGGCAAAGATACTATAGAGTCTGATTTGAGCTTTCAGGAACACTGACCTCAAGGACTACTAACATTTGCAAATGCAGTTAATAAAAAATTATTTGGAAAATTAGATGGCGATGAGACAAAGAAGCAGCATAAAATTTACTTCAAATTAAGATTCTACCTCTGAATTTGCTAAGACTCTCCTTAAATCTATGTCCATGGAATCAATATTGTCTCTCTCCTAGGGATCTTCAGCAATCCCAAGGGATTACTTCAGGGTGAGCTAAAAAATGTTCTTGCATTATTTACCAATGACTCATTTGTAACCATCTGCCACTCCTCTTCCTTGAGTAAATATTGGCAAATGTTATTGCTGCAGAAACAGCAGTCAGCTCTACATCACAGCTTTCTCTGATACTGGCACAATGGCTGTGCTGGGATAAGGCAAAGTTCTTATCCTGAAGTCATAAAAACCATCTGGGGCTTTCTCACATAATGCCAGTCAGAGTAACCCTAAAGCTGATGAGAGGAAAATCAGGACTGAGGTCAGGAAATCACAAAGAATCCATTCCTCAGTTGTTTCAGTTGTGCCAGTGGGCTTGAAGTGTTTTACCTTGGCTCGGAACAGTTTAATCGCTGGAAGAATAGAGCACACACAGATGAATGTTCTGTGAAATCCATTCAGGTTCTCATCTCTGGGAGAAGTTTTTGGAGGTTAATGATGCCTGGTGTTCTTGCTTTCTTCTGCAGAGCCATGAAAGAGGAAAGACCCCTCAAGTATTTTACTTTCATGCTGTGAGATGCAGTTGAATTTAATTTCTATGGTTTCAGTTTCTCCTTCATCTTCATTGTAGAATTATGACATCCTCCATGACCTGATGCTGTATATAAATTATTCAAAAAGTAAAACAGCAGACAGTACTTTTTTCCTAGTTCTAAGAATTGGCCTGTTTTTTCCAAAAATGATAGAATATTTTTGCTGCATTTTTACTCAGTGATCTAAAATTACATCTTCATTGATTTGGCACTTACCAGCTTTTCCAAATAAGACATTAAAAGATCCTTAATGGATATACTTGTGTGGCTTAGTAGCAGACTGGCTGCTGCTGTTTGCTTTCAAGGTAACCTTTCACGTTTGCTACATTTTCAGAATACTTTGACTATGTGCCCAAAACCACCAAAGACATTCATCCTGCCCCATCTAACTGCAAAGGCTATTTCAGCCACTCTGAAGAGCAAGTGAGGTTGTTGTAAGGGGAAGATTTGTCTAAGTGGTTTTTTTCTCTCTGCACTGGTGCTTACTCAATGCCCCTCAAGTCCTGTGCCTTGCTGCATGGAGGTGCCCTGGTAAGCCTGGGCAATTGAACTTGGCTGCTGGAAGGAGTGCAGTTGTGTCTTCACCCTGGCTAAAATTCTCAACTTTCCATTCAGCCAGGCCATTCTGAATAGAGTGTCAGTCAAGTGAAATGCTGCCTAGCTAACAAAAGGAAAGAAAATATATTACTCTTCAATATTTTCATGTGTTATCCTGGTGGATTCTGGTGTTTGGGAATTGTGTCCTTCCAAGCTGGCTTTTCAGTGAAGAAGAAATCACTTATGTGGAAGTCTGCCTCATCCTCCTTACTACATACAAACCTAGAAAATAAGCTTTTCTTCTAAGGCTTGCTTCCACATGAAGAAAAAAGATTCTTAAGAGACAGCAGTAATATTGCTGGGTAATATGTAGACTTAGTTTGTGGAAATTAGTTATTCAGCACAATTATTGGATAATGTGAATATTCTTAGGAATAGGCAGGAGATTTTTAAAGACTGAGTTATAGCCTGCTGGTTGACTACAGCTTGAAAAGTAGGGCTATAGACATAAATGTGTGAAAAAGGCCATCTAAAACCACACTCTACCATATTTAGAATCATGTAGGATGAAAATTCACCGTAAATATTCATAATCTATAGTCAAATATTAGAGCAGGAATTTAGATTGTCCTGAACCCTTGTGTAGTTACAAAAGTATGGAAATTATTTCCTTGCTTTCATTGCAGAGAAAAAATAACACTAATTTTGTGAGCTTGAAAGGTTCTGCAGGACAGAATAAAATATGCTTGTCTAGTTCTGTGGTTTTTCATTTTGGTCAGCATGTGAAAGTGAAATGCAAATGTTAACAGTCTTAGAGTCACTCAGATTTGTCTTCTGTTTGCTTAGGCTTCCTTGTGGATGATCTTTAAAATATGTTGCATCACAAATACAGATATACAGGATCCAAGTGTGGTAATATTGTGGAAATCCCCCCTCTCCCTTCCCTACCATCTTATAAAATGATGGGCTTTTTTTGTGTGATCCATGGGGGTTTTTAATTTATTTCTTTGTGTTGTTTAAGGAAACACTTGAGTCATGATTTTACTTTTTCTCTCCAACCAGGAGGAGCACAATTTTTCTTGTGAATGAAAGCTTAAATCCTTTGACTTTGGGCTCTGAGCAAAACAATTATCATTGCAATTTCTCATAGCTTTTCTTATTCCACTTTGGATGAATGATAATGAATGATACTATTTCTAACTACAGGCACCCTTAAATACCATTGGTAATTCACAAAAAGCCTATTTAACTTGTTCTGCAGTATAGAATTCTTGTTTACTAGGCTGCTTGTTTTAAATCAAGTCTTATCTCTGGCTGTGAAAGAGATGCTGATGTGAAGAAAGACAAGAACATTGCAGCTTCAAAATGGGAACCTAATTTAATTTTCTGTATTTGACACACAAGCACCAGGTGGGAAACACAGTTCAGTTGATTTATTTGCTGTGCTGTGATCTTTCTGAGTTTAATAATGAGCATTTAGCAGCTTGGTGACACCCTCCTAAAGTTATGTTAGGAAGGACTCTAAGGTTTCCTTTGTCAGGGTCAGGGATGCAGAAGCATCGTTTCACCTCTTTGTACACAGAGAATAGAAAAAAAATAACACATCTGCTGCATATCTTCTGGCATCAACATTTGCCTTCCTGTGATCATGCAGGTTTGCATCATAGCTGTTTCCAAAGCTGTCGTTATCCTAAGTCCACTGAGATCAATGTCTGCTGGAGGAAAGTAAAGTCAGCTTTCACACTCAGAGCTTGCTTTGATTGTTGATACAAAGTCTTGCAGTCCCTACACAAGAATTACCACTCATGGAATCTAAATACCTCATTCCTTTTGGTTTTCATAGGTTTTATTTGTTTTTTTTTAATTTAAAAAAAATGTTACTAATGGCTAATCATGAGTGTCAGAATGTCTTTATATGAATATTTATCTTTACAACCAATATGCAATTTTTAATGCATTAACTGCCCTTACAGATTCCAAATGAAGACTTCTTTCCCTACCCATTTCCTTTCTGTTGGAATTACCTGTTTTTGTGAGTTTTCTTTCTTCAAACACCACTAAGCTTAGTTTCCTTCTGAACATACAAGCAACCATCCAGGTACAGAATACATGACATTATTCACTTAGATTAGTAGTGCAGCTTTTGCAGAAAATTCAATCAAGGCATCAGTTTTAGGCTGTGATGATGATCATAAATTCCCTATTTAACAGAATTTATGCTCTCATGCTTTTTGATATGACATTTTAATTAATCAGTGTGAGTGCTAATGAAATAATGAAGTGGTTTGAACCATAGAAAATAACTATCATCTCCTAGTACTGTGTGAGAAACAATAGCAGGACTTACCAGATGGATGCATAAATTAATGTGGCTTCTCTAAGTTTATGGTTTTCAGCTTTTTAAATTTTGTATTTCAATTTGTCCTAGGAATGTGCACAAAATGGAGTGACATACAGCATGAAAGTCCAGTGCAGAAAGTTAATGCTTAAGTCGTGTAATTACAGTCCTTAAGGGATGTGATTTATAAGTATTATTAGTTCTTACTGAATAATCTTCCCCTATGCCTTTAAATGGGAGTCTAGTGCAATTGGGAATAAAGATGAACCTACACGAGGTGTAGCCCTTTGATTGAGTCACGGCTTTGAGAAACAGAGGAGATGAGTTATCTGGCTTTTCATGATGTGCAGGACTTGCAATGACAGTCAGCCTCAGAAGCAAGGCTGGAGCCACAGGCATTCCTCCCTCAGTCAGTGACTGGGTCCATTTGTTGCTCGGAGCGGAGGAAAGCTGCAGTCAAGTTGCTGACTTGGTACCAGTCCCCATGAATCTGGCAGTGCTGGCTGTTTGCTTCTGGTGGGCTCCACTGAAGAGCAAGCCCTGTCTAATCAGACACGAAGAGATTTGTTCAGTTCTGTTCCCTTTGCTCCCTCGGTCGATGCTCGGAGCAGGAATCCTTCAGCAGACACTGCGCTGACTCATGGCACTCCAGCTGACCAGGGAGGAGGTTGTGCATCTGGTGTGCTCAAGGTCGTGTCCTGGGTTCATGTGTCTGTGGGAAAGCACAGAGCTGCAGGCAGCTGCCTGGAAAATGTGCACTGCTGCCACGTCTGCTCCTTCTCAAACACCCCAACAAGGAAGGCAAGCAAAGACCTGGAGGAGAATCCCAGCGCTGCAAATCCACGGAATGCAGACCGAGGCAGAAGTGTGAAAGTGCATAAGCTGAGGTCTAATTGAGTGAGTCATTGACTCAGAGCAATGAGACTTGACAGGTCTAAGTGAGGAAAGGCCCGGAGGGGCTCTTCAGAGAATGAACACTATTGCTACCACAGTTCAGTTCCTTGCCAGCCTCTTGCTGGAGCTGCAGCCTAGCCTTGAAAGTATGACTTGCAAATGTTTGCAAAATGTAAACTGCATAAGAAATTCATACTTGGGCATTTTGTAGTTCTGCATCTCTTGACTGTGCATTGCCTTTGCAGGAGTTTGATCTTGCAGAATATTTCTATTTCACAGCAAACTGGACTTTAGGGTAAAAGCAAGTTGCCAGATTCTGCTTCTGGAATGAGTGCATGGTGCCAGTCAGATTCTGTGGGAGCTGCCGGCATTGAGGTGAGGGCTGAATATTTGGGCTTGATCCTGAATAACAGTTTCAAGTCCTGCTGTTTTATTCATTAGGACATAATCTAGACAAACAGGATTTGCAGTGGATTTTATTTTTTGTTTCAAGTGAGATTCTTTAGGATGTATTTTATATTTGGTAAAAGAGTTGTTTGAAAAATGATGTGCAACACTAATACCATTTCTGAATTTGACTCCAGCTGAGGGAGACATGTGCAGAGGAGATGGAAAAAGCTGTATAATGAGAAATCTGACCTTAACCTACTCCCTTGCTGCGTTCATGCTCTTTAACTCAAGAGATACACATAAGTAATAGATTTTTAAAACATTTAACTTACATTGTTTAAACACTTAACTTAAATCACCAATGCATTTAAATAAATATGCTTAGTAATTTCTTTTCAACTAACTATTGCCATGGTGTTTGGTTCCCCAACACTGCTGTTAAAGCCATTGCAGGATAATTTATTCTACACCTACCTGAGTCTTGTCAGTTCTGAGTAGTCAAGCAAGTCGACAGCTTAGTTTTTATTCCTTTCCTGTCACAGAGGCAGAGAAATAGCCCTGCTGCTGGTCTTGTTCAGAAATGAAATTGCTCTGGAGTCTCATTAATATGGTGAATCAATATGTTCTCCTGAACTGGCATGTTTTATGTACTTAGTCTCTCCTCCCTAGGAAGAGACTATTATTTAGGAATCAAATCTATCCAGCAAACTAAAATTAAGTAATTTTCCCCCTCTCTCTCTTTATATATTTTTCTAGCTAAAAAGAATTCCAAGCAGCATTCTAAATTATTCAAAACTCTGTCGTCTGTGGAATTTTCAATCTGATGGAAACAGCTGAAAAATAAAAACCACATGCTCCACTGGCTCTGTGTACAAGAGTCTGCATTTCAATCCAGAGCTGCTGTATACACTGTAGCATGTGCCTCTATCATTTGGTGTTGTCATCTGCATTATGATGAGAGGAATTATTCAAAGCCAAATTACTATTCAGGGTGGTAGTGTGAAACAATGAAAATGAGATTGCTAGAGGGGAAAATATATGCAACAGTTTGTATAGTTAGGGAAGAAAATTGGATTCATTTGCTGAAGCACTGCTTTCCTCTTTAGCAGAGTTTAACCCCTTTACATCAGCTAAAATAAAGCTGTGACATGCTTCATAGACTAAATTCAAATACTTTTTCAACTTATATAGTTGCAATATTTATGGGCCTAATCCGAAAATGTCCTATAAGTAGGAAATACTTTGTTTAGACACATGTCCACACTTTGCTGGAACAATGAGAATAATTTACATAAAAAAATAAAATACAGCAAAAGAATTACCACCTTTCCTTGTATTAATTTCTGAATGCACTGATTTTCCTTCTTTGTTGTTGTTGTTGTTGTTGTTGTTGTTGTTGTTGTTGCAAATGGAAAAACTTTTCCTTCAATGAATACATGTGGGTCTTTAGTGAATATGCATTGTGAATATTCTGCCATTTCCTGTATTGGTGAGATTCACAGCTCAGGATATTAATTTCTATCCCTAAAATAATTTTCTTCCTTAGCTAACCGAGACAGTCTGACTAATAAATACTGAAATACTGTATTAGAAGCAGTGGTTGGTTTCTACAAATTTGTGCTGGTCTATACCTCTTTTAGAAGTAGAGTCCCAACATTCTTCAGCTATCCAACCATTTAGAAGTCCTAATAAAACTTCTGGAAAGTCATCCTTGCCTTGTACTCTGCTTCTGCAGAAAGGTTATGGATTCCTTCCTATGCTTAAAAATTTTCTACAATAGCCATAAATTGAAGAGTTTCTCTGTAAATTTTGGTCAGAATTCTAGATTTGCCCACACATCTCACAAAATAAGGTAACTCCTTTGACTCCTGGGCAGAGCAAAATCTCCAGCCATTCTTGAAAGGTTTATGGCAAAGTGTAGCACTACCCTAATTGCAGCCTCTGAGTTTCCCCTCCTTTTTCTTATATTGTCTGTCCAGTTATTTCGCAAGGGACTTCAGTACCTCAGATCTGGGAGGTGGTAGTGTTTCCATTTAATTCCTTTACTTCCTGAACTGTGTGCCAGACCAAACACTGGCATATGGACACCTTTGAACTGATTGCTAAATAAGCAATAAATGCTTGTCTTCCTCCTTGAGGGCTGTTTGCTTACCTGCAGTTTAACTTCACCTGTGTATCTTCTAACTGGTTGCAGTAACATCCTTTACGAGAGATTACAAGAGCTCACAAAATTCCTTGTTGACCAGAGAGAATTCTAAAGAGACAGTAAAGAACTGGAAATTCAAATTTAAGGCCTGACACAAACTGAATAATGGTTTTAAGGCTGGCTTTACTTTTATTAATGTTAGATTTGTTGATGTTTTCAGTCTTCATTTATACAAACAAAACCCTCTGAACTGAGTTGTTTCTTTTTCAACAAGATGATGGGTTTTATCAATGTACATTCTTAATGGAAGAAATAAATTAATCATGACAATGTTCTAATTACTTGAGAAAGAATTCTAATAAGAAGTTATAAGGGCATGGGGGGAAGGTTGAGCTGTGATAAAGAGAAAAGACAATAAATAATTAGATTTTTTTTTTTTTTAGTCTTATATTAGTGCTGTGTAGTACCTCTTCTTCTAGTAGAAATCTACACTTTCTTTGGAATTTTTCAGCTTTCTTGCATGGGGAAGCAGAAGGACAGGCACTGATGTCTTCTCTCTGGTGGCCAGTGATGAAACCAGAGGCTGTGGCATGAAATTGTGTCAGGGGAGGTTTGGGTTGGGTATTAGGGAAAGGTGAAGAGGGTGGTTGGGCACTGGGACAGGCTCCCCAGGGCAGTGGTCACAGCACCAAACCTGCCACAGTTCAAGAAGTGCTTAAACAACACTCTCAGGCATGTGGTGTGATTGCTGCTACTGTCCTGTGCAGGGCCAGGAGTTGGACTGTGATGATCCTTGTAAGTCCCTTCCAACTCAAGATATTCCATTATTCTATGGCTATAGTAAGAAAATCTGTTCTATATATATTTGCATGATGTGCTTCTTAACGAAAGGCGGACACATTTATCCAGTGAATAGAGAACTGTTGCAACTGTTAAAATCTATTTTTAGAGATGGACAAGCACAGAGCAGAAACAGAGCACACAAGTTAGAGCAGGATCTGTGGTGGAGAGACCAGGAGGACTCTCCAAAGAGTGCAAAACACCCCTGCTCTTGCAGTGCCTGTAACTACTGTTAGACTGGACATCTGGTGCTGAGATTTGAGAGCTGAATGTTTGGTAGCTGAAGAGTGATGTATCTGCACTGTGTTCCAAAAGATCTGAAGAAGCTGTCAGCTGTGTCTGTGCTCGGAAAGGCCTAATAAACTTTGGTCTCAGAGAGTTAAAAAATCAGCAACTGGCCATGATGAAACACACTGATCGAAGGGCTAAATTATGGAAGCCAGTAAGTGTGTGTTTGCACTAAGGTGCAGAATTCTGTTTTCATACATGTGCTAGAAGATACCAGTTCTCTGGACCCTGTCCATCCCAGAAACACACATCAAAGGTCTCCCTCTGCTGTGGCTTTACTAACCTCCCTGCAGATGCTGGAAGACTGCCACACACAGTGCAGCCCGGGCAGTAACACCAGGAACTTCTTCACTAGACTGCCTTCTTCAGCAGGGCCTGGGAATGTTGGCTTAATTCCTGACTTTTGGGTGGGAGATCTTTCCTTGGTAATGCAATCTTGAGTTTCTGTAGCATATGTTAATAGGGCATGTGAATCTTGTTGAGGAAATTGATTACTTGACTGTTCCTTACATTTAATTCATAACTGAATGCTCTAGAAAGACTTCTGTGCTGAATTATCTTCAAATTCTCAGGTAGAATTTATCCTTTATCCTTGGCATTTAAATCATCAATTTTTGCAAAAGTTATCAATCATAGAAATAAGTTTTGAAATCACTGAAGATCATGATAATTATTTTCCCACTCCTTTAACTTCTGAATCAATATTGGTTGTCACAGCTTGATCTCATTTGCTGTCAAAATGTGGTACATCATATACCTGTAGCAGAAATAACTCTAAAAGGAACAGAGGATTTGGCATCATTCTAGAACTTGAGTGATCCATAAGGAAGATCAATAGTCACCTAAAAACTGGGTAATTTTTTATGTGCCATGCTCTTGTAATAGTCTAACAGAGTAAGTAGCAAACCCATTTAAAAGTTACAAAACCAGTTCCTAATGAGGCTGTGTAATTTGTGAGAAATGCAGAATATCTCAGCATTCTGACTGATGTCATTTTTTTTGCTCTCTGCGGAATGAGATGAAGTAAGTGTTCAGTGTTGTTCATTTGCTTCTTTAAGCAATATTGAGTTCTGTTCATGTGTCAAGAAAATTATCTTTAAAGTACTCTTTAATGGAATGATGAACTAGAATTCTTTATATTTGCCATATATCATGTATTTCTTTAAAATATGTTAATTTGTTAATTCAGAATCTGAAAAGGTTTCTTTATCTTGCTTTACCAGTTTTTTTGTTTCCAAGATTCAGAATGATATTGTTTGGGTCATGAACTTCCTAAAATTTGACAACAAGTGACAGCACAAATCAGACCACGGTAGCAAAGGGGTGTGCAGATTTATTTATTAAACATATTCAAGTGCTCTCTGGCTGGATGCTGTGCCAATCTTTGTGCTACACTTATTTTTATATTGTAACACCATTTTTACTTTCAGAGCAGGACAACTTCTTGAACAAATTGATAAGATTTGTCATTTTAGCTGTGCATTGATGCCTGAATAGATCGCAATAATTAGTTAATGAAAGATCAGTTGTGTTCTGA
>JAHLSL010000018.1:20373375-20388542 GCA_025920805.1 Petroica traversi | reverse complement strand
CTCTGTCCCATCCCTCCATCCCTATCCCTCTGTCCCATCCCTCTGTCCCATCCCTCCGATCCCATCCCTCCGATCCCATCCCTCCGTCCCCATCCCTCTGTCCCCATCCCTCTGTCCCATCCCTCTGTCCCATCCCTCTGTTCCATGCCTCTGTCCCATCCCTCTGTCCCATCCCTCCACCCCCATCCCTCTGTCCCATCCCTCTGTCTCATCCCTCTGTCCCATCCCTCTGTCCCATCCCTCTGTCCCATGCCTCTGTCCCATGCCTCTGTCCCATGCCTCTGTCCCATCCCTCTGTCCCATCCCTCTGTCCCCATCCCTCTGTCCCATCCCTCTGTCCCATCCCTCTGTCCCATCCCTCTGTCCCCATCCCTCTGTCCCATCCCTCTGTCCCACCTCCCGGTCCCGGCCCCGCCGCCGCGAGCTGCGGGCGCCCCCAGCTCGCAGGGAGATGCTCCCAGCAAATGCGCTCAAGCGGCAGCAGTTGGCGGGCACGTTTTAATGATCCAGAGCCTTAGAGCGGCTCAGGGAGGATCACCGTCAGCGCTCCCACTTAACACAATTAGAACTGTTACTCTTCTTAGGTAAGATTTAGTGTCGCCTGTTTGCCCGTGCTTTGTGTGCCTGTGCTGTTTCAGTCGGACTCGTGCTTTGTCGGAGGAAAACGGCTGTGTGATGTACCGCGCTTTTGCAGGTTCTTCTTAAATACTTTCCCCGCTGTTTCCATACCTCCCACGACTTCCCGTGAATGTGACATGAAATAACTTGCTTCTGCTTGGTTTTGTTTGGTTTTGGTTGTTTGGTTTTTGGGTGGGTTTTTTTCTATGTTTGTTTGATTTTTGTTCACGAAGTAACTGTCTTTGTTGTGTGCAAGGGGTTCCCATAAGGACAGCGTTCCGGCCATTCTGCTGCTGTAAGGGGTGCTGGCATTACCTGAAGTCTAGACAGATTAGGAAAATGCAGGGATATAAATGTCAGTGGGAATCACAGACTTGTCTGGCAGGATCACAGTTAGAAATGCCGGGTTATATAGGTAGATGGATGAGGAACTACTGTTTGTCCCATGCTCATCTTTTTATAAGTACTGGGCTGGAAGGGGGGCAAAGGTTATGCTATAAATAAAACCATTTCACTGTGATTTACGTGCTCAATGAATTGCCTGTGCGCTGGCTGCGAGCGCCAGCATCTCCTTTTCCGAGGCTGCTCCCCCATCTAGCGGCAGCTCCGTGCCTTGGCTGCCGGGACTGCGATGGGATGCTCTCCTCCTGCCCGCCCTGGGCACGCAGCTTTCACAGGGATTTGAACGAAAGCAGTTCAAAGCACTCATAAGCTAGCATCCTTAGGAGGCTGAAATCCTCCACCACTTATCATCTTCTATGTCTGACAGCTCTGTTGCCTATGAAGAGTCAGTATTTTTCCTGGCCATATGGTTGTTTCCATGCTTTAAGAGGACATCTGTGTATTTTATGTCTAGAATAGGACTGTAAAAATTAAAAAAAAATTAAGAGTAAAGCTAGTAGCAGAGAAAATTTTCTCTCTGAATGTTTAAAATCCCTTTAATGTAGTTTTAAGGCTGAGTCGAGTTGACCATCAGAAAACATTTCTGTAGCCTGGTTTCAGTGACAGAATGTAAAAAAATTCTCTGGTTTGTCTCCTCAGGTTATATACAAAAGATCTCTTGATGCTGTGTTTATTAAAACAGATGCACTGTAAATAGAGGATACAGTTAATGTAAAACCAAGTGTTCCTAGAGGGAAAAATACTTAATATGTAAGATAAACCTAATTGCAGTTATTTTAGATGGAACTGGGTTGTTCTGGAAAAATATCTCAAATTTATCTGTCTATGTCTAGTTCTAAAATTACCAATTGCTTGTTCTTTAAGAGGATACATAAAATGTGATGTCTGTAATCAAATACACCCTATCCCAAATACAAGTTGTCTAAGGAAAATAACTTCAAAATGTATTCAGTATTGAATGGCAGCTACTTAAAGCCCCTTGCTGTCCTGCAATGTTGGCTCAGGCACTGTCTAGCAAGTTCTAGAGCAAAATTTGACTGAGATGGTCACAGGCACCTGTTTAAGGCAGCCCTGCATGTGGCTGGGGCTGCTGTTAACACAGCACATAAGCATGTTTAAAAATAAAATATTATCCAACCTCGTAAATTTGCAATGTGTCAGACTTTGCAGGTGCATTTGAGGATGAAGGAGTTGGAACATTAGTGAAGATTTTTTTATCATGGGTGCTAACATGCTGCAGTAATGCCAAGTACATGCTGTGATCTTCATGGAACAGCTGCAGTTTCAACAGCTGTAGTGATGTTCTGGTCACTTGGGGATGCTTTGTTTTAACTTAGGCAAAAGTTTTGTGCCACAAGGCAAGAAAATTTAGGAAAGAATTAGTGGTAAGTAATTCTTAACTACTACTGTTGATATTATGAATTTACTGCACTTGGAACATCCCAGGTGTGAGTAGCAGAGATACTTTGGTTCATTCCTAATAAACATGAAACTGCCTGTGATGTGTAAATGTGTCCATCTGGTTTTCTGGAATTATACTGTCACCAAACAGGCATCAAATCCCAAAATGCTTAAGTCTGTGACTGGCAAAGTCTCGTGGTTATCTGAGATCTTCATCTTCTTCCATGACTGCCTCTTACAATAACACTGTGTTTTGGGAGATTTTATCACACACCCAGAGGCCCCTAGCTCAAAGCATACTGAGGTAATTTGTATGTATGATGCCAAGTCATAGCATTACATATAAACCACTTTTCAGTTACTCAGTCGAAAAATAACATTTCCACTATCCAATGGGGGATAATAATTATACTCTCTTGCCAGTTGCACATGTTGTTCATTGACATTATTTTGTCCAGTGGGACATGGAAACAATTAATTTGATTCTAGTCCTTTCTAGAATATTATTCTTTAACAGTCATTGAATGGTTCACTCAAAATTCTTGTAGTTATTAGTCTACCATCAAGAGGTTTGCCTTTAATTGTAAATTCAGTAATCCAGACTCTTTTCTTTCATTGGACCCATTTCTTAAAGCCACTTTTAAAAAAGATGGGTAAATTGTGTAATATTATTTCCAAATTTCCCTGTAATGTCTGTATTTTCATGTAGTAATCTCAGTCACTGAGCATGTTAATAGATTTCATAATAAAACAGGGAACCTGAGGTTAGATGATTTCTCAAAACACCTTACCAGTTGCATTGCAAGAGCGCAACTATTTTATTTCTATTTAAATTTTTCTGGAAAAATTCTAGTGGATGAGGCTCAGCACCACTCAGTTCCATTTATTTCATGCTTCACTACTCTTACCAGTAGAGTAATTTCATAGTATTTCAGTTCTGATTCCCTTCCTGCAACCAAGATTACCGCTTTTCACCCCACCTCTGGAAGACGCTAAGAACAGTTCATTCCCTTCTCTGTTTCAGCCCTTTCCCCTTTTGACAAAGATGTCCCTTGCAGGTTTTGCTTCTCTATATGAAATAAATGAGATCCTTTCAGTCTTTTCTCCTTGTCATGTTCTGGACCACTGATTACTGTTGTCTTCTCATCAAGAAGAATGACACTCAAAGCACAGCTGAGCATTTGCCATGTCCTGAGGTTTACAAACTGTGCTCTGCTGTGTGTGTCAGTCTGTTTCCAGCTTTCACTCAATACTGCTGCCTTTAATCCAGCCTGTGGTCTGCAATGCCTTCTGGACCTGTTTTAATGCCAGTCCTCTCTCATCTACTTCTGTGTGTTTGTTATTCTTGTTTGCCTTCACCATCTAGTTCATTTTCAATGACTGTTTTGCTGCGTTCACTCTGGATTCTGTTTGGATGCTGGTATTCTCACAGCCTTTTCCAGCTTCAAGGACCATTAGCATGTCCTACCAGGCAGATGCCTCCTAAATCTGAAAGAGTCAGCTTGTTTGCTGTAGCTGTGGAACTGGACACCAGAGCTGAGCACACTACTCTTGAGTCTGCATCTGTTTTCATGCTGGGCTTTTGAGTCTGCATCTCATTTTGCTGTTCATTTAGTACATAGTCCTTATTCGTTCAAATTCATGCATTTCCACTTCTCATCATTCCATTTCATCCACTTACCAAAAAGTTAAGCAACACATCCCAAATTCTGTTCAGATTGTCCATTTGTATACTGCATGAGATATGATGGATTTGAAAGGGCTATGTCAGACCAAGTTTTTCTTCAATGAACATGCAGTGTTTCAAATATGTCACTTTCTTTAACTTCAGCTTAAGATGGAGGTATCTGAAACTTGAAATTACAAGACTGATGGATGCAGAAAGATTTGGTTCTCTTTTTATGGATAAATTCTGTACTCAATAGGCCTAAAACAAGAGCTGTTGTCAGGTGTCAGAAGGGAGACTAAGGCTCAATGACCAAATAGTCACATAGGGTTTTTAGTTCAAGTCTCAATACGCACAAACAAAATCCTCTCATGCATACAATTCCACATGGAAGTGCTGTAACAAATGAGTGATGTATTACATTTCCTCATCCCTTGGTTTATTTAGAGTGGATTTTATTTTTAAATACTTTGAGTCACATTTTAGTTTCACTTCCATGAAGAAAGCTTCAGCTATATAAGGTCAAGTGCTCTGTTCATTCTGGATGCATCACTTCCTTCAAGGAGCTGACAGGTTAAACAAGCTTCCTGTGTGCTCTGGACACATCAGATACTGCTTTGTTCTCTTTATTTATTTCCTCTGTGGAAGTATTGAAGATATGGGAGTTGCATTCAAGTAGGAACTTGATTTCATGTTTATGGTGCTTCTAAGGCTTCCAAGAGTATGATCTCTTTACTTGGGCTGATGCCCACCCTTGAGCTGTTTCTAAATACTTGTTGGATTTCTATTCTGCTCCTTTCTATTGCCAGCAAATACCTGAAATCAATGAACCACATTAACTAAGAGCAGCTTTTTGATATCAAATTTTGTCTTGCATGTATATTAGTACCCAGCAGATACCTATTATTTTCCAAAACCATTCCCTCTCTGGTCATGCTCTTGTCCTTCTGCAGGGGTGTTTGCCATCCTCCATGCACAGTTCTCTAGGCTGTGTCTCTCTGTCTTCACCAACACCTCAACCTGGGTCACCACCTGCTCACTCCCTGGACCAGGGAAACAGAATGTTTCCTGTGAATTCTGAAGAAGAAGTTTTGCAAAACTTTCATATTAGCCTTTTATTTTTCCAGGCTCTGATAACAAGCCAGACAGATAATACTGTAGCTGTGTGGCCAAAATCATGCAGAGAACATTGAAAGAGACGATATAAAATTGTATAGCACCCAGAGCAGAGGTGCATGTATAGCATATGTTTATTTAAAGATTTAATTTTTGTTGGAATAGCTTACCCAATATAAAGTGAAGAGCAAATAAGATTGCACACCCAAACAGCACCTAAATGCTCTGCTTTCAAAAGTGTGTCTTTATTTATACTTTGTCCAGAGTTTCCCAGACTTCAAACTGAAGGAGACCTAAATGCAAGTTTTATTTATCACTCCTTTTTCATTCTTACTTTATTCATAATGATGGAAATAAGTTGAAATTGATATTATATTGACACTCTGCATAGGAAAAGCCTAGTGAACTGATAAGTGTGCTGTTCATTGCAATGAAAACAATATGCAATGACCCTAAAGCTATTTATATTCTCCATCTGTTGGAGATTCATTGATTTAAATATTTTGATAAGTGATGAATACTGAAGTAAGAAATTGGTAGCATGCCAAAAGATATGCTTAAAACCTAGTATATTTTTGTCTAAAACTGTATTACCATTGCTTACTTTGGGCATGAAGTATTCTCAGCCAGCACTGGTCACATGGTCCTGGCAGCTGCCATTAAAAGAAGCAGTGAGGAGGTGCTTTTCTTCTCCTAGTCTCTCACAGGAGATCTCTAACTCATCCTCCAGAAACAATAAAATTGTAACCAACTCCCCACACAAACTCCAATCTCTCTTTAAGCTCTACCACACACAGTGCTTAACTCAGCTAATAGATTTGCCTGCAGATCCCAATCACAAATTGTATTGTCTAACAGTTTGCAACCCAGCAGTGTCAGTACTGATTTCATGTTTAAGCAGTGCTTGGTGTCCCTGTCCAGCACTGGGCTGTAGGGCATTAGTCACAGCACAGTCACAGAGCTGTCAACTCTCCCAGGCAGAGCTGTGGGAAAAGGGAAGTACTGTCCCACCCCTTTTATAGAAAAAGGGACTGAAATACAAGGGCACATGACTTAACAATGACAGCACTGCAAAAGGCACAGATGCTACCTAGTGCAGGCTTGAGCCTCAAGGACCAGACTGCATAAAGGTTCTTCCTCTCATTCCATCACCAGTGTGCAAGGTTCATGTACCCAGACTACACAAAGCTACACCTGCAGTATCCTTATCACAAACACCCATGTGCTTTCTGAAAGACAGAATTTAGCCTATGCATATCAAATACTTAATAATCAGGAAGTTCAAATATTTATGTTTTACTAAGGAAGATTACAGACAATTCTCTTTTGAGTCACACCCTTCAATTTTCCAGAGAGGCGAAACAAACACATAAGAAGAAAGGGTTTTTTTAATGATATTAACATCCATAATACAAACAATAAGTTAAACACAGTAAAAATAATTAAATAAAGCTTGAGGTTCCAGCCCTCATAAAAATAATTCAAATCTATAAAATAATTCAAATCTACAAAACAAGACAAGTTTAAAAATAAACCCAGAATAAGTCTTGGGGTGGGGAAAAAAATCACTTCCATATAATATAAATTAAATGAATGGGAATAAATTTCTGACTTTTGATGCCAGCAGCATTCAACAAATGCAAAGTCCTTAAATATTCTCCAGGCTGCATAGGTACATTGCATAATCAGACTTTCCAGGGGACCCAGACACCTTCACATGCATCCTGGAAGGCCAGCAAGTTTCCAATTTGCTTTCTTGCAGCACAGTTCTTTAGTGAAATACATTAAGAGTTTGTAATGCTGGCTCAGCTACTACTTTTTTTTCCCCCTCCACTTTTTGTTGCCAAGCCTGATCACTCCCTCAGTACTGGTCTTAACAGGTTAGGTTTGTAGGACTTGAGTCTTAGCATTATTCAGTACAATGAGGGGAGATTTTAGACTCAGGTCAGGGATAAAATGAGTATTTGAGTTAAGTAAGTTGAAACTGTATCAATATTTCCAGAGCAAATGCTGGTTCATAAATGAAGTAGACATCTAACTTGCTATGCATGTTATCGTGCATGGGAATACTCATTTAAATGTTAAATATTTTAGCTTCCCACTGAGTGGTTTCCAGGTAATTCAGAGTAGTAAGATAATACATCAACCATCTCTCTGCCTCATGCCTCAGGAACACTGATGTCAGTGACTGACCACACAAGCATTTAAAATGAACGCTTCTTATGACATTCAGGTCTTCACTGTCCTGCTGTCAGTACAGGCTGAATCTTGCTCGTTTCAGTCCAGCTGTAGAAAAAAGGTCACTTTGGTTCAGGAAGAAAACGGCTCTTGGCAGAGACCCCATTCATGCTGGAGTCAATCCAGTTAAGGTATTGAGTAACTCTGGTGTAAACACCAGGCTTGTTTTCCTTTGCACAGCCATCTCCCCAGCTGACAATGCCATAAACCATCATCCTGCCATTGTGCTCACAGACCATGGGGCCACCGGAATCTCCCTGACAACAGAAAGAGAGCACATTAGGTCATTTTCTGCAGATGGAGCCTGTGATTGTTTTTCTAGAGTTAAGCAAGCTAGTAAGCACCTATGAGCTAAAGCTTTGATCTTTGAGAACATTGCTTAGATAGAACAGAAGGTTTGGCATCTGCCATGACTTGAACAGTCTCTAAAGCTAAAGAGTTCTTTGGTTCCCCTTAGCAGGATACAGGGAAATAGTAACCTTGGAAAACAACCCTCCATCCCCAGCCTAAGTTTATAATCACAGATGTTAGACTAGTGATACAAGGGTAAGGCCAACATGTTCATTCCTGCATCATAGAATCATTCATCTCCCTGTGCATAAAGTACTTTTACACTTGAGGACACTTGCTCTTTTCAGTGCTCCTATGGCCACTCTGCCAAGTAAGGGTGCAGGGAAATAAATCTAGTTTTGAGGAATCTGGAGGAGCTCATTGTCCTCTGTAGTCTATCCCTACAAAGCTATAGTTAGTATTTCAAATGCAAGCTGAGATTAGAACAGCTGCTGTATAGCTCTGATGGATCTCTCTTGCCTATTACTTGAACAGATTGAAAATTGGGCCTTGAGGAAATCAGTGGCTAAGATACTGCACTGCTTGCACCTCCAAAGGAAGGCCTGGAGGGGGTAAAACCTAACTCTGCATTCCAACTTTATTCCAGATGTTTGGCCACACTACAGGTCAACTCCACTTGACAGGGTTATTTCCAGTTACATAAGAGGCTCTTGTGACTAACAGAATTACAAGATGCTGCCAAGTGATCCATGTAGTGCACATGCCTTTGAAACTTTTTAGAAAATAAACCAAACCAAGTTTACCTTGCAGGCATCAATCTGCCATGTGGGATCTCCCGCACAGACCATGTTGTCAGTAACTCTAATATTGTCATAATATTCATATTTGCATTTTCTCTGTGATATTAAGTTCACAGTGGCTGACATCAGTCTTTGAGCGTAGAAGATGTCATCTGCAAACAAAAGGGTATTTCATTATTTTCATCATCCAAGACAAAAAAAGAAGCAAGAAATCCCCCATAACACAATTCCTGCACTTAAATTAGCATAACCATTCCAATTCTCTCTTGAGATTCTTATATCCATCTTATGCAGTAGTGGTTTGCTTTTACTGTTAATAAGTAAGTTTCAAAGAGAAAAAACAGGTGTTCCAAATACAAAATATAAAGTTTAGTTTTCAGAAAGTTTAATAATTTTAATTATTCTGCACAAATGCAATCCTTTGCTAATCTTCCCATACGACTTTAATTTTTTTCTGCTTCTCATCACATCTGGAATGATAAAAATTGTGTTTTACATCTAGGCTTACTTTGTATGGTTGACGAGTGAGAGAAGCATCAGGAAATGCCATAGACAATTAGAGAAGATGATAGCAAAGATCATCTTCAAGAGATGCACATGGAATGCATACAATAGAAAGGAATCTTGTTCTAATACTTCGCAGATCATGGTGTAAAACCCATCACATTCCCACCATTGTGGAAGACCAACTTTGAGAAGTAATCCACTTACAAAAATCTTGTTTTCCATAGCCAGCTATTTCACAGTGGGTATTCTCTTTTAAGTACAGGTTCCTCTCTGGCAAGCAGACTGTTCTGACATACTTGGACTCTACTGCACACTGTCCAGAAGTCGTCTTTATCCTTATCAAAGCTATGAACCAAATCAGAAAAGACAGATTTGTAAAGCAAGATTTCCCTGCAAGTTCTGACAATAGAATTATTTGGTACAGTTAATGGGAATAGTTGCAATTATATTTAGCTCTGGTTACACATGGCTCCCCTCATTGCTTTTGGAATGAGTCATTACTTAATAACAACATTAATTACCCAACACTAAAATTGACAAATGTTCCAACTTGAACTTGCTTCATCAAAGTATGGGGGCTGAGAGCTCAGGCAAAGGAGTTTTCTGCAAGAGTATATTTCGATGTTTTGAAACATCAACTTTTTGACTGGCTGTAGAGGGTGGCACCCACTACCCTGAATGGCTTGCAAAGATATTCTTAGATTTTCTTTACTTTAGCAGCAGCAGGAATCTGGAAGGGGTGGCAGAGTTCTAAATGTCAAGTCCAAGAGTGGCAAATCTGTTCTCTTCAAGTTGCAAAAACCCATCTCTGATGTGGTTGCTTTAGGAATAGGGCTTGTGAAACCCAGACTTCCATAAACATCTGAATTAATTCAGGATAACCTTCAGTTCATAGGGTGCCTGATATGGCATTCCCATGCCATACGATGAAACCTACTGCACATACATTGAGTCATCATATACTATACATACAGTGTCTCTATAAAAAAAGGCAGAAATGGAATGCTGCCACCAGTGCTTATGGGAAAAGCACATCTTGCACAGGTCCAGAGACTGCCTGCCAGATGATGCAACTGACATGTACCACAACCAAAACTCATACAAGTGCAAAAACTGTCAGCACAGGCCTAGTTTTCAGGCTGTTCCTGTTCCCCTCCTTCCCATCTCTGGTTCTACTTCTTTTTGAAGTATGCCACAATCATGTAGCCTTCACCTATCCCAGTGTATTAAAGGCTCATATTAAGATGACACTTACCAATATCATTCTCATTGCCACCTGTGTCATCTGTAAAGTCTGGGTGAGAGATGATATCATCAACCATGAATACTTGTTCCTTATCATCAGTAACATTCAGTATGGACTTTCCAAGGAAGACTTTGTAGACAGACTTGTTTATTGGTCTTCTTGACCTGAGTACGAGTAGAGAGATTGATGAAGACTACTGATTTCTGAGAGTAAGGTCAACAGCTAAGATCCAGTCCCAGATCTGTTTAATATTTATTTTAATTCTGATAAGAGAAAGCAAAATTTAGTTCACTTTGAAAGTTGAGCCAATATTCTGAAAGAAAGCATCCTAGCTTTTTGTTTGAAGGGATTAAGATAGAAATGCAGACATTTTGAAACATGCCTAGCTAGCTGCTACTAATGCAAGGCGTTGGCCTTAAGAATCCTCTGCAGGATGCCAAAAGAATCAACTTTCCACAGAAAATCCAGCAAAAAAAACACCCAGAGAAGTATTACACAGCTCATCACCATCAGTACAGTTATTAAATCTGGGGAAAGGCCAAGGTAAAAATTAAATCCTGGCACCAATATACACCAAATAGTTTAAATTCATCCCACCCAACTGTCCACACCTTGCTAGTTCATTCTGCTGGATGTGGGCTCCCAGAGGCTCAATGTTTCTTTGTTTAGTTCCATCAAGGGAACATTCTCCCTGAGGTGCACTCCAAAGGAATGCTCAGCGAGCATCGCACCAAGAGCTCAGCAGAAGGAAGCAGCAGGTCAGGAGGGCGTGGAGCTGCACTTACGGAGTGTGGAAGCAGTGAGCTGCTGTGAGCACCCAGCACGGGTCGATGAGGCTGCCGCCGCACAGGAAATGGTCCATGCCCCGAACGGTCTGGAAGATGCCAGCTATCCAAGGCTGAGACTCCACCTCTGCCTGCCTTCCACCAACTATCTTGAAGGTCTTGCTGATGCTCCTTTGACCACACATAGGCCCTGCGAAAAGAAAAATTTTGTTCAGATGCTCTTACAAATCAACTCCAACCTTGTGCTATTAAAAATTAAGGAAAACAAACAAAGCCCAAATCGTGTTGAAACTAATATTACTTACCACACTTCTCTATGTCACAAGATGTTTCTTGAATGGCAGATCCCCTTTTAGTGTAACACCAGGGCTTGCTCCTTCCATTAGGGTTTCTAAAAGAAAAAAAAGTGTTCTTTTCATAAAGACAGTTTTAAAAAAGTCATAGTATCTTAAAATTCCAAGTGTTCTGAACAAAACCAAAATATATTGTTGCAAGATATGCCAGGGAAAAATAATGCTTCAGAAAGTCACATTCCAAATATTTTTTAGTCAGTACTTCAGCTCTGCAATGTTATTTTTTTAAAAAAATATTTCTCACTGAAGCACCCCTGGGGCTGCAATAATAGAAGGTATCACAGGAAGAGAGATGCTTTTCTTACCTGCAGTAGCTGTGTTTGCCCAGCCCAAGCTGCAAAGCATCCTCTGAGTAAGCATGGTAAAGACCCCTCCTGATCAGCGAGGGCGAGTTCCAGGGCAGGCATTTGTCTTCTGTTGCCATCCCTCTGTAGTCCTCCCCATTTTCAGTATAGCATGTGCTGTCAGTGTCTGAGAAAATAAATACTTTATTGGCAGCATGTTCTTGTTTATAATTGATCTGTGACAGACATGGACAAATCCTTCTAATGAAGAAAATAGTTCTTGCGTTACTCTCAGAAACAGATGCAAAATCTAAACTGACAGGATATTGTTATTAAATTTGCTCTGTATGGATTCTGAGGATCACAAATCTTACACTTTAAAGCATGCATATTAATCCTTTTAACAGCTTAAGTGAACGTCACAATCTAGTAAGTTCTTCTGCTTCTGAGCACTCTCAAACTAGTTCAATTTTTCCACCCCAAACTAAAAGTTAGGTTGGGGTAAGCAACCTTAGTGAGGAGGCAGGGACAAGAAAAATTAGAGACCCTTATTTTGCACCAACATTTTCTTGCTTCTCCTCATTTAGTCTGTTAGCAGAAACTGCTAAAGGCTATGCAGTCATATTTCTGGGTTACACTTTCACCTGGCATTTCATACTAATTCTTTGTCAATCTTTTAGACCTTTCCAATCACTTTAGTTAGCATTAAGGAAGGCAGATACTCTACCTATTTCACAGTGAAGCCCAGTGTATCCATCTGGACATATGCAACGACCAATTCCACTAAAGAGGTAATAGGTAATGCATGTTCCTCCATTGAAACAGGGGCATCCTGTAAGTAAAAGACATCACTAATTATAGGCAAAACATTTCAACGAGGAGGTGAAATGTAATTGAAAATTAAGTTTTAGTGTTTTGGTATCATTAAGGGTCTTTATTCTTGTATGAACATGTAAGTACAGGATAATAAGTTCTTTTTAGATTCAAACAGAACATGGAAATGCTTACCCTTGTACTCTGATTTACGTTTATATAGCTTGTAGTACTTCCAGCTATAAACCTACAGGAAAAGAAAAAAAAGTATTTTTATGGAGGCAGTTCCTTTTATGTGGTTTGATAATCTACTTTAGGCCCCAACTCTGTTCCCTACTGCATACCTTCAACAGTTTAGGTTTTTACATGTAGCTACATGCTGAACCTGCATATGAATGAGAAGTGGAGCTCTAATTAAGCAAAGCAGAATGGAGAAGGAAAACCAATCCCATGTCATGCAAACAGAAACCACCAAAAAAACCAAGCTCAGGAAAGCCCCACTGAACTCAGCCACTGCATCAGGTCAACATTGCAATTATTTTCACTGTAAGAACCTAAGCAGCTCTTAATGGTCACTGTTCCTAAAACAGGGACAGAAACTTCACCCTCTCCACCAAGCAGTGCAGCAAAGATGAAACATAAATCAGTTGCCCCTCAGTTTGGTTCCCCTAGTGCTTCACATTTGTGCCACAGAATAAAAGCCAGAGAACTTATTCAACAATGGATTCTTGCTCTGTCCTTCAAGATACTCCCTCTGCTTTGCAGGCTGGGTACGCTTTTCTCCATGAAATAAAATTAAGCTTTTGATAAATTTAAAACTTACAGACTCTAGTCCTGTGACAAGGGTGCCCAAGGCTACTGTGATGAATATGAGTAACTTCATGTTATTAGTTAACGTCTCCCTTTGCTCTTCTTCTATCTGTATTATTTGAGTCTGAAAATAAAACAGGAATTTAGTTTCATGCTGTAGCTTGCCATGTCAGCTTTCTTGCTTCTGTTATCTTCAGCTGGTTTCAGAATAAATTGCAACACAACTGATGAAGAATTAAGCATTTACTTGCAGTGGGATATATGCTTATTATTTCCATGTATTAAATTACTTTTAAGCTTTTTTTTTTTGTACAGGCAGCAACACAACTATATTTTTTTTAAGAGTCTAAATGAAGCAGGGAAAGAGAAATTAGAAAAATACATACTCCACTTTTGCAGGATGGACTAAAAGTTAGAAGTTGGAAGACATATTTAGCTGCTGTGCAGCTGTTTGTACCTATTTAACCAACCATTGCTACCTTCAAGGAAAGCACTGAGCATGCAACTTCAGGGTATGAGAGAGAAAGCTCCTTTTTCAGTACCTCTGTAGTTATCAGCTGCATCTTGGTGATGCTCAGCACTTAGGTGAGCCTGGCTGCCTGACTGAGTGCCTCTGACCACTGCCAACTCTTGAAAATCTGCTGGTGATGTTGCCTCACTTATTTACACTATTAGAGGTTTACAACATATTCTACCTTGATTTCTTAAATGCAGCTGGATCTCGTACCCAAGCATATATAGCAATCTTAGCAATGGTAAGTAATTATCTTGTAACAACAATGGGGCTGCTATAAAGTCCCATGTGTCTTTTTCTCTTTTTACATTGCTATGTAAGTCATGGAAGTATTTTTTAAAAGCAGTCTCACATCTATAAAACTGAAAAACTTGATTTTTAAAAGAGTCCATGAGAATCCCGGTTTGCTAATTACATTAGGGAAAAAAACCAAACCAAAAAAAAAAAAAACACCCCAAAAAAACTCCAAAGAAACACGAAAACAAAACAAACAAAAAAAGAGCAATGCAGTAGAAGAAGCTGCACAGAACTGAGCTGGTGCTGAAGACCTGCTCCACACTGTACCTGCTTCAGGTTTCTACATTGGACTAATTCCAGTTTGGTCCTGCAGGCTGAATGCCTGCTGATACATCGATTGCACCTTCTAGATTTACTTTATTTGGGAAAAAAGCAGAGCAAGTTCTCTACAGCTTGTTATTGAGCACGCCTAACACATGTTAAGTTCACACGCTCAGAGGTGCGAGCCAAAACATGGGGCATAGAGAGGATCACCAGATTCATTTGGAAAACAGACATTGTACAAATGCAAACGCTAATACAGATACAACCCTTACTCGTAAGCAGGTGTCATAATGCAAGAAAGAAAATCATGCCTCAGGTACTTGGCTGTGCATGCTTTTCAGATTCATGTGAGATTTCAGCAGATATACTACCCTTAAACACTATTAAGACCATTATTTTTAGCATTTTTGGCAGAAAAGCAAGTAATTTATTCTTTATTACCATAATTAGCTTCCCAGGCCCAGCCTCCGCATCACAAACAGCAGTACTGCTGATTCCTTTAAAAATCCTGCCGTACAGTGGAGCTGACCTTCCCCGCCGCTGCCATACTGCATCACAGCAGCTTTGCTTTTTCTCTAAATGTCAGTGCAACTTAAAGCGAAATCGCTTCACCCCGCTCGGGTGCTGCAAGGCTGCCGAGGGTGTTGGAAGGCACGGCACTTACCGGGAGCGGAGCGCGGTGTCCAGAGCGCGGTGTCCGCAGCCGGCGCTCCCCGCTCTATAAAGGGCGGCCCGGGGCGGGGCAGCGCCGCTGCTGCTCGG
>JAHLSL010000018.1:20313198-20372975 GCA_025920805.1 Petroica traversi | reverse complement strand
AACCTTACCCCGCACAATGCAGTTTGCTCGCCCTGACCGTACCCCCCCGGTCCGACACGAGGCTCTTGGTTTGGCAGCGCCGCTGCTGCTCGGGGAGGCTCCGCTCCGCCCCTCGGCGCTGCCCCGAGCTGCCCGCGGAGCTGAGTGACTCAAGGAGGAAATTTTCTAACCTGCTTCTTAGTTTCGGGGTAGGGGGGTACGGTCAGGGCGAGCAAACTGCATTGTGCGGGGTAAGGTTTCTGGAACGGTGTCCTTGGCTTCCCCGCGGCGGTCAGCAATTCCTTAGGGACATTTATAAAAACAAAAGAGAAATGCGAGTGCGGGCTATGAAAGGAATGACTAGAAACACGCCTGGAGACGTGACAGAGCGATAACGATGATAACATGTGTGCATTAGCCATAAACATAGAATGAGTATGAAGCATACTGGAGATTCGAGCAAACGTGGTGTATTTTATTCATATCGTGCTACCCGTAACGAGAGAAGCACAGTGATTTTTTTAATCAATAGGGGATTAAATTCTTTCAAGTGTGGGTTAAACACAGCCCGCTGGGAGGGAGTATTGGGTCAGGATGTGCACTGGAAGCGCTGGGTGTGTTTTCAGAGAGCTGTCTTCAGCTGAAACGCAGGACATTGGGGCGAGTAGGGTGCAGTTCTCATGCCAGCTGCAATCTGTTAAGGCACAGGGCTTACAGCAGGTGCTAAACCCATCTCCTCCGAATTGCTTGCGCTCCCTTGGCCCTGAGCAATCTTCTGCTCGTGGGAAATTGGTCATGGTTTTCTTATAATTTCTGTCTCCTAAAGAAGTATTCAAAGCAGCTCATTTCATGAGATGAGGATGGAGATATGAAGTGACAGATGTCTAAGAATGCAGACCCAGCACAGCCGATAGTCTTTCCTGGCCCAGTTAAATGTGATTTTGTTCACATTATGCTGTGGTGTTACAGCAATGCAGTGAATAACAGCAAACCAGCACATAATATTTGTGGGTGTATTCATAGAGTTTAGCTTCAGGTAGTGCAGGTGACTAAGGTGAAGTAGGTCTCCACTGGCTGTGGAGCTGATGAAGAGCAGTTTCTTTAGAGGTCAGGTGAGAGAAGGAGTTGACCTGAAATTCCCTCAAGAGAAATGTTTTCATAACTTGACAATTCAGAGCTTAAGGAGACTACATTTCTTTGTTTGCCATGTAACAACTGATGTGAGTGTGGCTCAGCTTTCTTCTTCCCTCCCCATCTTCCACCTGTGTCAAGTCTGGTGTACAATCATACCTATATTTAGGTGCTGCCTGCTCACATTCTCTATTCCTTTCTGTTCAGATCTTCAGGCTCACATCAGAACAGATCTCACGTCTGCAGAAAGCACACTGAGCTCACTTCACTGAATGGCAGGAACTGAGTCCAGGGAATCAGCTCAAACTAGAAGTCCATAAGTGAAAGTAGGCAAGGAATTCTGCATTTCAGGAGGAAAATTTGTCTCACATTCTGTGGTGATTTAATATATCAACATCACAAGTAAATAGACCCTCTAACAAACAGGGCAGAAAGTGTCAGGGTAGAATCCTGATGGCACTCTCTTCATTTCAGAGGAGTGGCTATTAACTAAACTTGTCCTAAGGAATCAATTCTGGAGAGGGGGAAATAATCCAGATTTTAAAATCAGTCTGGAACATTTATTCAATTTATTTTAATGCACTGAGCTTACACATAATAAATGAAGAAATAGGTCATGGTTTGATTCACAGGGAGAGCAGAGAAGAGCCTAGATGCTCTCCTAGGGAGAGGAGGGCTCCTCAGACCTGGAGCACCTCTCCTTCCTCCTCCATGCTCCCAAGGAAGAGGCTCTAGGCCTTCCTCAAACACTCGTTCTGGGAAAAAAAGACAACCATAGAGCAGCTGTGTTTCCTCTTTTATATTTTTGTTTCCTGAGAAGTGTGATCATTTATCCTCTCCCTGAACCTTTGACCAAGCTGTGCAGATGCCCCCTGTTCCTCATTTTCTAACACCTGCAGGTTCATACTTGTTTTCCAGATCCAAAAACCAAAAACTTCTATTGTCATCACCCTGAAAAAAAATACAGCAAGATTCAAATCTCCCTTTTTCTACCATTTTTCAGATACCCAGGTTTTACTGAAATTCTGCACTTCTTAAGTACATCTAGAAGGCCCCCAGGAGAAGTGATTTGGGCTATGGTGTCACTCTGTTTCAATCAAACTGGTGACAGCTACTGCTCAGAAATTCTGACGTGTTTGCAGTGCTGCTTTAAAGCTATCATATTCCTTTGGTCTAGATATTTGTACTGCCTAGATAGGCAAATGAGCTGTAGTTGACACTGGATAGGACTGAAAATGTGGTTTAGTAGAAAGATATCCAAGCCAGCTGCAAATAAGTTTGTTTTGGTATTCCAAGTAACCTCACAGCTGCATCATCTCTATGAGCATTTAATGACTCTTAGGGAAGCAGAAATGCATGAGATAATTTCCATTGCCTGGATTCACTGAGCAGGCTGATCGCTGGCACAACAAGATCTGAAGTGAAGTTTCAGGTAAAGTAAATCCTTGGAACCTTCTTGTGTGCCCTGCCTTAAGGCAAAGAGCTTGGAAAATCCGTAGCATGGCACTTGTGCCATGTCCTCTGTCTGACCTCAAAGCTGGACCTGTCTGCACAGATGGGAAATGCAAGGCTCAGGGAGTGGGAGGGATGAAACAGGACCGGTTCTGCTACCAAGGATTTGCAGTAGCTCCAGGGTCAGCATTTGTTCTCTATTGCATGGCTCAAGAGTTTGCAAGGGCCTGGTTAAGGGCCATGTCTTCCCTCCAGAATAAAATTGCGATGGGACAGAGGAAAAGCAGGTCTTTGTAACTCAAAGTTGTTTGGGAAGAGCAATGAATGAAGTTAAATGCCTACTGCAAGGCTCTCAGTGGAAGTGGAACTTACTTGCCAAGTAGATACTGATTGTGAGCAGTCATGAGAATAAAGAGAGAAGCACTTGTACAGACACGTGAACAAGTGTTGTATTTTGAGAGCCCCGTTGTGCTTTCCAGTTTATTTCCTTTTCCATGTCTGTGGTTTCATCACTTCGGTCTCTTACCAAAATTTGGTGGAGATGTAGGTAGGATGGAAGGGGGAAAGACTTCCAAAAGAAAAGGAGGTGGTACAGGAAGTGCCTGAGTGACATTGTAGAAGGCACTTTACCTGCTTAGTAGGATTACAGCATCTACGTGAGAAAATACTACTCACAAAATCTCAAATATTTTGCTCATTTTTGTAGTCGGGGGCTGTTAATAATAGCGCTTTATATATTTCTCTTGTTTGCACCTGGATTACCACACAGAGTAAAGAAAATTCATACACCCAATGTGAGCTCCTAATGTAATTTGAGTCTGCAGTTATCTAGCACTTCTCTGAAATAGAAGTCAGATGCAGTGGATCTAACCCTGAAGAGCAAGTAGTATCAGACCCACAGCCAGGCAGTTCTTGGGTTACTGTGACTTTGTGTTTTAGTTTTCAGTTCCAAATAAAAAATCTTGCTGATTCTTTTAATTTATTGTTGAAGTAACTTGAATGTTTCAGACTAATCGGCCTGCCTGACTTAGCAAATTTAGGAAAGATAACATTCCATTCCAGCTAGATGAGAACACTGACCCTCAGAGAAATGGAGGGGTTTTATCTCATGGTGGTGCACTCAAAGAGATTGTGAGGTTTACATTGTTGTGCAGAAGTTGTTGGTGAGGAGGTATTATTGGTTACAGTGTTCATTTTCACAACCGTTGATAAAATACTAAAACTCAAGAGAAATGCCATCCACCACATGTTGACTCTGGTGGTCCTTCAGTAAACCTGGAACACCCTGGGAGTTAAATAACTCTATAAATATTACTAGCAAGAACTGCTACAGAAGTGCTGTTCTACAAGGAAAATTTAGGCCTGAGACTTAATATTGCTTTAAGTCTAGTGGTCATGTGGTGTTCTTGTAACACCAGAATTAGTCCTTTGACTGGTAAAATATCTGGTTTGCCCACGTGACTTACCATGAAATTGAAAAATCATTTTCAAATCCTCTCTACTCCTGGTACATTATGAATGGACAAGCTTAACTTTGCATATGAGCAGTTGTGTGTGCTTAAACCTCTGTCATCTCAAATGAAAGAGCAGGGTTTGGCCACATGTTGAGTATTTGGTTAATGATTAAGAATACAAAGGCTAAGAAAACACCTAGAAGTCATGCCAAAAGATTGACATGTGTTGTCACATAATGATAATAGCTTTTTGTTGTTAGTTTTTTTTAAAATAAATTAGTTTGTCATGTAATTAAGTAACCCCAGCTATGGGTACAGAATTTAAAGAACATAGTTATATTTACCATCGCTTCGTGTATTGGAATGTAGCTTCAAACTCGAACTGTATTGGGTAACAGTTAATTTTCGATTATTGCAGAAAGAATTTTAAGGAAATTTTCCAGTATAAAGTTGATTTAGACGGTTTTATCTTCATCTTGAAAAACATGGGTACTTTTACAGAAAAACATTTTGTATTCTCTCTCTGATGTTATCCAAGTTAAATTTTTTAATCAGTTTATTTCTAGCTCTTGAGATAATAACGGGAATTACTGAATAAACCATTAGATTTTGAAATGTAAACAAATAGATTTCAAATGTTACAATATCACTATTCATAAAGTTAAAAATATAAAGCTCACTCTTTAATCTTATTTTCTCAAATTACAGTTTGTATGAGTCCCAGGAATTTCCAGAGTAGCTGATTTTGAGTTGAATGTGATTCATAAAAATTCTTGTACTTTAATGACTCTTGATTACTTGTCAGTTGTTTGTGGTTGGAATCTGAAGCAAACGGTGATCTCATTTCCTTTAGGTACAATTCAGCTACTCAGGTTTCTTTATTTAAATATTTTTTTCCTTTTCCTTGCTGCCTACTGCTTTTCCTCTTATCTCTGTTATCTGTGTGCACAGAAGCAGCAGAGCATTGTCACTTGAGGGCTGCTGGACTCTCTCTGTGGCACTGCCTGTGGCTTTATCTCTGAGCTAAGCCAGTGTCACCTTGAGCTCCTGTGAAATCCCCGGGCTCTCTCATTCATGCGTAGGGAGCAGCTGCCACTCGAGAGTTCTTGTTTTTGTGTACAAGGATTTGTTGTTTCAGTGAGCTGTCCGGATACGGATCTTTCTCAGAGCAGCGATGATCCCATCTCAGGGTTTCTTCATCAGCTTGATGTGCACCTGCTTTTGAACCATGCTTTGTATCTCATTTAGCATTTATGAAAATTCATTGATTATGAAAATCAGCAATCTCTTTGACATTTGATCAAATTGCTCGAGACACCTAATATCTACAATGTAAAGATTAGTTGAGCTACAGATCTTGCATCCAGATCATAAATTGTTGAAAATCATGTTTAGGTCTAGGCCTGTATTTAGATGAAATCAAAGTGCTGATGGCACTGGGGGAAACACAAAAAAATTCTGAGTCTGAAAGTAGAAGGCAGAAAACAAATGACAAGGTTTTAGGGATTCAGTTATGCTTCATTTGGGGATCTTAAATACTGAAATAGAATATTTTTCAAGGGAATCCGTTTTCTACCCTACCATTTACTGGTCTGGAATAACACATTGAAATCCAACACTGGAAATTTTCAGAAATAGCTGATTTGGACTATTATTTCTGCAGTGTGTCAGTTAATCAGATGCACATTTCACAGGAAACCCAACAAACTGAAAGAACGCCAGTTGGCGTATTTCTGGAGAAAAGAATATTTTCTAAAATCTTGGAAGAATGCAAATTTTGGGGATTGCAAGCTGTGTCCCAGTGATGGCGTATCCAAGGAAGCAGCATACCCTAAACCCCCTGTGCAATACAGCCCAGGCGAGAAAACTGGCACTGTTCATCTCTGGAAAAGGCTGCCTGGGAAGGTCATTTAGGATTCCACTCCCTCTAAAGCATTAATATCTAAATAAATTCAAGATACAGGAAAAATAACTCTTAAATCTTGACATTAATGACATTCGTAATGGGCTGCTCTGTGAAGCACTGAAGAAGCTCTGAAGAGAAAAAGGCAGCTCTGTGAATTTATAGCTGAAGGAAAAGGTTACCAAATGCAGAAAAGTGGTAAAGAGCCCATAAAGCAGTACTGCCCAGTGTGGCAGGCAGTCCCAGCACACTTGCAAGTGAACAGCTGTTGAACAATTCGGAGGATAAAGGGTTTTAAGGAAAAAAAATAATTTGCTTCCTGGGTGCTGTTGAATAACCACATTCTTCCTGCATAAGCTCATAAAGAAACTGTGCTGAGAAGAAAGGAGAAACAGAATTACTTGGGTACTCTTGGCTAATAATAGTGTGCATCCCTGGTGCTCTAATAATAGTACTTATTTTCCCCCACCACCACTCCTTTGGATGTTTTGGCTGCATTCTTCCTCTTTTTTTAGTTTGCTTCCTGTAACTTATTTCTAGTATGGACACTGTGCTACTTGCCCTAATCTTTGTTTATAGGCTTTAAGTAAATATATCTCTAAAGAAAGCTGTGCTTGCTCTCCTTATCCCCTCTATAGCAGTTGCAGATTTTATGGACAAACAAGGTGGACAAAAAAAACCAAAAAACAAAGAAAAAGGGAGATTGCAGAGCCTTCTCATGTATCATAAGTCCAGCAGAAAAACAAAACTTAAAAAAAATATGTTTTGTTTGCAAAATAGGCCTTTTTTTTCTTTGTGCAAAGTCTTCCAGAGGGAGCTTCTGGCCTAGAGTGACCTATCATCAGTACCAGCCAGAGTATTCCTGCCAGAAAACAGAAATACTTTCTGTATCCCCACTCTGTCTCCATGGCTTTTTCTTGGCCATACTCACTCCTTATGCCATTCTGTGATTTTGGTTAGAGCAGCTGGAAATTAAAATGTTTTCTTTCTTCTGAAAAATGAGTGTGCTTTTTGACCAAAATATCTCAAATTTAGCTACAACAAAGTCTCCATCATGTGGATTTTTTGGAATACATCTTCCCATTGGTCCCCAAGAGGTGTCAGGAGTCTGCTCGTTTCTTCCTATGGACCAAGCAGTGAGGGAGACCATCATCCACAGGGGAGAAAAAGGCAAGGTGGAGAGCAGACTCTGTGCTAATAAATGTTAGGCTCAGCAGCTTGGGCTACAAGCTGGCACTGTTGTAGTCATGATCAGAATGGCAGGGAGGGAAGTGGGGAGATGGGGGAAGAGGCAGAGTTAAATGTCACTTGCAGGGAGAAGAGTAAGGAAAAGGTGCTATTGGCAGAAATGGACAATTACACACTGCTGTAAAAAGTTGAAAAATACTTATCCATGGACTTAATATCAGACAAATTACTATGTGGACAATGTAGGCTGGCCATATGAGTTATTCAGGAGGACTCAGCAGCTAAAGGATGAATATGAGAGGATAGGCCTAGAGGGCATAGGTCATGAGGTGCTCTGAGAGTGAAAACAAATTATGTGTAACTGACTCAGTGAAGAGCAGGCATAAGGTACAGGATGACTTGATCCAAGAGAATTCCACAGATAAGAGAAGTACAATTGCCATTTTCAAGGTTTCTGTCAGGCAGAAAAGTTGTATTGCTTTCAATGACAGCCAAAGAAAGAGGAAGATGGTTGTTTTGGACACAAAAGGACTAAGAAAGATGGAGCTCTGTTATAACTGAGTTAGATCTTAAGAAAGGTCTTACAAAAAGGTGATATCAGAGAGATGTTTGAATTTAGTCTTTGACAGAGTTTACAGAAAGTTTGCAGTACAGATGTAACATCACCCAAGTAGGGATGGCAACTTAGTTTGTGTTTCCAAGTGAAAAAAAGGAAACCATGAAGCCATTTCAAAGTAAAAGATGTTGTGTTAGAAGAGTATGAAGAGATTCAGTGGAGAATAGAATTGTGGAATGTGGCCAGTGATGTGTCAGGAACCTTCCCAAGCCCAGAAAAACAAGGACAGAGCTCTGCCTCTGAACAGTCCTGTGAGAATAGCTTGGATTCCACGCAAAGAAAGAAGATTGGAGGAAGTGTAAACTGGAGTTGGAGGAGAAACCCCACTGTTAAGTTTGTATTTGGTGAGCTCTAAAGAAAGGAGTTGCAAGTGTACAGTGGGGTATTGTTAAGGTAAGACTTAGTCTAGGAAAGAACTGGATTTTCCCTCATGGCACCTGGTGATGAACATTCATGTCGCCATCCAATAGGAAAGCTTTTGCAGCCCATGTGAATTCCCCTGTGTTAAATGGAAATTTCTAACAAAGGCTGTGTAACGCAATTCATTCTGTGGAACTACTTCTATGAATAAGCATTACTCAGTTGGAGTAAGGAATGTCAGGACAAATCCTAGGCTACTATATTATGCTGTACTGAATATTACTTAAAATCACCTTGTGCTGCACTGAATATTATTTTAAAAATAAGTATCTTAGGGAGATGCTCATTTTCTGTTCATTTCAATGGAATAGGTCTAAAATACCTATTAAACCAGAGACCTGAACCCTCTTCTGAAACACATATCTATGGGCTCAATTGCTCCATAGTATCTTTGCACTGCCCTGACAGGGGTCAGCATTTGGCCTGTAATAACTCATCACTGTTTTCTTGTATCCACCAAACTATAGAAAAAGCCCCCTGTAGAACATATGTTCCAATTGAGCAGCTTTTCCTGAATGCTACCTCTGTTTCTCTCTCTGCAGGGTCTCATCAGAAAAAGGTGGAGGTTGATTCCTGCCCTAGACCACCCTTTTCACAGAAGCCAGAAATTCATGCCTGAGGCTGACAAGAGCCTGGAACCCAAATCTTTCCTTTCAGGGTAAATGCAAAAAGTGGGTGCTGCTACTGCTGACTCTTTCATCAAGCCCCTGCTCTTAGAAGATAACTTCACACACCTCAAAGGAGAAAGGGTGTTCCTAGGGCAGGCACTGAATGCAATGATTCTGCAAATATACCTAAGGACCTTTTAATATTTTTAGGGGGTGCTCTCATGGGACATAAGGACATCAAATACCTAATTTAGGCATTCTGAACCAGGTCAAATAACTTTTTTTTAATGCTTCCATTCCTAAATTTGCTACATGCGGAAATTAGGCTTGTAAGAGTGATGATTTTCAAGCTAAATTCCAATGAAGGCAATGTAGGCTACTAGGTCACTTGCATCAAATAATTTTAGGTGATTAATTGCTATTCCTCTGCCTCTCATTCTTCCCCCTGTGTGATTCATAATGAAAAAGGGATTTAGCTTGTCTTTCACAGTATGGTGATATATTAGTAGGTGATCCCACAGAAGTATCCAGTGCCAGGCAGAGGTGTTTCCCTTGATCCCCAAAGCATGTCACCACATGAACATGAGATAATTCCTCAAAGTGATGTTCATTAAACTCACAGTGCTGCCCAGTTACAGTTTTACAGCTCTCAGTTCTGGAGCAAGATAATTTGGCACTCTTGGACCTCTGTGTTTCTGTGCATTGACTTCTATAGGCATGTTTGATATTTTCTCTCCAGCTGCAGATACTGATTCCTAAAAAAAAAAAAAAAAAGAGAAAAGAAAATGCAGCGAAAGAGGAAAGACACAATCATTTAAGGAACACAAGAAAACCGCAGTCTGAGCATGTGACATTCAAGTCTGTGCAAGCATATATCAAGTCCTAAAAATTGAAGCCGTTTGTGTAAGTAACTTCAGACTAGGCAATGGCTAACTTTACCTTTAGCATCTTCAAAAAACCCTTTTAAACTATTTAAATATAAGTATAAGCTCTAATACATATGTATGACATATATACAATTCAAAAGGCAAGAGAAATAGTGTAAGCTATGTTTTGGCAGTTAACAAATGACACGGATATTTTACAGCAATTTCATAGAAGTGAAAATAAGAGTACATACCTAAACATCTGGTGCAACTCATTTATAAAACAATTTCTTCAGATGTTAACTGGACCAATGCTATTAGAGCCAGCAGAGTCCAGGAGCTGTGACTCATCAGCAGTGCTGAGAAACCTTTGATTTGACAGGTGTTTCTCTGAATCCTGGCATGAAAATTTCCTCCTGAAACAACGGTAGCACTCTTTTAAAGAAGTCTTTCTAGGAAAAGAAGGAGGCAAAAAGCTAAGCAGCTGCAAGTCAATATTGTATTTTCTTTTTAGCTCTTGATAAAAAGTATTTATAAGCACTGCTTTTAAACTGGTAATTAACAATACGAATGTGTCTTATCTGTTATTCTGTTTCAAAGCCTTAGAATGGTAGATCTTATGAATGACTGAAGGAAACAGTGAACTCCTGAGTTCTTGTAAAATCTGGTTGTCATCTCATCTCTACTGAAACCTGTATTTCACAGCAGGGCAATTATTTGCAGCACAATATTAGGTTATGGCTATGGCAAATTCCACAGTGAATATTTCAAGCTGCAGTTTTAGATGTATAGGAACATTGGTAATGCTATGATCTAGGTGGGCTGCATATGTGCCAGGCACAAGGAGTTGAACCAAATCTTTTGCATTTAATATAATTTTAGCATATACAGGCAGCCCACATTAGGTTATCTGAGAATTTCTGATTTGAATTTTCAGGTTTGCCAGTGGTTCTTACTCTCATCATTCAGGTATGGAATAAGGCGTCGGTGCTGTTCCTCTACTGGCAAAATAATGTCCTAGCTCCTTGTGCACTAAATCTGAGAGAGAAATTTGAATGTATTAGCAGTTCATGGTTAGGCTTATACAGTTGCTTTCTCATTCCACTACTCTCCTTTCAGACAAGCTTCTTCAGAAATTTAGTAGTTAATTGAGGCTCAAGACTAGTTAAATCTTTGGTGACTTTTAGAAGGACAAGCGACTTAGTGCCAGTTAAAGAAGATGTGAAATATTGGCTACTTTGGCAGACACTCAAGTAACTCAGGATATTTTAAATAAGCTCTCAAAGGAGAACTTAGAACCAGGCTAACAATGAGAAATCTAAACAGAAGTATCCATGACTTACTTAATCAGCCTGATTTCATGCATATTCCTAGGACTTGACAAACATCTAAGCACAACTTGCCAAAACCTTTGCTAATGGAAATCATAGCAGGAGAGTCACAAAACTGTAGGAGAGTGCCTAGGCTTGGCACCCTGCTTGGGTTGCAGAAACAACTCTGCTGTCCCATGTACAGCTGAGGTGGTTTGGACTGGCAAGCAGGCATGACCTCATGATAAACTCACTGATCCTCACTAGGAATTAATCATTTGGCTACTTGCAGCTTATCACCAAGAGGAAGAGACTGCTGTCTTCCTTTTCCATATCATAAGGGCAAGAATATTTATCAGGACTGTTGACCAGAGACTTCGCAATGAATTTATGAGCTGATTTCTGTAATTTCTGATAATAGTACCATGTAAAATTCCCCCACTAGTAATTTGTTTTAAAGATGTGTAATATTACAGTGACGTAGGAGTTGCTTGTTTTGGTTTTGTCTGTTTCTGAAAGTGTTGTTCAGCCAGAGATACGGAACTCTGACTCCCAGAAAGTTTGAGCTATTGTGACTTCTGATAAGGAAAAATTATCCTAATCAATAAGAGGTCCATTCTGTTATAGAAAAATGCTTTGTTATGCCATTGAAGAAGGACATAAAGTGAGATAAGCATAAAGATAGACATGTTTTCTCAGTTTTCTTTTGAAATACACCTCTTATTTTATCATCCTAAGAAAAAACATCATGTAACACTTACAAAATGTTACTGCATTTGAATAACCTCTTTCAAAGACAATGGGATGGAATAGTGCATTTTGAACAAACGCTACATAAACTCTGTGTATTGTGTGATGTTATTGTCTTGAGTTGTGAGGCTGATTTTCAGCTAACCAGCCAAGCAGCCCTTGGAAATCGTAGAGGCACAGGAGTCCCGCAGGAAGTGGTGTTTGTGATTCAGCCAGCGGCACCTTGCCCACTGAGTCAGTGTTGAGCCAAGGTCCAAATGCGTTTCTGGAGTGTGGAATATAAAACTGAAGTCATGACTGCTGCAGCCACTGGGAAATTCACTGAACTATTGACGAGAACAGGGATATTAACCGCAACATCCCAGATTCCAGACAGGGATAATTACAGCTTTCCCCCACTTACTTCACTGGGAGAATAATTCTCTGATTTTCTCTAAGCCTTGTACTTTTTTCCCGCAATTTCAGACCACCATTCTCTAGGCTTGTTGGAAGGACGAGTGCCACAACTCAGATGTGCAGTCTGGCTTTCTGTGGGCTCTGCTGGAAATGCCAGGTGTGGCACCTGCAGTTTTGCAATTCCATGACTTATCCCACTTGGAGGTGTCAGTGGACACCATCACAGTGACCTACCTGAGCTTTTCCAGCTAGTTTAGTTTTGCAGCTGAAGGGATATGCTGAGGCATTTGCAGTACATGTCCTCTCCAAGCTCAAGACCCAGTAGATGTGCCCAGTGACTCAGAGCAGCCTTTTCAAACAAAGTTTTAATTCATGGGTAGGAATTAAACAAACCTCAGCTAAGTTTAAACTGAAGATGCTCTGCAAATGTGATCTTTCCTACTGGTTTTACATGTCCAGTACAGAATTGTTCTCCACTCATTAGGTTTTCTGGTGCTTTCCTTTTTTTTTTTTTTTTTAATTCAGTTGTTATATAGACTTTAAAATTTAACCAAAATAAGTCTTCAAAACAGATGTTTAATGTCATTCATCCACACTCTAACTTATGTGAACGCTTGCGGCAGTAAATATTGGCATCCAGATTTCCAAAATAATGTCAGAAATTACTGTGAAAAATCATAGCTACAAATCTGAAGTTGTCCAACAGGCAGTCTAAGTGCTGCGACCCTGCATGTAGTTGATGATGTAGTGCTTAGAACTGTGAATATTTTTCATGTCAATTGTTCACAGAACTATTTTTATCCTTTTACCGATTTTAATTTTTTGTAATTATGAAATAATACTTACTATATAATTTAAACTTCAATAAAAACTAGTCAGACTTTTGGTATTGCTTCTTTTGGACCTGCTAACATTTTGATTAGAGTCATTGCTAGCTATATATAAATGGGTCAAATTTTGTAGCAGGTAGATGTGGTTTGGACCACTTAGTTAGACTCTGTCATCTGTATGTAATGGCTAAATTTCTAGGGTTATGGAACACGTTAAATGTTATGTAGCTCGTTTATCAGGGGGATAAGTTTGTGGACATGTGAGTTTCTCCATTAGTGCTGGGAATGTGTTTAAAATTACATGTATCATTGAAGCGGTGGTTCAAGCTCAGAGAATGACATACCCCCTGAAGAATTTCTGGGGGCCTAGAAAGTGAGGCCCCTCTGAAGGTAGAGTTAAGTTTGGCCTTGGAAAGGGAGTCGAACTCCCTCCGCCTCCCCCTGAGTCAACAATAGTATCTTGCGTCTCACTCTTTCCTCCCTTCCTCCATCCTGACTACATCCTGACCTTCGACCCTTCTCCGTGTCCTCCCCTGTACTGTTATGAGATAAGTTGTAACCCTCAGAATAAAAGTCAGAATGTTGGGCTATTCCGGGTCTTTTGCCCCTGAGCCCAAGCAGAGCGGACCCTCGTGTCTTGTGTCTGATTTGGGGCTCCGGGCAAAGGAACACTCTCTCTCTCAGCATCTCTCCGGTTTTTAGGACAGCGGCCACCATCCCAGGGCAGCCCGGCTCCCGGCGAGGGGAAAAGAACTCCCTAGCTGAAGCTGACTTAACGAAGAGGAAGCTCTCAGAACAAGCCGCCGAGCCGCCGGCCGTCCCTGTGGTCAGCTGTCCGGCCCTCGCCACCGGCCACATATCATCTTGGCTAGAAGGGGCTCATCAGCAGGCAGTGCAGTAGCTCCCGCAGCAGAGTAAGGGACATAAGCATGCAAAATTCCCTTCCCTGGACTCAGCAGTACTACCTCTGAGCACCTGCTGGGTCTGGACTCGCAGGCCCAAGCCTCTTAGTTCTTCATTCCATTGGAGTGAGGAATAGAGGATTATTCAATGTGAGAAATAGTGAGAAGATTTCACTCTGGAACATATCAAGAAGTTCTCGCTGTGTCATATGAAGAACACAAGGATAGTACACAGCACAGCAATCAATCCTGGTATCTCCCTTTCCCCTTCCTTTATCTTTCCTCCACCCTTCAACACAAAAGTTTCCTCTTGGTCATGAAGGAAATGAGGGAGCCTGGATGCCACCGCAGGAGAGAAAGCTAGAGGAAGGGCTGGGTGACTTAGTCAAGCAAAGGGGAGGAGAAGGAAATGGTCATTGAAAAATAAGGTTCTAAATACAGGGCTTTGGATGAGAAATATGTAGAAACACTTCTTTTGAAGTGAGGAAAAATATATGCAAACAGTTTAATCATATGCAATTAGTAAATGGAGATGTCAAGGCCCAGGGCCTTGTGTGAGACCAACGGCCAGCAACATGAATTTAGAGAGTCAGTTCTCACTCTATATTTTACCACAAATGCCTATTTTTATGGAACTCCTGGTACCAGTTTGCCTTATAGTCCACCCACATAACAGTCTGGATGACCATAAGTCCATTTTGATTGGAATCCTTGCTGATGCCTTCATCTGTCATATCCTGTCTATTGCAGCACCTTTCTTTGTGGCTTCTCTCTCGTCTAAATATGATGATTTAGGCTGTCTGCTTCTAACACTTAAAAACACCACAACAACACAAGAAACTGATCGTGTCATATCCAGTTACCATATTGCTGTACTTTGCATGTGTCTATCAGTAACTGTTTAGTTAGAAAACCAAGTAATTGTTGGTATTTATACTGTGCTAACATACAGTGATGTATTTCATGTTAGCCCATCCTAAGGTTTTTGGTTTTTTCTCTTTTGCAGATCTTCTTTGGTTTAAGTGTAATTTTTAAGGTATTTCTTCAACTGGCACATCTCCTGTAGGTCTGTGAGCATCTATAGGAGCCAGGCAAGCAGCTTGTGACCATGCTGGGGTTTTGTGAATGTGTTGCTCTCATTTTATAACTCTGAAAAGACTTGCCTAGTGCAGAAAATGAAAAACTTTTTGAAGTTCTTCAGTCAGAAATGCTGGTGTCCTACGTCTGTGTTGCCATAGCATGGAAGCTCACAGAGTGAGGGTGATGAGCTGGGTTAGTTGGCAAGAGCTGTAAGATCAACAGACAGTGGAGCCCCTTTGCAAGCACACAGGCTTCCTGACAAACTCTGCTCTTAAGGGCTGGCAGAAAAGAACTGAAAAAATAGTAACAGTTTTAGATTTTATGACTCGACTACCTCTTTCCTATCCTGAGCTTCCTTTCGGATATCCTTTCACATCCTGGGCTGCATCAAAAGCAGTGTGGGCAGGAAGTCAAGGGAGGTGATTGCCCTCCTCTAGTCCACTCTGGTGAGACCCCAGCTAGAGTGCTGTGGCCAGCTCTGGGATCCACAGGAAAGGAAGGACACTGACCTGTTGGAGCAAGTTCAGAGGAGGGACACCAAGGTCATTGAAGGGATAAAGTGTGTACAAGGCAAGGCAGAGAGATTTGGGAATGTTTAGCCTCCAAAAGAGAAGACTTTTAGGGTGACCTAATTGTGGCCTTCCAGTACCCTGAAGTGCATGCATAAGGAACATGGAGAGAGACTTTTTAAAGAGCATGTAGAGACAGACATGGGGGAATGGCTTCAAGCTGAAAGAGAGTAGATTTAGATTAGATAGTAGGAAGAAATTTTTTGCTGTGAGGGTGGTGAGGCAGTGGAAGAGAAGTTGTGGAGGCCCCATCTCTGACAGTGTTCTAGGCCAGGTTGGCTGGGGCTCTGAGCAGCCTGATCTAGTGATGCTTGTCTCAGGTTGGGACGAGATGATCTTTAAGGTCCTTTCCAACCCAAACCACTCAATGATTCCTAATGTGAAGATATCGATACATGTTGAAGCAGTTGGTTCAAGTTGGAAGGCAGAGTTAGTAGTTGAAGAGTTATTGGAAAGATCTTGCATTGCCAAGTAGTTAGGGCAGCTCAATGGCTTTGGGAAGATTTTTTACAGTGTATCAGTGGAAAGTCATTGAGTGAACAAAGAGCATTGTCCTTTCCTGTACGAAGCCAGGCTCATGAATAGGATTTTTTGCCCCTTCCTGCACTCTACTATTTCTGAGCCTCATAGTATTGTGAACAGGTAAATGTTGTTATCTGCTTAAGAACTGAAAGGGCAGAATTATTTCACCCTCTCCTTGGAAATGCAGGTTGAAGACAAAATGGTTAAGAGTATACAGATGAGCAGCTGGCACTCCTTGATGGCTCTTTACATGGTGCTTATATTACTCACTTGCTTACAGTGGACCTCTTTGCTTTTTCCAGCCTAATCAGCAAGAAAAATTAGGTGCTCTTTCCCCCAACTGTAAGCTTATTAGCCAGGGTACACAGAGCTCTCTGGAATGAAGATTAAGAGACTGGAGGTCAAATCTTGAAGAGAAACATGTCTCTTCCCCACAGATTTTTTTTAAGTGCATCAGGGCAACTTCCCCATTTCTTTCAGACACATAACCAAGAACACTATGTTTAGTGGCAGCAGGAAATTTCTGTTTCTTTCACTTCCTGGGAAAGTCATTTTCTTAATTCTTTTTTCCTGTAGCAAAAAAAGGCTCTGCTAGCAGATTCTTCTCCAGCAGTTCAGCCTGCTGACAAGTGATTGCTAGTTCATTCCCTGAAAGCAGCTAATGGAGTTGTTTCCAGGTGCAGGAAGATACTACATTTTCACAGGTCCCTTTCTGGCCATGAGATTTCTTTCTGCAGTGTGTGGCAGAAGGCACAGCCTCCAGATGAATACCTCTGTCAGATGCAGGCTCAGTACCTGTATATTACTTCTCAGTTGAAGATGCTCATAGAGGAGCATCTTGCCAGTCTCTCCCTCATGTATTCATTTGCCTTAACTTCTTACCTCTAAATGCAGGGGGAAAGTAAAGCAAATTTTTCAATGTCATAAACATTCAGGTTGAAGAGTAGGACAGAGACCTGCCCATTATTCTAATTTTAAGCTTGAGGTTTCCCAACTGCTGCCTGAAGAGGCCTGGGTTATTAATTAGTATGAGTCCTCATTCTACTATTTCCTATACCTAAAAAAAAACCACCTAAACCTTGTTGACACCTAACATTGCAAAAACATACAGAGCAGTCAAAGAAAAAGATAAACTCAACCATCTCCACTTCAACCTTCCAGGGAGAAGCGAAGTAATTTTTAGGCCCACTGGGTCGATGTACCCATCAGCAATTTTCAGGAGTACCACAGACAGCAAAGGCTGGTGCTGGAAACAGCAGCTGGAATCAACCATATCTTTAGCATTACAGCCACTTATTCATACCAATGACTGCAGTTTCCTACCACTTTTTTGAGTCTCTATGGTTTGCTAGGGAGGCTATGAATGTAAATGAGAGTTGGGTATATGTTTGCAGCTATGAAAGGGGCAAGCTTCCTGTTGAGGTGTGATTCACTTGATCAGGATATTTCTGAAGAGTTTTTTGTCTGTGTTTCATGGACAAAAAGTCAAATACCTTTGAATGGATGATACTAAAAGTTAAAACAAGTTCATTGTCTCTGATGGAACTTCATACAAATTGAGTTCCTTTTCTTTGTTCTGGTTTCAAAATAAAACATTGGAAATGAAAGTCCAGGTTTAACTCTTTTTCTCTGATTTGACAGAATTGAGTTCTGTTTCCATGTTGTGCTTTTAAATGATTATGAACCATCAGCTTCAAAACATTAGAAGAAAAAGTTGATGGTTTTGACCTTACAGGAACTAGAATGTACCAGATGTCCTGAAGCCCTTTTCATTTTTTAAGGTAATGAGACAGGGATGAGTTTCACATTGTGAAATTAGTTTGCTTCAATTCTCTCAACCAGTAAAATTAATTATTTTGCCTGCACAATTAATAAATTTGATTTCTTTAGTTGAATCATCATTAATCCTTTAATTGACATAATTTCATTGAGGCCTTTTGAGAAAAACAATTATTTTTAATGCAGCTGCTTGCCTCAAAAAGTAAGAGAAGGTTCTACTAAGTACTGTTCCATGGCCATCAAAAGTATCTCCCCCACATATGGACAAGATGTAAAGAGAAATATTTTTGTGGAGGAAGGCTAGAGATCATCTTTCCACTGCACTGGTCTGATAGGATAAGAACTAAACCTACTGCCAGTAGGATCTTTTTGGGAGGAGGTACCTTTTCTTGGAGTTCCAGATTGCTCGATAAACCAGTTCTCACCTGAAAGGAAGGTGTAAATGAGTATTGCCACTCAAGCAGTAATAAATGAAAGAAGATTATCATCCCCATATTAAATTTATCTGACATGATAGAATGATGGGTTGAAATTACATCATGCCCTCACAGGAAAGAAATTCTGTGATACTCCAAAGGTATGCAGAAAGGCTTTCTCTAATATGTTTAAAAGTAGTCTGTATTAATAGAATAAAAGATATTGTCAAACTCTAAAGCAAGAGACTTAATTGCCTGATGTTGGTAAGCAAGGTGTACTGCATATTCTTTTCTGTCCTATTTATTTTCCGCCTTCCAAGTGAGCCAAAATTTGCAGATACATATGTTTCAGGGAGTGCTTGCAGTATGAGTTTCTCAATAAAATGCCTGTGTGTTCTCACTGCTAATCTGCATCCCTGCAGAACTCACCAGTGCATCCTGCTGCGTGACGTTGCGTGGGCATTTGGTCACGTTGTATTTGAACTGGTCTGGGATAAACAAAACTGTACAGTTTTGTTTAGTTTTTAAAGATTTTTAAAATATGATAAGAATAGTCCAGTGTGTTGAAATAAATTCCTTGTGGAGTTCATAGTCATTGTTGGCTTATCTTGTAATCTATAATTAATCCCAACAAGAAGTATGTAAACACAGCTGAAATTGATTAAGATATATTCTTGGGTAAAAAAAGGAAGAACAAGGTTTGGCCTGGCCTTTTTTAATATCTTTTTGAAATAAAATAGTAGCAAACAAAAGAGTTCTTAAAATTACTTAATTTGTAGCTAAATAACCAAAGTGACCATTTAAATATAGGAAGACTGAGGCAGGTGAACTCTCTATTATTGTGAAAAGTAATAAAACAAGCAGGTTTTGGAAGGAAGATTCGTAGCTGTCACGCACCATGTCTGGTTCTTGCTAGATTTGCCACACATTAAGGAGCACAGCTATTTTAGAACACAACCTAAAAAGAGCTAGTTAATTCTCTGCAAACTGAAATGCCCTGCAATGCAGATGGGAAGCACAGTCAGTACAGATATTCCTGAGGCAGCTTTGCCCTTGCTAGCTTAGCTCCATCTAGCAGAGCTGCAGGGTGTGGAGGTTCCAGTGTTAGCCCTGGAGTCCCTTCTGGCCCTGCAGAGCTCAAGCTGCCCCAGCTATGCAGGCAGCAGCAAAGAACTTGTGCTGAAAGCTTTAGGGATATGTTGACACAGGTTGTATTGCCACTGGATTGCCCTGTGGACAGATCAAACCCACAGAGCAAATCTTATTGATCTCCAGTTCTCTTGCAAATCTCTCATGCCAAGGCTCACAGACATCCTCTGGGCAGCACTATCCTGCTGCCTGCTCAAGTGCCAGCTCAGTGATGATCCAGCCTCCAGGCATAAAGGCAGTGGGATAAATTATGTTCCCACCTGAAGCATGTGTTTCCTTGTCCTACATGATTTTTGTATCTCAGTTCTGAAATTAGTCAAGTTCCTATGTGCTTCTGCCATTCAGTTTGCTGAGGTGTGTGTAACATACTGTACTGAGGAGGTTTGTCATAAAATTGCTTGTTGACTTTAGAGTGCAGGAAGCTCCTCATTGAATCACCTAGAAAAGGAAAAGAAAAGTAGTATGAGCCAAGTAGCTGACTGGTGGAGGACTGTGAGTTAGTCATATTTACTGTAGGATGTCATATTTACAGTAGGATATGTTCCTAAGATAGATGAGGGCACTCTGAGAAATTTGTGTGAAAGGTATCAATGACTTGGCCGCTTTCCTCTACCTCCATCCTGTGCACTATCTTACCACATTCAACCATTTTCCCCAACTATGTCATGGTGGGCAATCTTTCCCTGAGCAGGCTAGAATATCCCGCACAAAGCTGCCCTTGTACCATCAGTGGCATGTCCAGCAGAAACCACTAATCCAACTCCCCTTCCATCAACTACCCCCATCACTTACAGTTTTTGCTTACCCCCTCTCATCAGATTGTTTGCTACTTGAGGCAATCGTGTGGTTACTGAAATAAATTGTTTTTCTGGTCTGACTGCTGGAGGAATTGTTACTGGAAAGTCGTGTCAGACCACAAGGATGAGGCAGAAAACAAGGGCATCCTTTACTTATTTTTTAGCTGTATGTTAAATGCTGCTGATTTGACTATGTGACCAACTGAGAGAGGATCACAAATTGCAAGACTAGTAGACGTAAGTCAAGTTATTATTTTCTCTCAAATTACAAAAGAATTTGGAAGTTAAGGCTTCCTATTTGTCTTGGTTTCCATCTATGTCTGAGCATTTCCATCAGAGAGCTGTGCAGTCAATAACCAGTGCAATTCTCTCCAATACATATAGTAAGAACACTTGCTGCTGTATTTTAACTGCTGAGGTAGAAGTAGCGGAACTCAGAAATGGCTCACATTAGGAGCTGGGCTGAAAACTCAGGAACACCGAAGTACCAAGTCCCCAGATAAGATTTCAGTGAAAAATCAGTATTTACAGATGGACTAAAGAAACTGTCACATTTTCCTCACTCTCAAATTATTTCATAGACTCGACCAAAACTTGTGATTAAAGCTACATAAACAGCTTACCATTTTAACTTTCAGGTGTTTCAAAAAGAACTCAGGCTGTTATATCTGCAAGTTCCTGCTTATTGTTTCCCATGGGCAAAGATATAGCCTAGGGCTGTGCAGTCTTGACAGCTGACAGTGATTTTGGAAAGATACTGTGGCACTACCAGATATTGTGCTTGTCACATTAGGTTTTAAAAGTAAACTATTCAGTGCATATAGGAAGAAAGCAGCCTTGCATTTTTTGTTACTAATGCATGAATACTACGTAAATAATTAGAAAAAATTCTGAAAAATTGTAAACATCTTACAGTGTGATGAAGTAGCTCAGTTTCGGACTGGTCATTAGACTGATCATTTACAAATACTGAGTCAAAATATGTCCCAAGCCACACCCTTACAATGCCACTGACATCACATTTTGTGACCTTCGAACAGTTGTATTCACTATTCTTAATGATGCAATTAGGAAATGTAATGGTGGTGGTATTGTAAGCCTCTTTTACAGAATCATTAGTTGTAATAGTGAGAGCTCTGATTCTAGGAGTACAATTATTAGGAGGAAGTAGCACTAATAGTCACAGCAACCAATACTTTTCTGTGTTGCTTTTGGTCAACAGAGGCTCCATTTTTCTTTTTTCTTTTTTCTTTTTTCTTTTTTCTTTTTGTTTTTTTTGTTGGTAAGGAAGAGGGCCAACTATTTTTATTTTTATTTTTATTTTACTTGAGATGAACTGGGAAGAAGGTCATCCAACTTTCAAGCTAGCTTTCCCTCAGTCCGCTAAGGAATTCTTACTGAAAATAGAAGTAAAAGTAGAATTTTCTTTGCCTTCCTTGTTAAACAAAATTTCAAGTGTTTAAATGCTTCTTAGCTAGCAGGTCAGCCCTTTTTTAAGAACAAAAGACAAAATCAAACCCATGACCATAAAACTGGCATAAGCCGTTTAAGAAAGGGAGACCGACTTGCTGGTTTTTCCTGCTCTAAGGAGTAGGTAAGAGGTTGAAGGGAAGCTGTGGCAGACAGCAATAGCTGAGGGTATATATTCTGCTTATTGACAGCTACAGCTGTCATCTCCCACACCCTGATCCTTCCTGTAAAGACAATCACAGGAGCACATTTGATTTCTGGCAGCTCTGGCCATTACTCATTTCCAGCTGTGCCCTGGGAATCACCTGCTCTGCACAACTGCCAGCAATTTACCTGCACAGAAACCGATCCCACGTGGAAATGTCAAATAAAGTCTCCTTGCAAAGTTTTAAAGTTCTCCTGAACAGTCTCACAGTTAAATTTCCATAACAAATGATCTAGACTAAAAACCCTGATAAACATGCTACCTTTCTGGGAAGGCCAGCTGCAAAAGCACCTGATATAACCTGTATACATGATTGGTATAAATAAATGGTTTAGCTGCAGCAGGAGGCACCAAAAGTTTAAATTACATGGTTTGTAGGTGAGTGGAAAAACAGGGTACAAATGTAAGTCTTGAGTTCCATTCCAGGGCTCTATTTAGATATCTTCAGTGAAATCATGTGAGCATTGAAGTGCCCTGAGGGCAGTGTGTGTGACTGTGCATGATGTTTTTGGTTTCATTATTTCCATTTTTAATGGCTCTACAGGGAAAAATCCCTGCAACTATTATTTCGATAAGAAAATATTAAGGAAAGTAGCTTCCTGTTCTAGAAAGCACAAAGTAGTTATGAAAAAATTAATTATTAACAACAAAATCCTTTGAAATTAAGACCTTTTCTGATGCCCATATCTGTCTGACTCCTGTATCTGACTTTTCCTTGAAATTTTCAACCTTATAATTTAAAATAAATGATAAATGTCTGTATTTTTATGTTGCCGCATACTCCACATTCTTTCTTAGCATTTAATGTGTTCCATTTTGTAAATACAAGCTATTACGGGAATCCTTAGTGCTTACTAATTGGAACAGCTTTGTTTATTCATTGAGTTTGAAATAAAGTGGCCTGTCAGCCCAAAGTATACAGTTCTCCCCCAGCACTCGGGACGCTGCATTTGCTCGCACGCCTGCTGACTCTAATGGAGCACAAGGAACTCGGGGTCATTCATGGTAGATTAGTCTGGAGGGTGTGGAGTAATTTTTAAGATTACAGAAAGGACCTTGATAGGTGTGTTTCTATATTTAGAATAAAAAACCTAGTGAAACTCATGTGCCATCCTAACAGGTGATTCATGTCCATAAAGCGTGTGGAATTACCTTGAGTACGTTGAAATGCTGAGGGGTTTTTTAAAACGTGGCTCTTTCAGTTCAATCTTTTAAAGATTTTTTGGAGTTGGCACCTAAACTTGATGTTGACTTAAGTATCTTAAACTGATCTCTTTATTTTATTGTTCAGGTATTTTTTGAAAGCTCTTGCTACCTATATATATTTATTTATTAGTCCTTCAAAAACCTACAATAGAATAGGATTTTGATGCTTCGAGCATTTTATAAATGCAAAGAAAGTCATGCTTTAAAAAAATTCACAACCCAACTAATACACTATTATTTGTTGGGAAAGAAAATGATAAACTAAGGTATGGGAAGCTGGCAGAGCAAGGTCATAACATTGTAAGAGGAATAGAAAATAGAGAAGAAAAAAATAGAAATAAAGAAACTAACTAGAAAGAGGAATCAATGACACTAAAATAAAGATTTCCCGAATCATGTCCATCAGCTGCAAAGTCAATTCCTGTGTATCTCTGTCCTCTTAACTCACAGATGCCTGCCCACCTAATAGACATGATAAATATTGACAAATTGTGATCTTCAGTCTTAAAGATGACATGTCTATCACAAGCAGTCTTTACAATGGTGTGCTAGGGGGGTAATTTTGGTGGAGACTGGGGATTTGGAGTTCCTCCATTTGAGACATAGTAAATCAAGCGCTGTTTACTTTCCACTGATACATGGTATTGGCATCCTGGCTGGAATGCTTACTGGCCGCCAAAAATGTGTTACAGAGCACAACACTTGAGAAGTGAAACTCCAGGCTTTTAAAAACAATATATGCATATTTAACAGCAGCAGTCCCATCAGCTTCTTCCCAGCTTTAGCACTATCATCAGCCAGTTCCTAGAATTAGTTTCTCAGAATATAAGATGGACCATTCTTTGAACTACAATCTGGTAATGGTAACAGTGTCTTGAGCTAGTCACTGTGAAATGATGAACCAATCTGTAATTTTAACTCTTTGGAATAAAGACTTCCACAGAAAACAGATGTTAGAATAACCAAGGCCCATATTTTAAGAAAATGTCTTCATGTGCTGGCTTATGATGATACATGTTGTGCATCAATAGCAAAACCCCCAAACTTCTGCAGAATTCCCATCCCTGAACTGGAAAGATGATTAATGAACTTCTTCCAGCATATAAACTTCTATCATTACACCCTTAAATCTATACAAAGTTAATTCAACAAAGATCGCTCACATGCCAAATATCCAAAGGGATGAATAGACTTCAACAATTCTTCTGCCATCAGTCCTATTTTCATTTTGATACAGAAGGAGAAAAGGCTAAGGATCTGCTTATCTTTCCCTTGCCCTCAAAGTGTAAATGACTGCAGACCGCCCTTTAGCTCATTTGATACTAATAGGAAATACTAAATGAACTTCAACATATTTTTCTTTGAGAAGAAAACCTTCCCCAAGCACTTAAGGGTAATACAAGGATAATTAAGAGATAAAAAGTGAACAGTTTTCCTCTGCTCTACATGCACAAAGACTTCTCAAAGTCAGTGGGGATTAAGATGGGCATGCTGGAAAAGGCAAATATTGTCCTACAGGGATGAGCAGAGATACAATAGAGATGCTAGTGCCTGCTAGAAAGAGTAGAGAAGTATGTTTGGGGCCTGTTGGGAGGAAGTAGTTTAATTTTAATAAAAACTGTATCATTCTGAAGTCTGGATGAATGTTCAGGGCTTTTGGACCATGGAGGTTAAGTTCTAACTTCCAGAATCTTTTTGATTTTGCCAGCATTAAGTTAAACATAAACTGAAATTACGCTATCCTCTTTCCCCCGTGGTTAAAACTGTATTTGCTCTTCTTCCACAATGAACTGCTTGCTCTGGTACCCCTCATTAAGTCATAGAATCATAGTTTGGAAGGAACCTTAAAGATCATCTTGGTCCAACCCCATCTGGCATGGTCCAGGAGACTTTTCACTAGACAAGGTTGCTCAGAGCTCCATCCGACCTGGCCTTGAACACTTACGGGGATGGGGCACACACAATTTCTCTGGGCAAGTTTTTCTAGTGCCCCACCACCCTCACAGTAAAGAATTTCTTTCTTTTATCTAATCTAAATCTACTCTTTTTCAGTCTGAAGCCATTCCCCCCTGTCCTGTCACTACAGGCTCTGTAAAATGTCTCTGTCCCACTTTCTTGTGGACTCCATTCAGGTACTGCAAGGCTACAATTAGGTCACCCCAAAGTTTTCTCTTTCCCAGGCTGAACAGCCCCAATGCTCTCAGCCTTTCCTCACAGCAGAGCTGCTCCACTCCTCTGACCATCTTGGTGGCCTCCTCTGGGCTTGTTCCAGCAGCTCCTACCTGTGCTGGGCTCTCCAGAGCTGGACACAGCGCTCCAGGGGGGTCTCACCAGAGCAGAGCAGAGCGGGCAATCCCCTCCCTTGACTTCCTGCCCTCACTGCAGGATGCAGCCAGGATAGGGTTGGTGTTCTGGCCTGCCAGTGCTCACTCATCTGCTGCCTCCCGTGTAAGGCCCCTTGCCCTTTTCTCTCCATGTTCTGCTGTCCATTATTCTATCCTTGGCCCTCTTCTATTCCTGCAGAGTAATGCCAGCACAAAGATTTATACTAGTATAGAAATATTATAAAAAAATTTTTACTTGCTTGTCATTGGTAAATCTATCTAATGGAACCTGAAAATTTCTTCTAATCTGAAATTCTGAAAAGTTAAAATCTTTAAGTCTCACAGATGTATTCCTGGGTTGCACATAATACTGATCCTCCTGCAGCTCTCAGGGAGGAGTAATGGACTGGTGCTCTCAACTTGTGTATTTCATAGCTTTTCTTCACCAAGAACACAGGATTTATGTCTGTTAAAACTTCTTGGTTTCTTTGAACAATCAGTGCTAATTAATCTTGAGCCACTTATTTGATGCCCCAGAAAAGTTCTTACTGACAGATTTGAGCATAATGAATTCCTGTATTGCTTGGAGCTCTGTGTTCTGCCCATGCAACAGACATGTCTCTTTTCTTTAGCAATGCTGAAAGCCTTTTGCTTTACTGTCCTTGTCAGGAGCTAACCTATAGGATTATTTTAGTGTTGCTGACATGCACAAATACAATCTGACACTTTGTGCCACACAGCTGTGTGAGATTTACCCACCTAAAATCTTTCAAGGGATAGGATTTTGTTCTTAAATACATACATTAAAATCACCATTTGAGTTTATTATGTATAAAATATGCAGAATTAAGTTCTGAGATGCAGTCATATGAAATGGGGAAAGAAGAAAATGAAAGATGGAGAAAGATGAACTTGTTGCATGAATTTCTTTTGATGTTTCGTAGATATCTAAATGTACAGTGAGGGTGTGCTGTGCATCATCTTTTAGTGCCAGTGTTTCTGCTGATGTCAGGACAATTATAGATCAGATCTTAAAGTGCCTGTTTTAGCCATGGACTTCATTATATGCTTGATCTGGATAAGAAAATTGGATACAATACCATGCAAGTACAGCTCTGCAAGCAACATTCCCCATGTTTGTGATGATAAAAATCAAGACATATAGAGATACACCTCTTTTGGCAATACTGGTGCCAGAGCAAGCACTGCCTGAGTTTTCCATTCAGTTTTGAACAAATTCAAAATCTAACTCCTACAGGAATGAAATATTGATTTAGTTGTACCAAATACATGGTCTGAAAAATAAGGCTGCCCTTTGAAGTACTTCCTGACTTTTTAAATATATAGGAAACAGCACAGCTCTCCTGAAGCATGTTAGAGTTCCTTCTTAGAGGACAATACCATATGGCTTCTTCTCAGGTGTCACCTTATGTGAACCTGAGTATAGTCCATGGGGAGCATAGGCCACGTGCTCGCAACCCATATGACTCATTTCTCAGATCCTACATAACTCTAGGCTTTCTTTGCATGTTCATCATGTCCTGATGGCAAGGACCAGTTTGTAGATGTATCTGCCCCATGTGACTTTGCTGATCCCCAAAAGGATTGCAATAGCGTGAGGAAGAGGACTAACATCAGTCAGGTTTTCAACATATTTTTCAGCTGCTTCCTTTATTTACGCTATTGTAAATAAGTTTATGCAATCATGACTTGACGCTAAGTCTGTCCTGCTTTACATAACTGTGGGCTGTCTTTCCAAACAAAGTAGGATGTGACTTAAGTAGCCTTTTAGACCGAATGGACTGTCAGCCTTGTAGGGTCATCTTTATTCATTTCCTCTGCACAGACACTGCATTCCGTACATTGAGACCCCTCTTAGTCGGTTATGTGCAGTTTGTTAATGACCGTTAACCACCAGCCAAATTGCATTTTTCTTCCCTTTGATTTTACGTCTCAGGTCCTGACTGGTCCATCCACACTCCTTCATGAACTCTGTGATTTTGTTTCAGGTTTTCTCCCACTGGCTTGCATTTTTTGGTGCCCCACTTCTACGGCATTGAAACTTGATTATTTGACACTTGTGGTCTTTCAGAGAGTCATTGGTATGCTGGATCATGTTTGTTCCTGTATCCATGTGTGCTCAATTTCAGTTAATTGAAATTCCTTTAAAAGGAACTGGAGCAAAGTACAGAAGTTTGAAAAAACATTTGTTCCATTCTATTCCATTCCAAGAAATTGTTTTGGCTACGTGAGCTTTGAAATCCTTCTGAAGCCAAAGAGAAGCCTTTGATGGATCAAATTAGTAAACTGAAATACAAATTTGGACAGGGATTAAGAGGTAAAATATTAAAAATATTTTAAAAAAGGGTTAATGCTGTAAAATCAAACAAAAGAACCACATGTCAGCTTAAGTTTATTGGGAAAGAGAAGCCAATGATTGATTTGGTTAGCCTAGTGGATCACAAGATGTTAGGAAACATAGAAACTGCTGTGACTGCAAACCAACTATCTGTATCTCTATTAATTTTGGCATGGCACCTGTCTTAGCCATGCTTTCTCCTTGTAATGTAAATTAAAAAAAGAGATATCAAAAAGAGGGGTGTCTGACCAAAGCAGTAGCCCAGAAAGAAGTAGTGCTGTAAGGAGGTAAGCAGCACCTCAAACTTCTGAATGAACTTTAATATGAAGTTCAGGAATGTTAAAAACAATGCAGCTGTTCAGTTAAAATTGCTGCTGATGGGGATCAGGATTAGTAAATAATGCTCTTGTGTTGAAAAATACTCCAAGGCTAACTCAGTATTCCATATCACAAAACCTTACCTTTATTCCCAATAATTTTTTGAAACTGTAGTTCAAATAGAGAGAACACTGGAAGATGATGTTCTCAAAGTATGAAATAAAATAGGTTTTGCAAGGGTAAATCTTGCTTCTCTTACTTGAATGTGTCAGTAGAATGAGGAATGAATATGAACGAAATAACATAGTTTGAAGTTTTAGAATTTAGATTTAAGAAGTTGAATAATCTTGTGGTAAGAACCGAAAGAAAAACTCTTTGGAATGTAATAAAATAAGTAGCTTATTAGACCTTCTGTTGGTTTTCCTGCATATTGGCATGGCTACTCTGATGGCATTGATGTGGAACTAAAACACGATTATACTGGTTTGTTCTGGAATGGGAGTCTTCCTTCAGATCTGGCTCAGCTGTTGCACTTTCTGCTAATTGTTTATGGAATTCCTGGAAAAGCATAATTCAGGGACATGTTCAGAAACTTAGCCCAACCTAGGAAATAAAATAATCCCCCTATGAATTATAAGCATATGGAGAAGGCTATCACATTCTTTTCTTGACTAGTTTTAAAGTGAAATTACATTGATCAGGCAGGAGTTTCTCATATTTATATTAAATACAGTGTGACAGTTTGAGTGGAATTCTGGCGCTGTGCAATGTAAATGTATTATTAAAACGATATGCTAGAGAAAAATTGTGTTGAAGAGGACAAATGGAGTTTGGTGAAACAACATTGCAGATACTGCAACAGATAGAAGCTCCATAGTTCATGAGATTTCATTCTCACGAAATTTTCAGGTACTTGTAAAACTGTTGATACGTCCACATGACCCAGTGACTAGATATGAAGAAATCAGACGTGATTCATGAAATATTTGAAAACCAAATAAGGCTTCAGTGTGAATGTTAAAACCAAACCCATTTACAGTGCAGTCTCTCCTTTACAGAGCTATAATAGACATCTTGTTGTATGCAAAAGTATGGGATTTTTGCAGTAGGCATTGTTACGGTTAATATGATAAACCACCCTGTAGCATCCTTTGTTCTCAGATGCCAGTGATATACTCAAAAAATAGAAGTTTCCATTGAAAGGGGCATTTGGGGATACTCTGTTGAAAGTTAAGGTATGCTCTTAAAATTCTGAGACAAATCTGAATTTTGCTAGTTGAATTTCTGTGCAGGTGAAGCTTGCCTTTTCCAAATGAACTTGGGGTTAGTGAATCTCAAGAGGCACAAACGGCCTACTGGGATGAAGCTGAAATGCTCATAAATTATCCGTCTTCATCTTAGTTCAACCACATTAACCAGTGGAGTTCTGTATTTCCTGAACTCTGTTACTTGTTGTCTCAGATTGCCCAAGAAGATGATGATAAAGTTGCCCAAAAGAGATGATAAAGTCTCCAAGTCTGTCTTTTCTCCAGAGGATAATGCAGATGTGCAGTAGTTTACTCAGGATTTTATAGAGCTCTCCATGAGTCAATGTCCCCAGTATTGTTCTTGGCACTTTTTTCAGAGCTGAGGTTGCTGGGTCCATTCTCTGTAACCTCTGGCTTTCTGTGTTTAATTACTTTGGAGGCCTCGTTTAGAAAACCATTTCTGTTTGGCAATTTGTTTATTAATACCCTTGCCTTTGAAATTTCCTGTATGTTAACAAATCCTGTCAGATCTGAAGAGGCAGATAGGAAAGTTCATTCAGAGTGGTTATTTCAGATGCAGAAAGGCGAGCAAAACTCATCTTGTTACCACACCAGTATTTTGTGTCTTGCAAGTGTCTTCATCAAATTGATTGAAAGATAAATGTCTTTTCAGATAGATTTTTACAGGCAGTAAAAGCTCTGTGCTGGTTGTCTCTCTTATCCAGCTAAGAACCCAAGGTTTCCCTGGCTGCAGGATTATGTCCATGCTCCCTGTCAGAATCCCAATTCTCCTACTGCTTGTAGTGCTTGCACTGTGTAAATCCAGTTCCTTAGCAGATGGTGGCAATGTCTATTTTTGTCTCTTCTGCAGCCTGCTCTTTGCAGGATTATAATCAGTAAATGAGGTTCAATCCCTTGATGCCAGTGTCCTGAACCCTGAGTATGGATGAGATTTATATCTATTTCTCTCTTATTTTGAATCCTCAGTAAGCACAAAAATGCTCTCGTAAGGATTTTCATTATAGTAATACTTCCGCCTGTGAAAATGGAACTTTAATTTCAGATGTTCTCATGAAGAAAAGTTTCAGATGTTCTCATGTGTTTATTGAATCTAAATATCTCTTACCTCATGCAAGTCATTGAAGATCTTTTAGCAATTACAGAAGCCATTCTTAAAAATGAAAGAAAGTGAAGATTGTGCTTTTCTTGGTTCTTGGATCTTTTTGAGATTTTATGGCGACTGGAGGCATCTTCCAAATAATATCAAAATAAAATACTGATAAAATATTGCTAACGTTAAAAGCTGAATGTAATAGGATTCATTATATGCTTTCTAGACAATGTGCTACTTAACCTAGTCCTTATATTTTATTTATTGACAAGGAAAATAATGTTTTGAATATATTGTGATGTATCTGTTTTCTCTGACACAGTTTTAACCTTCAGTATTCCCAGAAAATAAGTACTGAGGCTTAGGGAAATTAAATAAACCTTCAATCTTAGCCAATTAAATAGTTTAACTAATTCCTAGGTATCTGAAGGCAATGTGTCTTGCTAAGGCTTTGGGCTTTGTAATGGATTATAATGTTAGGCAAGGAATTAATTTATGGAGGGAATAATGTTTGTTAGAAAGACTTGAGGTTAGTGTGTCAAAGACAACCATTTCCATAATAGGCATAAACCAGAGAATATTTTTGTATTGTTGGACAGAGAAGGAACTTGTATTAAAGAGGAAGAGAAATTATTTCCTTGAGGTTTTTTTTCCCTATGTTAGTATTTTTGTTTCTACATATCATAACAGGAATTGGTAACATTCACATCCACATGGTCTTGTGAGAAGGATGTCATCTGAGAGGCAGAGAGTTGTATATAAATTTTTAGATTTGTTTTCTTTTATAGTCTTAAGTTCAGGAATGATCCATGTGCAATTAATGATTAAATTATAAAAATTAATTCAATTGAATGATAAAAATAATATTCAAAGGAACCTTGGGTTCATCCCTCTGTCCAAAAGCAGGGTAATTCTATCTGCGACATTGTTTCACCTGCTTTAAAAAAACCTGTGGTAATAGAGGCAGTGCATGTTCCTCTCCAGTTTATTCTGATGAAAACAGGCACTGCACCTGAAATCCTGAAATGGGCATTTAAATGTTTTATTTCTGGACTCCTCGTGTCCTGCAAGAGTTGTGTGGCATCCCAGCTCCTGCCTGTGCCCGTGCCTGGTGCTGTGTGTGTGATCTGTGCCCTCAGGCAGCACCTCCTGAACCCCTGAATGCATCACTTTTTTCCTTCAGGCTCCCACTGCACTTGGAGCCACACTCGGTGTCTCAGCTGAGGCTACACAGTGCCCAAGTGGACAGTGAAGCAGGATTATTTCCTGTGCTGTTCAGGCCATGCTCCCATGTAGACAATCAGTACAATCCCTGCTGTTTTCACAACACCCTGCTGTTGTTGACTCATCTGTGAGTGATTATAACCCTGGGAGCTCTTCCCACAGATCTGCTGCTGGGACAGTAGGATCCAGCCAGTGCCATCTTCTCGTTGAAGCTCATTTTCTTCTATTTGCCAAAAGAGATTAGCATTTTTTAAAAATTGTTTTTCTAGTTTGCCAAAGTTTCCAAAATTATAACCTGATCTTCACCAGTATTTGAGCCCTGCATGATGAATAAAGATAATCTCTATTCTACCATTCTTGCTGTTTTGAAAATATTGGACAATCCTAGGTCAAAGGCAAACTAGTTTTTAAAACCCCACCCAGTGAAACCCCAACCCATATCAACTCTATTGCAATTAAAACAAAAACAAAAAAACAGGTTTCTCTGGTTTGCTCTGGAGAACATTTAGTGTGCCAGGATAAGAAATCTGCAGGGGCTGTGCTGTCTGTGACTGAGAAAAGGAATAGGAAGAGCAGCCTCCATTCCCAAAAGGAAATTGAGGTATGGCTCTAGATGGCCACTGTGATGCCCTTCTCTTCACTGGGTTACAAATGCTGACACAGAAATTCTTTCTGAAGTCTACAGGCACCACAAAGGAATAAGACAAAGGCAGTCTCACATTCTCTATCCATAATTCCTATTTAAAAGTGAGCCTATTTAGCATTGTTACTATAGTTCATCTCATGTTCAGTACCATTAAATTAACAGCCTTAACACAATATATAAGAGATAACAAGGAGAAGGAAGCTGGGACTTTCTCTGGCAGTTTTGGGAATACCCATCAATTTGCTGTGTGCATAGCAGGGACTTCTCTTATAGAGAGGAATTGGAATCCAGTGTTCTGTGTTCTCTCTTGGCTCTTTCTAGACTCTCTCTGTTAAGGGAAGTTAATACTTCTGAGCTTGTATTTTCCTATATGGCTAAAATGATCCAGAAATGTGAAAACAAAAGGGAGGTTTGAGAGGTCATGTAACCTCCCCATTGAGGTATCATTAGTTTAAATTCCTGAGACATATTTGTGTTTAAACCTCTGGTGAATGGGACTTAAAACCTCCACAGCTAACTTCTTCAAGAGCTTTTTCTTTAGTAATGCAGTGTTTGTACTAATCCTCATCTTCCACATATTGTACTTACTTCTTGTTTTCCCTACTATTAAAGATGGAGAAAAGTGCATCACTATTATTTTCAGAACATCCTTTCTTATATTACAAACCTTAGACCCTGTTGTTTCCTCATGATGCTTCATGGCTGTATCTTTTCCAGATGCTGTCACCCCAATTCCTTCAATCTTTTCTTGTAGTCCATGCTTTTTAGTTGAGTCAGAATTCATGTTGCCCTTCTCAGCTCTTTGTCCAATTTGCCTACATCTTTATTTTGCTTCTCTTCAAATCAATACATATTCTTCTTCACCAGCATTCAGAAGCATTGTATTTTCACCTCCAGTGTCTAATCCTCCATGAAACTGTAAATTTAGAACAAGCTGAGATTTACCTTTTTGTAGTTATCATATTATTGATGTAACTACTTTCAGGTTAGTATGGTAGGAAAGCACTGTATAATTAAAAGGCAAATTGTCTTGATTCAAGAAATCATGGCTGTTCAGATCTATCTGTAACTCAACTGTGTTGGAAATGAAAAATCTGCCTAATGTTTTTCTTAACCAGAGTTTATGCATTTGAAGTATTTTAATTGGAAGGAAAAAAAATCAGTGGTGTTTATACTTCATCATGGTATGTGTTACTCTGGCTGTTTACAGAATTTCTACTGAAATTCTTGTTTATCACATATTGACTGTGATAGAGTGGAAACAATTCATTTATTTTTAGCAGCTTTCCTACACAACCATGAAAATATAGAGGATAAAGTTGTCAAAACTTCTAAACATAAATACCAAGGAGCTGATGCTGCAACAGATGGAAAAGTGCCAGAGCTGCCACTGACATGAGGGCAGCCTGACATTTGGAGTGAAAGTAATTTATTGTAGAGTGGTTACAATGCAATGAACAACACATGTAGTGGGGAGATTTTGCATTTGGGGAAATCTGTGCTGCCTTCTTCCATATTTCCCTCTCACAACAGATAAGAAAAACCAGGAGGTGGTTAACAAATAAAACAGCTTAATGACAGATGGATGAGATTTTTCTGGTTTATGTTCATGTTCAAGTTTTTTTATTCATAGGTCACATTAAAAAAAAACAACCAACAACTTTTCTCTTTCCCCCCACTCTTTATTTTGAGAATAGACATTGTATCATCAATGACTTATTTCAAATCTTGCCCCACCACCTTTTCACAGTGGACATTGTCTATTTCTTGATGTCCTTAGTCACAGCCTGTCACTTCACAGAAATGGGGAGGAGGACATCAAATCACTACACACTTGAACCCCCTCCCCATCCCCTGAGGACATGTTTTTACAGAAAGAGCTGGCAGCATTTCCGAGATTTTAGAATTTTTCCTTTCCCTATGGATTGAATCAGACCTTGGCCAAGAAAACCCAGTCATAAAACACAAGCCATTGTAATAGCAATGCAGCTGTCAGATGGAACATTAGGCCATGGGTGGTATTGTATGTGGTGCTTCTAAGAATTGTTGTTTTTCATTGTTAGTGGGGAGCTCAGGGAAAAGGCTGAGAGAACATGACCCTTAAGAGACCATGTGTCCTCCCATGAACAAGTCTGTTACATTTACCCAATGAACGTGCCAAATTTGCTCGCCCTGAGTTTTGTCACCCAAACCATGACGCAGGCACAGTTGGTCATTGGCAGTTCTGACATCGCTGCGTTGCTGAGAGGAATCCAGTGCTGCAGACATTGCACCAGAGCCACGGCAGAGATGTGTTCATGCTGCCCTGGCCCCTCGACAGCACAAACTAATGAGCAACCTGTTACCAACCAATGCAGGCAAGCTCAGAGTAGCTCCAAAGGATATTGCATTTTACTGGTTTGTGGGGCTTTGGTTTTGTCTATCCAGAAGTGAATGTTACAGGGATGGTAATTTACCTGGGAAGCAGCTATGGTGGTCAAAAGAGAGAAGAGCCAGCATGGCAGAGCAGGATATTGAGGAGCTCTGATGTCAAGAGGAAATGTTCCATCCCACAGTCTGCTCAAGCTGACACTCCAAGCAAAGCACGTGCCTCTCTCAGACACCACTTCCTGGTGCTAATAAGTTAATAAGTGGAAGTGGTCTGCAGGGGAAGTGATGTGTCTGTCACAAGTTTGAAAGTCCAAGGATTTGACTAGCAGAGTTTGAGGACAGCTGTCAGGACTGCAGCTGTCAGGACTGCAGCTGTCAGTTCAGAACCGTTCTGTAAAATTTGATTTCTGATTCACCACGTTGCTGAGAATGCCTTTTGTTGTTGTTGTTGTGATATTTTGGTTGGTTGGTTTGGTTTGTTTTTGCCCTTTACCCTCTGAACTTGTCATAATTCTTGCATAAGAAAATCAGAGGTGCTGAACTCAAACTCACTTACAAGGCACTAGGTAGAGGAGTAAACAAATTAAATCAGCCACAATCAAGTCATGCAAGCCACTCCTTTCTCCTGAGGCTGAATATAAGGAATTTGAAGAATTTCTAAAGTTAGCTGCCCAAAAATGTTGCACCCCCACCTCCACCCCAGCAGCACAGATTCAGGGAATGCTACAAGGAGAAAAAACAGATTTTCATTTCAGAAATTACGAAAGTTTCAATAAAGAAAGCAAAAAAATCCAAGACTTTTGAGTTCATGCTGGTCATGTTTAATAAAGTCATGGAAACATTGGAGGTGTTACATAGAGACCATGTCACCAAGTGGACCCAAAGGAGTCTGTGTAATAATTTGGTTTCCTTGCCTGGCTGGGTGCTCCTATGAGCTAATTATAAGGGAGCTGCAAGCCACCCTCGTTTGTCAATATTGCTGAATTTCACAATTTCATGGCAAGACTTTCTACAGTTGCTTTAATACTTCAAGGTTGCTTGGAGTATCAAAGCAATGGAGAATATCAGTTACATTTTTTTACCTTCCTGATTATTGGAAAAAATAATTGAAGCATGGCAGTATGGATGTCATATAGGACTCACAAAATACTGTATTTTGAAAATGTCATTAATCTAAGCAAGAATCTTTCTTTAAAGCATTTAAGGTGAGAATTTTTCTTCTTGCAGTCATTATCAAGCTCGCGATTGATGCAGTATATGATACACTGCATTACAGCAGGGTAATTCCATGTCATGATAAAGTAATGATGCAAACTCTTGCCAACTGAAGATTGCAAGCTTGAAGTGGTGACTTTCCTTCCTCTCTTGGCCACTGATCAGTAGAGCCAAAGAATGAGTTGACATTGACAAAGATGAATCTGCTTTTCTATGGATTTTGGTTAATTTTTGTATATTGCATTTCAAATTCAAAACCACCAACTCCATGTAACTATGTTTTGTGAAGTCCTGGCCTCTGCAGCAAAGGTTTTAAAGAGCAGTGAAATGTTTATAATCAGCAGGCACCAGAGTGAGTCACCAGTGTGAGTCACTGACCTAGTTGTAGTGCACGGGATTGTGAAAATGGGGTCAGATTTGGCTCTGCCACACGCAGAGGGTACACTCAGACTGGCACCTGCACTGTGCCAACGTGAGCGTGCAGCCCTGATGGTGGGCACCAGCAGGTCACAGAGCACGACCTCACAAGCTTCTCCACAGGTGGAAGTTAAATGAGATGCCCATGAACTTTAAAGTTGGGATTGTCACCAGCAGCAACAGAATATTTCCCGTCCTGAGCACACTGCCCAGGGCTCTGTCAGCACCAACAGTGTTGTCCTGATGTTTTCCTAGTTAAGGACAGCTATGAGCACAGGCAGAGGGGCTGTCGGGCAGGTTGTACGATTGTGGTTCAACCAGCTGTCCATCTACTGAGCTTTTCTTGGTGTCACCATCCAGTAAGGGAGGAGCTCTCTAGGTCAGCTATAGAAATGGCAGGCTCACCCTTATGTACAGGCCACTTTCTCCCTGACCTATCACTTCCCCCTGTAAATATTTCTAAAATGTTGGATGAACATTTTGTCAGTGCAGCCATATGTTTGGTGTTGGTAGAAGTTTGATGTAAACCAGAAGGTTGTTATGAAGGGTTGATTACATTCTGTTTACTCATATCCAAGTTCATTCCCACTGGGAAAACTGGGTGAAATGTATTTCACAAACACTGTGAGAAGTTCCCAGCGTTTCAGGCATCTTTCCATGGAAACATTCAGTGAAAAAGAGCCACGTGGAAACTTACAGTGAGAATGGATGCACTGCACAGGCCGTGCACCAGAAGCTGCAGAGCACTCTGGTGTGAGAGAGACGTGAAAAGAGACGAGGCTGGCCAGTAGCAAGAGGCTTACAGAAAAGAAGAGAGTGGAAAAGAAAGGGCTTAGTTGCAAAACCAGTCAGAGGGTGAATGTTATGGTGTGGTGCCCATTCACAGAGCAGCTGCCCTCAGCCTGACCACCAAATTGCTAGACAGTGAACTCAGTGAATCTCACAGTTTAGACCAACCAGATGTCATAATAATTAATTCCAGCTAGCCAGTAATTGAAAACAGCATAGAGACAGCAATTTCTTGTTGACACCATTAATACAAAATCATCTTTGGTTGGAAAAGCTTCTGGTTTTATAGTTTTATAATGCAAAAGGAAAGAGTAATATTCTGGATTCTAAGATAGGCTTTGCTAAAAGACTGTAGTGTTCACATATCTCAGAAGGGACTTGCTCAGCAGCCATAATCCTAAAATCCCTTTGAAAGCTGGTGTCTCTGTATAAGGCAGGGCTTCTTGACAGGCATGTATCTGTCCATAAAGAATCAATAATTTCAAATAACATTTCACAAAATATTTTGAAAATTTTTAAGGATTTTCAGAAACTTTACTATAGCAGTGCTTTGCTTTTTTGGTGTCAATTCTAATTTTACTGCATAATGCAATTATCCTCAAGGTGAACCATTCTTAGGTTGCTTTTTTATTATTTAAACATGATATTTTAATGTATATTTTTGGCTGAGGATTTAAATGCCTAAATTGCATTGAAATGCTTTGGGGACAGAGCACACAGCTCCTGTAAAAACTGCTGCTTCTGTTAGTAACTCCAATGTTCAAAAGATCCAAAGTGAAACTTCTTCTCTGCAAATTCCTATTCTGTTTCTCATTTTATTTGAAGGATGTTAAAAATGAGGAAGGCAAAGATTGTGTTTGTTGATATGCATAACAGTGCATGGAGAGAGCAGGATCTTCCCTTTTCTTAGAGGAAAGCCTTTCCATAAAGTAATATGGCAGTCATTTGCATCTGATCTATAATGTTCAGGTCTCTTCATTGACTAGCAAAGTATGGTACTCAGGATACCACAGGAATTTAATTAAGCAGAGCTACTTTGTTTACATGTGCAAATGGGAGCAAAATTTACCTGCACCTGAGACACAATTGAGATGTCCGTTTTTCATCAGAAAAATAATACTATCACTTTTAAGATTTTTTATATATACATATATATATTTAAGAATGCTATCTCTTCTAAGATATTTATGTGATTAATTGTAGATAGTTTAAGAAATTGTTCATTAAAGAATTCACATATAATTGTTGTAATTACACTGTTTTATCCTGCTGAGCACTTTAAATGGAAATGTCAGAACTTGGTTTTACAGTTCTTTGCTTGCCACAAGGAAGTAGGGAAATGAAACAGATAAATAATTAAGCTTTAATGGGAGGTTAGGAGTTTGGTTAATTTTTTGGGGTTTTTCAGTATAATTGATACTTCGTAGTATAAAAAAAACCCAAGAACAAACCAGCCAAAACCAACCAATACCCAAAAAACAATCATCTAGCACTTAGTGACTTTAATGCAATAACAAACATTTCTACAGTTCAGCACTTGAGAGCAACCACAGGATAGCAAACCTGTGCAAACAACTCCGATCTTCTGAGAAACTTTGAAGTACAGAGTTATTTTGTGCAAAACTCAGCACTTTGTGACCGTTCAGATAATGGCAAACCAATGTTCTCATCTCAGCCCTTGCCTGCTCTTCTGCAATAATATGCCAGTGTGAATGTATGATAGAAAAAAAAAACCCCAAAACCCAAAAACTTAAAACAAAAACCAAAACCTCAAAGATTTCTTTTCCAAATTCATATAGAGTGAGTAAAAATAGATTGGGTCATTTATTTATAAACACATTTTATTATATACATAATCAAGTGCAAAAGGTTACACCTGGAATTTTTATATGCTGGAATACTTGTAGCTAGTATAGGATAATGTGCATTTTTTTCCCTCCTTACCAGAATCCGGAGGCACCGTTAAGTAAGGAAGGGTGAACTAGGCTGGGATAACTGACAAGCTGAGATGAAGAATTTGTTCCTTTTCACAGCAACTTCAGGGTGTCATTCTGCTGTTCACCCTGATGCTTCCAGGGTGCCTTTCTGGCTTTCAATTGTGTGCTGCAGGAAACCATTGCAGGGACAGCTGCACAAACTGCTCCAGTCCTCAGAGCTGGCTTCCATCCCCATTCTCTTCCTGGTCTGAAACATAACTGCCCTTTTCCCATATTCTCTCTCCCCATTTCTGACTCATTCACTGTTTCTTCCTATATACAGAAAGGAGTTGTGCAGGAGAGGTCAGAGCTGCTTGTGTAACTTTGTGCAGAAGCACAAAGGTGGCACCTGGATACCTCTCACTCCCACACTGCTCTGAAAACTTAGGGACCAAAGTATCTGGCTCACAGCAGATTTTTTTCTTACAATACTCACCCATCCGTGTGTCTCATCTCCTCCTGGTAGCACTGGAGAACACAGCAGCTGGATTGGCATTTGTCACGCGGAAACAAAAATAGCAAATCATTATAATTTTGGCCTGAGTTATATGAGATTCAAAGATTTTTTTCATCGTGCTTATAGAAGTGACCTAAAACAAATGCTTTGTGGTCAAATAAACATGAAACTTATGGAAAGAGGAAAGTCCAATTGCGTAGAGAACGTTCTCAGCTCTTACATAGAACTGGGAATCTAACAATTAGATTACTGATGAACCATCATAGTCAGAATGTGTTTCACAAGCTGAAGTCAGTCTGTGGAGTACTTATCAGGGACTTAATCAGAAAAAATCTGGAAATTCATCTGGAGCACAAGCAGCCTTTGTTCAGCAAACTGCTGACATGTTCCTTCAGGCAAATTTTTTTTTACTGGATTAGTTAAGCAAATAACTATGCAGAGTGCTTACTCCTGGCTTGCAAATCCAAAGGAAATTTATGTCCTTTACAGGTGCACTGCGTATATGAGTATGTCAAAGACCAAAGTCACAGTCTTTGGGACTATATTTTGATTCAAAGGAGAAATCTCTCTCTGAGATTATGGTGGTGGTCATCACCAGGTGGTTAAGAAACATTTTCAATACTACTGAAGTCCTGTTCATATTTTTGTGCCCTTTTAACCAGGGAAAGAAGATTAAAGTCAGGTATTCTGATTTCAGACTCCTGAGAAAAGATGCTAGCAAGCTAGAGGGCACTTGGCTGCACCAAGTAACTCATGGACACACACCAGTTGTCCCATAACTGTAACACAATGGCCAATTAAAAATATGGCTTTGGAGAGCCCTGTAATAATAAAAGATATAATTTATGATTTACAAATCCTTTAATAGACAATCAGTTCAGAGAAAGAGAACTCTGTGTGTGCAAGTGCTTAGTAGTGAGCTAACTCCTGTACAGCCAGAGGAAAAACACCCAAACAAATACTTTTCTTGGGGAAAATAATGTAATTCTCTCTGTATGCCTTTTTGGAGTTTGCAAGGGAATGTCACCGTCAGTAGAGCTGACGTAGATGTTTTCCTGAAATATCATGTTATTAGCACTGCCTGAGACATCAGTTTTGTCCAAAGGTGTCCAGTGGAGTCTTCACTTAAGTAATCTCAAAGTACAGTCCACAAATATTTGGCAAATGGTTAAAATTTGTTTTTCTTTCTTGGCTAAAATCCATGTTTTCTTTAAACCCAAGATGCTTTATTAATTTTTTAATGACTGGCACTCTACTTTAGAGACTTTTCAATTATGTACCAGCTATATACTCTTTTTCTGAAAGTGTCCTGCCTACTTGATTTTTTCTCACAATGTTTCACAGACTCATTAACTCAATCCCACCTCCTTGCCATTAAGAAATTTGAATTGCTCTTCTGTGACCACAACAGACTTGCCTGCAGCTGCTTTTGGACTTTGGCAACACCCAGTTGTTGTTCATAGGCCTGAGTGATGCTCTGACTTGACTGGGCCTGTGCCTTGCTCTGTAATGTGTAAGTTGTGCTTGTTTTGTGCAGCTCATTGCCCCACTTTACTTCCCCTGAATTCCCTTCCCCATTGCCTTTTGTGGCTCAGAGTGGCAGAGCTGAAGTCAATGAGACTGTCTAAGGAAGGAACTGGTCACGTCTGCCTTTCCTGTTGAGCTTTTTCCCTTTTACAGTTGGAGTAGCCCTATTAACACATTAAGGAAAGCTGAGGAGTCCTTTGCTCTTACAGAGTGCTTGGGTTCACTGTAGTGGAGATGTCCCCTAACACCCCCTCCCTGCAGGCTGAATGGAAATGTGAAAGCATGCCTGGGTCTTATGAGGGGGTTTTGCCTGTCTGAGCATCACAAGTCAAAGTCCACATTAAGGCAGACAGGGAATGCAGATGCCAGGTCTTTCAGAAACCATTTTGAAAATTACGAGCAAAACAAGAAAGCAAACAATAAGATAATGAGTACATCCTAATGCAGACATGCCCTGCACGCAGGTGAGAGGAGGTAACAAAAAGCCAGGGTGAGCTTCCAGGAAGGACAATTCAAAGGCTTTATGTGGGGGCTGAAGAGGTTTGGGAATCTGGAGACATCTGATAGCATGAACAGAGGAAAGTGTAGATCATGTCTTCAACTAAGGCTGGAGCGACTGAGAGCTCTTTGGAAAGAAATAGTGCTGTGAGGGAAGCAGAGTTTGGTGTTGCACACATAAATAAGACAGAGGTTTGCTCATGCAGTTTTGGATATAAACAACCAGTCAGCCCCCAAGGAGAATGTGGAGAGAAAAGGGTCTGTCTCTCCCCCAGCTAGTGGCATTACCCATCAAAAAGGGAATGGTGTTACCCCGTCTTGCCTTACAGACGCTTCAGTACATTTCTCCGGTTTATTGTACCTCATGTACCCTGCCTTTCAGGAGCTCCCACGTCCTTCTCAGCTGTATGGAAGGATCATGCAAACAGACAAGGTATGGCTGAAGGGAAAGCAACAAATGAGCTGGCCAAGAGAGCCAAGAGAGAGGAAATTCACCTTCCTCTATTTCTGTGTGGTATCGTACTCTTTTGTACCTGTTCTTCACGGTTTTGTTTCCTACTGAATGTTAGCTCTTCCCCAGCTGCAGCTGCCTTTTAGCAGATCTCTCTCTGATGGCCACATTGCTCAGTCTGTTTGGCCAAGCTGATATTTGGTCATGGCAACATCCAAGCCAGCACTTTTAGTATAAGTTACTCACTATCTTCAGCTGTATCTCTGTGATGAGAACTGAGATGACAGGGTTGTGGGAGAGAAGGAAATGGCAACATAAAGGAAACTAGACAGAATTCCCACTTTCTCTCCTGAAACATCTTGGCAACCTGTTGGGTTGCTCCTCTTTCAGCTCTGGCTGTCTGTGGAAGGCACCCCAGCAAAGAGAAGGTAGTTCTGACTTTTTGGCTGTCTGCCTTGTGTCCTAAAATCTTGCAAAAGGAGACGCTTACAATCTGCTTTCTCTTACAGTGTAGAATATTGCAGCTCTTTGGAGAATATTTGTTTCTTTCCCTTGGTTATTGGAGGTCTGTTGGCTGTTTGGTAGAGAAAAGCTCGAACAAGCAAATGTGTTAAGGTGGGTGCCATTGTGTCATTTAATGCACTGGCTTTTCTAATCAAAAAGAAAAACTGTTGAGGACCAGCATTCTTGTTAAATGTGTGAGACAGTAGAAGCTGTCTGGCTTGACTCATGGGTTTGACAGAGGAGTTAGTAAGTTTACCTGAGGACATTCTGAAACATCATGAGACAGGTAGTAGCTAAATATAAGGCAAGTCTGTTGGTGCCACCTTGGGAAACAGAACTCATGGGTGTGTGGCACAGTGACAGCAGAGCCTGATGTGCAGAGGCAGCCAGACTGCCCCTCTGACTTCTTGCAAGGTGTCCTGGCAGTCAGACTCATCCACAGCTGGAGAGCTTTGGCTGAAGCTAACACCCAGCATGTGTAGGACATTAGGGAGGCAAGACGAAATTATTAAAAGAATCAAGAGTTAATAGGGCAAGGAATACAGATAGCAGAAAACTGAGTTTCAAGGGGTTCCAGAGTACCTAGGATTTTGCATCTTTGAACCTGGAAAGATTCTCAACTGAACTCAACATACACCAAAATAGGCAGAAAACAGATGTCTGCTGCTCTCCCTTTGACTGCATACTGATGTGACTTGCTGCCCTATAGCAACTATGCTGCAATACACATAGGCCCAGATGTTTTCTGAAAATAAAATGGTAGCTTGCTAAAGCTTAAGGAAGGAAGATGCTGGGTCTTCTTCAGGAAGAGAATGGTGTGTCCTGCTTGATGCAGCTGGACAGAGGTAACCAGAGCCAGAGATTTTGCTGTACAGAATAGGCCAGTCTCAGCACTAAATAGCAATCTCCAACCCCAATTACTGTACTAAGTTTCTGTTTGTCACAGATATAAGAGACGTGTTCTGATTTTAACGTGCCTGAGATCTGGCTTGCAGTTATGGATGTAGAGGGACTGTGTTTTGGAACTTGACCCTACCCTACAGGTAGCTTTCCCTCACTAAATATTTCAAGAATCTAAGAAGACTACCTACCTCTGAAGGTATTGCCATGTGTATGTACCTCTTGAAACTTAATGTCTTCTCAGGCTAGTTCTCACCTATCAAATCAGGCTACCTTTCAGTACTTCCTTTCACCCACTACTTTCTTTACTTCTTCTGTCTTACTTAGAAACTGAAATCTTTGTGGTTTATACTCTTATAGCACTTCCAAAGCTAAGGGAAGAAACAGAAACAGTGTGTGGGTACAATACCATCACCAGTGAAGGGTCACATAACAACCTTTGCTCTTTCAATGACTACAGAAAAGGCATGACCATCACAGCTTGCAGGTGGGAACTGGCACCAAAAGAGAATCAGAATTCAATTGTGCTTCATATTTCTAGCACCTGATCACTGAGCTGTGTGAAAAAGTCACACAGAAAGCAGCTACCATAGTGGAAGATAAAGCATACTAACATCTGAAAAACATGGGGTTTATTATCTTTTGGCCCGGACTTGAAGTAGGGGAGATATCTTGAAATAGAAGTTAGAAAATCACCTAGGTGTCTCAAGGATCACATGACATACATTTTCAGCAAACAGCCAGAGGGTGGGGAAACTCCCAAGTTAGCAATCCCATGAAAATTACAATATTCAAAGGCAGCACCCACAGAATGTCCATTCCCTGTAGAAACTGGTTTTGCTGCTACAAGCACATTCATGCTTAGATCATTATCCACTCAACAGTTCTTGATTCCTTGTACTTCAGAGAAAATGCTGTATCTGTTTTGAAGGTGGATGGCAGAGAATGTGAAGACTGAATTTACCTACAGGTAATTTAAAACAATATTGCGCATTTATTTTGGACTAGAACACCAGGAGATTTTATATATACCATCTCACACCAGAATCACCCTCCCTAGCTCTTTGGTATTTAAAAGAATATTACAGACATGGAAGAAAAAAATTAAATTATTCTAAGATTTTTCTATACTTCTATTATAGAAATAAATATTTTAGAACAATTTATTCAGCTCTGGTCATATCTAAGGAATTTTCTTTCTCTCCAGATCTTGTTATTTGAATAAAAGTCCCAAGTCTTTTTGTGCTGGGTACAAATGTTTCAAAGGTGTTTTCAGCCTGTAGTTCCAGGCATCGTTGTTTTCCAGCTTCACTCTGCCCCACCACTTCCAAACAACTTGTTTAGAAGAGAGGTGTAATTTTTTATTGGTACAAAGACCCAGAAAAATTTACTTATTACTTATACATCTAGAGGATAGAGTCACAGAGGAAAGACATAACAATAAAAGGCCAGCATGCAAATTATTCAAATAAGCGCTTAGCACCTTCCTTTGCACTGAAGCTCACACTTACACAAGTATCACTACTCACAGGGAACATTTCAGCTCTTGTCTCTCCTGTTTGGGACAGATCCTCAAAAATTCTAATGACAATTGCATATCCTGTAGCACTGTTGCACTGAAAACGTGTGAGGCCTTTGACACCTGTTTTGCTACCAGTTTTGTGACATTTCTTACGTTTTTGCAGGTAGATATATATGAAATACCTTTAGACTTAACTCGTAGCCCTCTGAAAGCAATGCAGTAGCCATCAAATAGAAAAGGCATTCAGATAACAATAGCACCCGAGTGCTTCACAGGAGAGTTGCAGCAGTTTATTATCTCTTGTGTTACCTTTAAGGTTTTGCCTGGAGGCCAGTGCTGAAATCAGACTTCCAACCTGCCAGAAAATTTACAAGTACTTGCTAAGTCACACTCCCTGCCCTGAAGACTTTCTATTCTAAAAAGTCCCTTTTCTATAGATAGAAAGGTGATGCATAAATCAAATCCAGACTTACATTTTGCAGCAGGTTGATACTCATTTGCTTAATGTCTTACAGAGTGTCCATGAGAGAATCAGGAGTGTTTTCTGGGAATGCCCTGAGTTTCAGCACTCTGTCTGTTCTAGCCCATCTATTTTACAGGCCAGAAAGACAGGGAATAGTGTGTGACTGAAATCTTTAAGTCACCCTATTGGGGGTGCACTTATGGTTATGAAAAACATCCAAAACTGCAGATAAAATGGATATGCAAAACCCACTTAGTTCCTATTAAAATGAATATTCTACCAAACATCAGGTTTTCAACAGAGATTAGATTGGAGCTAGTTCTGCGTTTTCGTTGTTTTCTTTTTCCTTTTTTATTTTTTTTAAGTCTTCTCATGGAAATTTGTACCGTTTATTTAATCTGTGTGAGAAAGGACAGGATGTTTTGCTGGTTATTTCATCATGTGTGAAAAATAAAATGTTGCCAGAACTGACATTGAACATACTTCCTTAAGAAAAGCAGGTTAAATTACATTAAGCCTCAAGGGGTTTTAGTCACTGTAGAAAAGTCAGTTTGTAGTTTCTACTATACCAGCAGGTTGGAATGCCCATACTTGCCCAGAATATCACTTCTCTATTTTACCACCTTCTGAATTTTATTTAATGTATGGATCTCTAATAACAATTTTTTTTTCTATATGTGAGGTTTTGGAAACTCATATAAAATCCCTTGAGACAACATTTTCTCTTTCTCTCTACACATATCAAAGCTTGAGGCAGAATTCCTTAAATCCAAAATATCTGTACATGAAAGGAACAGATAGTGTTGAACTGGAATAATGCAGAAGAATGATAGCATCTCAATTAGTTCTCATATCTTTATGTTGCTGGGACATGAAACATGAAATGGCACTTAAAACAAAAATTCAGGCAATTGAAGGTGATCGGCTGGCATTTGATGGCAAGTTGTTTAAAGCTCTTATCAGCTCTCTGAATGCCTGTTTAAGAGAGGGAACTGCCCATCTTGCAGTCAATGATACTTAGCATAGAAGAGCGGTTCTTGCCTCTGCACACATTCCTATGAGTCATCCACAAGATTTTACAGCAGATTTTCATGAAGCACCTGCGTGGAAAAAGGTTGTTAGAATCAGTCTTTAATTCCTCAGTGTATTTTCACATTTTTTTAGGATTTTGCAGGGTGGAAAAGGCTCTAAGAAGTCAAATGTAAGTAAGTCATCAGCAGTGAAATGTGGCAGTTGCAAGTTTTATTATTTGAATGCTGACAGGTCATTTCCCCTTTGCCTCTTGCAGAGACTGTAATATTATCGCCAGTCAGCACCAGCCATCTGGCTTGTCAGCAGAAGGGCAGGGAAATCACACACTAGGCAGGGAAAGCTTCTCCTTTTCTTTCCCAGGGAAGTCCAAGACAGGAAACAAAGGAAGAAATTATAAACTATGATCAAATAAGATAGAATCATCCACTCAGGAATTTTCTTCTCTTTTCATTGGGTGATGAGAACAAAAGGCTCAATGTTTAGCTGCCTGACCTCGAGAAAGCTAAGTCAGTTCTCTGAGCACTGGGGCTTTAATGGTGACTAAAAGTAAATGTAGAGAATGTTATGTTCCAAGGGAAGGACAAGTGGAGTCGCTTGGGGATGGACTACACTTCTACCATCTGTGAAAGACAATTGAAGAATCTACCTTTGCAGAAAATAATATTGGCTAGAAATTTGGCTTTTTTCTTGGTGCATGTCAGTCTGACCTATGAAACAAGGTGCAGCATTGCAAGTACACAAATATGTCACCAGACCTCAACAAAGCCCTTAATTATACAGTGGTTAGGGAATTACTGCATTGCTAGAAGCATGGAGTGCTCAGTAATATCCCACAGCTGTCTGAAGAAACCTTTGTGCTGCTGCCAAATAGTTTGTGGGGACATTAAAACAAATAGTGAATTCTCAGCAAAAAATTAGACTGAGCTCCTTTACTTACAGAGAACAGCAGCGTTTCTGGGTTCCAAATCTGGGCAATCTTGTCTTGGTGCCTATGCCAGTAAGAAAAAAGGGCTCTGAAGACTTTTCTCTGTTCCAGCTTTTGAAGCGATGTCAATACTTCTTTTATCCCTCTTTTTCATTGGTGTATCTTGGGTATTTATAGTGTGTCTTGTCAATTTGTCTCTTTTCCCTTTCAAAGACTGTTGGCATGCTTGAATCCTTTCAAACAGACATCAACAGCTAGAATGCAGACCCTAGGGAAATTATAAGTTATCAGATGCAAGGGATACATCCTCATTGGATGTGATTTTACAGTTTTGTTAAAAGCTTGAAACTAGTGGAGACATGTAAACTTGTGGAGATGTGCAAACTTGTGACATGCAAACAATTTTCTGAAACATAAGATTTTTAATATCAGGAAGCCTATTATTGCCAGCCTGGTCAGTGTAGAATGGGAAGATGCTACAGGTATGAAATGCAGAAAAACAGAGTTGAAGAGTTCTGCTAGTTAACCTAAAAGAGGAACATCAAACAAAGTAGAAAAATGTTATAATCTAGATCTGAATTATTTGCTATCATCTTCTTTTGTTGCTTTAGGTGAGTCAGAATTTTCCAGTTTCTAACTGACATATCCATTTAGTGGACTGTAAACCTGAGTTACTGCCTAGACATGCTGTGCAGTTTGACTAATGACTATGTGAGGAGAATGCTGCTGTCCAAGATAGAAGATCTTAAAGATATGCAAAGCTAAAAGTGTTTTTAACAGATAAGAGTGTGAACATCCTCAGTACTATGGCTTGGTTTTGTTCCCTTTGTTAATCTTTTTGACAAATGTGCAGATCTTCAGTCAGCCACTCTCTGAAATAATTCTGAACTAAATCTAGCAATTAAGGAGTCAAATTTTGTAATGAAATAACCCTGACAGTTGTGTAAAGAGCACTATCAATTACTAAGCATCAGTCCTGGGAAGATCAGGTGGTGTTTCCTAAGGGTTCCTGCTGCACAGGATTAAGAAAAAAGGAAAAAAGCACTCTTCAGAGCAGAACTGTTGTAGGAAAATAGGCTTTGATTATATGCCTCTATGCCATTTTGGCTCCATACAGTCTTTTTCAGGCCTGCCACTCCTTGCTGACACATTACCAGGTCACCTCCGCTTCCGTCCTTTTGCTCTCTTTTTCCCAGGCAGGCCACCCGCCAGCTCTTTTTGGACAAGTGCCATTCAGTGAGCCTAAGGAGGTCTCCTCTGCAGACCAGAATTATTCTTCAGACCAGATAGAAATCTATTAAAGCTGCTGGATTTTTTTAAACTGCTTTTATGGGCCATCAATACTACATTTATTCATATCCTTTTGTGGAACAATACATATGGCTTCATGTGAGTCAGAATGAATTTTCTTGGCAACCAACAATGTTCAGGAGGTGAATTTGCCAAACCCTAAGTTATTCAGTGTCCTTCTGTCTCTGGGGCATTTTAATCTCTGCAGCCATGAGGTCCTTGAAGTGTTAGTGTCAGGCAGCACTGCCATTGCACAGGAAGATGGCTTTTCCGCCTGCCAGTTCTCAGTGCATTTCCTGCTGAATTCTCTATCACTGCTTAGAGAAATAATTGGTAAAGTGGCCTTGCCTTGCTTGCATAGGTTTCTGTTGTCTATGGCATGAGTACTGCTAAGAAAAGAAGTACCAAATGCAGATGTATCTTTGGAAACTCTCTCCCAAATGTTCAAATGCCCTTCCCTCCAGTTTGTTTTCTATCAAGTTTTAGGATGAGTTCCCGAGGGAACAGTAGGAGTGACTGATAATGACACCCTCAGCAGCTGGGAATGAATGCATGGTGAATGTGTGGCTTTAGGAGGAAATGGTTCCTTGTTTCCCTTCACACTGCTTTCCAACAGGATGATCTTACTTTCCTTCATTGTATTAATTACGAATTACAGACATCCTTTATAGGATGGCTCCTTTCTTTCCTCTCTTGAATAATGTTTTACCTTCAAGGAGCTTGTTCTTGCAAATTGGGAAGTACTCTCTTTTTCAGGACATCATGAATATAGCAGCATATCATAATATGCTGAATACCTTGGAGGTCTCAATCTGTTGTGGATGGAAACCAACCAGAAGAGCAGTTCTACTCCACCTGCTGGGAAGAATGTTGGTGGGGCATATAATTGATTCTATTCCTGCAAACTGTTGATGGAGAAATTCAGACACATCACCACTCTTTGTGCTTTAGCGTGTCTGAAATTGACATTTGAGCCTGAATGTTATAAGGGACTGATATCTCTCATGAGAAAAGCAATGAATGATTCCTTTTCTTCTGCAGAGACTAAGAAGCCCTGGCTGCAGCACCTTTGTACATCACTGTCAGGGTAAATGTGAGCATGTTTGAAGGTGCTGATTCACACGCTATGTGATACTGCATTACAGTTTTCTTACTGTTACAATGGCTTAGGCAAGTGATTCTAGAGAAACCACAATCCCCTGTGCTCAATGGATCAGCCACTTAACACTTTATTTACTTAATTAATTTATCCTTGTGCTCATTTTCAAGCCTTGTGTTTGTGGTGAGGGTTGGCGCATTCCTATAGAACTAATGAAAGGTTATGGGCTGCTGTAAAAAAGTTGCACTTAGAAGCCACTTCAGTGTGATTTTTCAAACCATATCATCCTTTGAGAAGGAATCCCGACTTATTTGACCAATTACATGTGGGTCATATTCTTAAAACAAGTGAATAATTGAAATTCTTTAATGTGTAATGAATTGTGAGGGGTTTTTCAGTTCTTTTTTTCTTTTCCTAAGGCAGAAATTGCCTTATAACATGTTCACTGCATTCAAACACCTTAAATTCATGGTGCTTCACTTTATTGCAGATTATCTGTATTGGAGAAGGCCAGTATTCAGAAAGGTACAATTAGCTTGCCATAAGGATGACCCCATTGAATAAAGCCACTGCAGCTGAAAGTGTAAATGGATTAAGCCACTTTAAATCTGATTTATATAAAGTTATCTTATACCTACAAGTAGCAGCTTAGCCTACAGTTGGACAAAACACAGGGACACAGATCCTATTGGTAACCTCAGAGTGCATGTTAAAAACTACCCTTCGAGCTTCCTGCTTGAATCTATTCCTTATTTACTTGACACATGATAATTGGAAAAGCAAGGCAAGTACACACTCCCTACGTGGTGTTGGGGGAAGGACCTTGTATACAAAAAGCTTCAAGATAGGTGTTCTCATTTCTTTCCAAATTCATTAAGCAATGCTGTGCTTGTTGTTTCTGCTCTCCTGCTCTTTCATGTATCAGTATGGGGTTTTCCTTCTCTTCAAGCTAAGACAAGACTGAGGGAATTCTGAGGAACTCATAAAAATATTGCTTTTCATCAGCTGGGAAATTCACTGATACGTAATTATAAATGATCACCTACTCCAGATGCCTGGATAACAAGAAGTCCAGTCCACTATCAGAATCTGTTAATGCAGTAATATATTTCACATGTTTTTAGCAATGTCAGCATAGGCAGATATTCAGTCTATCCAATTTGGCATCCTGCCTCTTGTCCTGGCTACTGAGAGTTAGGTGAGCAGCACAGCTTCCAGTCTCTTCTCTCTCCCTGAAAATATACATAAGCTGCATTACTGTAGTACGGACCCTGGATTCATCAGTTGTAAAGCTAAATTTTAGTACCAGCTCTGCCACTGACTCATACATTGGCTGACTCCACTGCTCCTGGATTATATATAATGTCCAGCCCACTCATTTAAAGTTTGTCTTTTCTTAGGATTCTTGGGATCTTTTGTAGAGTTATTCTTTATTTTCAGTTCCGATCAAATGCAAGGAAACAAAAAGCAGTGAGCAAGAGTGCAGATAGGTGAGCCTGTAGGAAGCTGGGCACTCAGGGAGTGGAGGGTGTAATATACTGTTTGAAGATATTTGGATGATTATTGAGGGCACAGAGATGACTGGATTAAAACCATGTATGTCTCCATTGGCATTTACTTGACAGAAGCTATTTATGAAAGAAGTGTCACTTAGGGGAATCCCTGGAACAGACTGTTCAGACAGTGTCCACTGCTTGTAAGTATGTTTGGGCTGGAAATTTAAATTCTCTGACCATCACATCTATTGGTCTGGGGCACCTTCTCAAATGACGAAATGAGGCAAAAAGCACATCACTGTTTCACAGAGAAGATCAGTCATTTTAAGAAACAGGATGTTTTGAAGTGACTTCCTTCAAAATCCAAAACTCAGCATGTCCCCTAATCTGATATTCTTGATATTTGTTCTCTAGCAAATTAAAGCATTACTTTTCTAAGGATCCTTGTGCTGGGGTTCTTATATGTTTGCTTTGGAGCATCTGTGTTTGGATAATTTAATCTTTGTTTTCATCTCTGTCACTGGACTTCTTCAAGGAAACCAAAATATTTTGTAGAAAGAAAAACAGTGCTATTAGGCACAGGCTGAAGACATAATGAAAATACACAAGCAGTGTAATCTGCTTTTAATTGGTCATATCATTCAACTACTGCTAGTTAGAGGAGACACTGGAAACAAAATTTTGGCCTCAGAAAAACTAAAATGTATTATAAAAAATAATCATAGAAAATTAATAAATCAGAGTGAAAGTAATCCTATGGAAAATCTCAGCAAACAATCATCATGCAATGGCTGGGATAATTTCAAGTATATTAGAGGTACAAATGGGCTTCAAATAGCATGGGGCTTTTTGCGAGATACAGCATTATTATGATAAAGCCCTGATTCTTTACTGCTGTATTTACCCAAAAGAAAGACTAGCTCTTTTTTTAAGTTAAACTACTTGGAAAAAGTAATTCTAGATTCCATCATTCTCCCTTTAGTAAATGTCTGCTTTTTAAAACAGAGCAACTATTCAAAAGCTTTCTTTTCTTCATTCAGATTGTGTAGTGTGTAACCACAACACACAACTATCCTACCATTTTGGCTCTACTTTTCTTTCCAAGTTGCTTTCTTTTCCTATTCTCAGTTTGTCCTGTGACAAGCAGTTAGGCTACCTGCCAGTTATACTGGGCAGTTTTCTGATATCCCTTAAATGCCTCAACGATTGAATAGCTGTAGGAATATTGGTTACAGAACAAAGCCCCATTATGCTAAGGAACTGTACAAACACAAGAAAGGAGAGAACACAATGCTTTCCCTTAAAAAGTACAGGCTAAGTGGAGTTCTAAGTGCCTGTTTCTAATCTGTCAGCTGTTTTGAATTGGCCATTTATTTTGAGTTTTACCTCTGAGCAGGATGGTGACAATGAGTATCACCTTAGTGAGCCAGCGAAGAGGCTTTTCTGCCTCTTTTCTTCTTTAGACAGTACAGAATGCATGGCTACAACACTGAGCTACACTTTTGCTTTCTCCCCCAAGCCTGACAACTGGGGTTGTGTGGCACAAGGTGAATGTGGTTGGTGCTTGCTGCCATTGCTCCATGCCCCTCAGCAAAGGCAGGCCAGTGTGGCACAATGCCAGGGTGGTGTGTTCATCACCCAAGCCCTGCCCGTGTCACAGGCAAGGCAGGTTTGCTGCAGACTGAGTTGGACTCTGGGTGAGTCAGGATTGTGCACGCTGCACCTCCATAGACCTCTGCAGAATGGCAGCTGCCATGTGTGGCAAGGAGCTGGTGGTGTGTGCGTGTGCTGAAAGCACTCTGCAATTTCCAGTTTAGATGATAGGAAGTTTTGGGGTGCATTTTCCAGATATAGCTGGTTCATTTGTGAGTCCCAGCTAGGCACCTATCCTGGAAGAGCACAGTTTGTAGGAAAACTTTCCATCCAAACAAATTTTTGTATCAATTCACAATGAAGATTAAGCTGAGTCACCATAGGCACCAAGTACGAAGGAGCTTCTGCTTACCCAAAGCAATCAAATGAAATACATTTTTCTATCCAGTATAAAGAAATGTAATTAGGAAACCTTTTTCTTTCACCTTTGATCCCTTTGTGCCAGGGAGCAGCAGGGGCAGTGCTCCCAGGGAAGGTGAGCTGTGCCCGCTGGGCTGGGTACCAGCCCCAGTCGCCAACTGCGCTCCGGCTGCTGCGGGCACAGCTGAGCACCGAGTGATGGCCCAGGCCACCGGGGCAGGACACCAGGCATATCCACACCCTCGGCACAGCCTGGGCAAGGACCGAGCCTGAGGATCTTCAGCACCGCTCCTCAGTTGTTGCCTGGAAAAAAAGGGCAGGCCCCAGTTTGCTAATCTGGATCCAGATTACAGTCGAATGCTATCAGCACAGCCACAGAAACCCTGGGGCAGGGGAGGTGCAGGCAGGGCTCTGGCAGGTAGAACTTGCACAGTCCCGCGTTGCCCTGGCTCCAGGGACTGGGCGGTGAAGGCATGGACTTGCCTCCGTTTGCTCAGACCTGTTTCTAGTTGTTTATGCAAGAAAACCCGAAGTGCCTGTTTATTTGCAGACGTTGTTCATATCAGTCAGGTATGGCTTTGGCTTTGATTTTAACAAGGTATGCAAGTGCAAGTGTTTGGGATTTTCACTTATTTGTCAAATTAACAGTTCAAAAGCCAAAATCTTTAGAAAAGGTTAAATTACCAATTTGCCTATTTTTGATTTGTGAGGTGGTCAGCAATTAATCATATGTACTATTTGCATAGCATTATTCAGACAAATTATAGGGAGAGATATCTTTATTATGTATTTCCTCCAGAGGAGGAAAACAGGTCTCAGTGAGGTCAAACAAGAAGTGAGCACCAGCATGTGTGAGGTCAGTCTTCCAAGAATTAATATTTGGCACATGAAAACAATCAAGAGTTTCTTTATTTTATTTTTCCCCAGAGACACTGAACATCCACAGCTTTGAAATTATCAGGGAGTCAAATATTTTTGAAAATCCATTCATATTTGTCACCCACCTCTAAATAGACATATAACTTCTGGTGCTGCAGTTTAGCCAAGCGACTTGCATAAGGTGATTCACACCTTGCTTTTCTGGAGGATTAGAAACTGGGATCCATGATTAAAAATCATGTTTACAACCAGGTTTATTGTAAAGTTTCTGGTTATCTGGATGTGACAGGATAAGAGCAGTAGCTTTGCTCCATTGCTGTTTTAACCTGCCAGTTTATACTAGTTGCCATGCTGATGTTTTCTTCCTAATTTTCTGATTTTTCCAGCTCGCAGCTGCAAAAGAAAAGCTGTCTGTTGGGTCTATACAATACAGCTTTGCTGAGGCAAATCTTAACCCTCTGACATGTCATTCTCATTTGGCTTATCTCTTGCTACTGCACTCTGCATTTGGGGCTGAGACTCCACGCAAGCCCCAGGAAGAAGCCCCCACTCTTGGATCCCAAGGGGCTGGATGAAGCAAATTGCACCGTTTCCCATCACACAAGAGCACCCAGATGTAACCAGCACCCACACTGCACCTCCAGCCCACTTCTAGGTGAGTCATTGTCACTGAATACCCATTGCCTAGGGGAATGAAGCAAAGAATTTCCTTCATACATCATCAGCTGAGACCAGGGGCTGAAACCTTTTGGGAACAGCCTCCAGATGGACATTAGCCTGGAACTGGAGTGTTCCCAAGTATTTGAGCAACCCCTCTGAGCCCTCAACCAAGCCTTGCTGGCTACCCAATTCTAACCCAAGTACTGTGTCACTAATTTCCAAGGCAGTTCTCGTTGGACCAAATAACTTGTGTCAAATCTGATGTTCAGATGATCAGATCTGATGTACTGCTTTTACAATAACAATTAATCAGTATTGCCACAGCTCTGTGGCTATAGCTGGCTGCTTTCTGTAGGGCCTTCTAAGGAAGGGCATAGGCTTCTGTGGGTACAGATCCAAGACAACCACTGAATCAGGCTCACTTCTTTGGCTGGGTAGAGCATGTCTAAGATATCCTTCCTCTCCTTCCCCACTCCCCAGGATACTGACAAAATTTTGCAGAAAACCCTGCAGAGCACACCATGAACTAGATCTGCTGCACAACAGAGCTTATTAGTGCATCCTGCCAGACTCTTCTAAATATCACAGTTGTCTTCACATTTTGAAAAGCAATTAAAATCAACAGCACGTAACAGATTACAGCTGTAGTAAACATTTCCCTTGGCCATGGCAAACAGCCCTGGGAACTCTAAACTGCAAACAACAGCCCCTCCTCCTGTTTGCAATGGGGATGCACATTTAGGTTCAACTGCAAAAACTGTTTTTTTCTCTCAAATTTTCATTTGACCTAAGCCAGCTGGGGAGTCACAACCTCCAGAGTATTGCATTTAGAAAAATCGAGTTCCCTGGGCAAACTGGGGCTCATTATTCTGGAGTTTGTGAAAAGCATGGACTCTAGTAGAAACAAGAATTAATCATGGATTGCTGAGAGGGATGCACACCCTACATAGTATTCATTTCTCACTGGCTACAGGTTTATCTGGTTAATCCCACTCACTGATATTCATTAGCTAAATGAATACACCCACAGCCAAACAGCATGAATTCGCGGGGTTGTTAGTTGGCATAACTTCAGTGACTGTTAACAAGCCTTCATTCTTTTTATACCAGTTGTCAGTGAGAGCCCTGTTTGTGATTTGTAGGAGAGATAACTGCTATCATCGTCTCGCAAATAAAGAGGTAAAGGGAAGAAGCATAGGGCTTGTCTGAGGCTACTGTGGAGCCAGTAACTTAAAATATGACAGCTCCAGGTCTTATTTGCAAATGTAAATTGTCTGATGGCATTGACCTTTTCTTACTGGTCACAACTCTTGGGAGGTGCCTTAGGCTACAAACAGAGCCTGTATTCGAAAATAATTTTTCAAGAATAATGAGCTCTCAGAGCCTATGTTAATTTTAAGCTAGATGTTGCCAGAGAAATGTGTAATGTTTCATGATGCATTATCCTTTTGCTCTTTGATCAATTCCTTCTTCTTGCTGGATTTACAATTAAGTGTCTTGCAGGAGATTCCCGATTTTGGTAGGATTTGCTGATTACTTGTCGGGGCATTGCAGGAATTATTTGTGATTTGTTCCAGGAGGGCAAGCACCACACCCAGCTGTTCCCTCACACAGCTCAAGGCCAAAGCAGCCCTTACAGTGGGGTAAGTGCTGAATTTCACCACCTACACTACAGCCTGTGCTTGGGGCTGAGCTGGGGCACAGCTTGCATTGTAAATTTACAGGAACCTTGAGTTGCTGTTCAGCCAGCCGAAAATCCAAACAAAGGTAATTTCTACCGCCTGCATAGACCCACTGATTTGAAATTTTTCTGCCACTGTAAAATTTTGGACAGGTGTGAACAGGTTGCGTCTCTAAAACCTTTAAGTAAAATTTCCGAGACTACTGAGAACACGAAGTACGGCTCAAAAACCCTTATCCCTTTCTCATTTTGAAGGGGTAAAACGAACAGCTGTCGTGCCTGCGGCCGCAGCCCAGCAGCAGGCAGTGGCAGCCCGCAGGCCTGCGCGGGCACCCGGCCGTGCCAAACCGGGACCGGGATGCTCCGAGATACTCTGGGGTAGCCCAGGAAGCCCTGGGACACCCGGTATGCCCTGGAATGCCCCGGGATGTCCCGGGATACTCTGGAATGCCCCGGGATGTCCCGGGATACTCTGGGATGTCCCGGGATAGCAGCTCCCACAGAGGGCCCGCGGCGCTGTGCGGGGGCGCCCCCTGGTGGCCGCCGCTGCCCCTCTCGCCTCAGGCCCCTCTCCCTCTCCCCTCTCCCCTCTCCCTCTCCCCTCGCCCCTCCCCTCTCCTCTCCCCTCTCCTCTCCCCTCCCCTCCCCTTCATCTCACCCGCCCGTGTCAGGCATCTCTCTGGATCGATCCCCTCAGCAGCTCCAGGAGTGCTGCTTGTGCTGTCACTGAACAGCGGATTTATGAAAGCAGAAATTTCATTTTGTTTACAGCAAAGTGTCTTGTGAGACCAGAATTAATGTTTTAACTCTGTTAGGAAATTATAAAGGGAATTACATTACTGAAGGGGGGGTGTGTGTGTTCTGCAAAGGGGAAGTTTGGAAAAGGCTTTAAAGCTCTTCCAGGCATCAGAGGAAAAGGGTATCTCAATAAATATAAACCAAGTGAGAAGAGTGCAAAAAATTGCTCGGAAGGTGGCAGCCATTTAGATATCCTTGGCTCTCTCAAGGGCTGCTCACCCCTGCTCAGGGCTGTGATCTACTTGTGCAGGCCCAGATGGCTGCTGGAGGGAGAATTCAGAGCCTTGCTTGGGATTGAGAGATCTTATCCCAGCTCCGTCAGGAAGTTCCAGCTCAGTCCTGTCCAGTCCATGACAGTCCAGGCTGTGGGCTAGGAGGGTGTTTCTGGCTGGCCCTGATGTACTTTTGGGGAGCCCAGGGTGGCAGCAGCGATGTGAGGAACTCTGGAGGACTGTGCCATCCATGTGTTCTGAGGTGTACAAGCCTACACTCACCTAGCAGGCCTAAAGCTTCCTGGCTTGGTGAATTCCTGGGGACAATACCAGGACTAGCTTCTTAACGGAAAAGATATGTTTATGGCATTTATCAGTTTCTTTTTCTTTCTTTCTTTCTTTCTCTGAATCCCCTTGTTATTTTATATGCAAGTTTCACATCACTTCAATTTGATACCTTTCTAATTTGAAGAGTCCTAGTTCATTTAATCTCCTGTGTAAGAGTGATGTTCTATGTCTTTAACTATCCTTGGTGCCCTTCTTGTGAATAGCAATCACCAGCTCAGAGTCTGTAATTTCTTACATGAAGCTGGAATTTTTTTCTCCTCGAGCATCACTTGACATTTAACTGCAGTAAATAGTGCAAGCAAGTGAGAGGGAGCAGAAAAAAGCAACGAGGAAAGTGTGGGATGCTGCCTTTTGGGGGCAGTGTGTGCTTGTGTAATTACAGTAACTGTGATCAACTTCATTTCTCAAGTGCAAACACGCGGTGGTTGTTTGAAAAATTCCTCTTATGCTGGAACTACCTCCCCACAGGCTGTGCTCTGGCTCTTTGCACCTCCTGTCCTCATTCACGGTGGGGCCATTACTTGAATAATTAAGTAAATCCTTCCCCTTCCTGCAACCTCCACTTCCCAAAGTTCTGTCTCTTTTTACTTTCACTGTCTTTGGCGTAATTTTTTTCTCAATAGCTAGGCATGTTGATTTTTCCTTTATTACCTCGTCCTAGTAGAGAGCTATTTTAGGGGTTGTGCAGAGATACCCTTTGTGGAGGCCAGGCTTTCAGTAAAGATTGTCTCAGCAAGCTGCTAAATCCAGTGGCCAGAGGTTCTCCTGTTGTATGACAGAAGCAAGTGGCATCTTCAGCCTGGAAAACCCTTTTTCACATTAAACTTCTGGGGGCTGAAAGGTGGACTTTGGGGTCTTTGATGTCTCCACTTACAGCCTATATGCAATATATAGCATTGGTAATTTCTGAAAAACACAAGAAATTGATAATCGACATAGGTATGATTGTTGTAGTGCAATGCTTAGAAATGTTTTGCAGTAGGTCCTGTCTGAGATGAATACAAAAGGAAGGAGTACTTCATAGCTAGCCCAGCCTGATGTTAAATTTGCAGTAATTTTTGGGGAAAATTACTTAAGTGAATTGTGATGGCATCGTGGAGTGTGCTTCCACGTTTGTTCTTGTGCTTTTCCCACTCCTTTTTATATGTAATATTAAAAGACTGTTTTAAATGGGTTCTTAGAAATTGAATTTGAATATATGTACTTGGCTATGTCGTATAAATCAGGTATTCTCCTCAAATATGTTAGTGGATATTTGTCATTTCTCCCCCAAATAGTTAAAAAATAGTAAGTTATAAAGATAATTTTCTAAGAGCCAAAAATATTTTTAACCTGGTAAATTGAATCTAAATAATGGTTTCTAATTTCACCATTGAAGTAAATGACACTGAAAAGGGAGAGAGGAATTTCTTCTGAGTCCCTTCTCTAAATACTTTTTTGCCTTGATTAGGAGTTCTGCCTCTCTAATGATGTCCAGTCATGACTTATTAATACAACTCTCTTATTATCTCATTGTATTGTTGTGCATCACTATGTAAATACTTGCTGACCTGTGCAAATAAGAAGCCCATCTCCAAAGAGCTCTGTTTGCTGCCAAGAAGGCACAAAAACTGTTCAGGAGAGGAAATTGTTTATGATGAGAAGGCAGGATCATCTGCTTCAAGATCCTATGGTAAGGTTAGATTTTCACAAGGGAACACTGGCAAATGAGCACAAAGAGTTTCACAGGAGCAGAGGACAGAAAAGCAGAAGTTGTGGTGTCCAAAGCTGGACAGACAGACACGCAGCTGAAACTGCTTGAAAGGAACGTAGTTTTGCCGTGTAATTGCCGTACTTTAGAACCCCTTAAACTGGAAGTGTTTTCTTAGCTAATGGAGCCGCGGGGTTGAATGGCTGTTGCAGATGTGGGTTCAGGCTCGGGCGGTGCTGGCAGCTGGGGTCTGTGCCCGGGCTGTGCGCGCTGGGAGGCGCAGCCCGGCGGGGTCGGTCCTTTTTTTTTTTTTTTTTTTTTTTTTTTTTTTTTTTTTT
>JAHLSL010000018.1:20302209-20312798 GCA_025920805.1 Petroica traversi | reverse complement strand
GCTCGGGCTCGGGCTCGGCCGCAGCTGCCGCTCGGGGTCTCCCGACCGAGCTTTCCCGAGCTTTCTGAGCACCTCGAGTTCCTGCCTGGGAGCAGAGCTCTGCAGCGCAGCTCGGCCGATGCTCTCCTCCTTTTCTACTCACTTTTTTTTTGACTGTTAAGGAAGAAATTTGAAGCTGTTTGGTTTGGACTGTCTTTCATGGCGTTATGTACTGTGATCTCCTGATGACTTTCACTGCCTGTATGTTTTGAGATCTTGCCATACTTATGTATGTTCTATAAATGCTAAATTGCATTGGCAATGGTTGCAGTTTTTCCCACAGTGGCCTCTTTTTGCTTATGAGTCAGTAGTAGCAGGACTGTTCCAATAGTCACTGATACTTTTTCTCTTCCTCACCCTTCACTCAGATGTGCCACATCTGTTTCAGCTTTATGCAGCTTGCATCTTTTCCCCTGTTGCTTCTTAAATAGTTGCTGTTAGCAAATGTCCCTATACAACACGTATGGAGTAAGTGCTCAGCAGTGCTTCTCTTCCCTCTCATTTGTGCTGGTGGACTCACATGAGGATGGGTCCCCACAAGCACCACTCCCAAACAGCATGCCTGCTTCCAAGGTGGAGCTGAAAGCCGCAGATGAGTCCTCAGTGTCACTTGTCCTGTGCTCCTGTTCCTAAAACAGTTTCAGAAGCAAAACCAGTCCCAAGCAGCACACATGGACAGGGCAGCACACAAGCCCAACCCGAACAGCATGTTATTGGCTGAGCCTATGCTGGCGTTTGGAGAAGTTATGCTGCAAAATCAAATAGTGGATGTTGCTGTTCCTGGGCCTTGTCTTTGTTCCAGCCCAAGGCCAGAGCAACCAAGTGTTGTGTGTTTGAGCAAAGCTTCATGCAAATCTGTTGAGAAGGTAGACTTGGGGCAACCAAAAACCACTCATAGTATATATCATTTTCCCTTAATATAGGACAACATTTGCTGTTGTTCTGGCTATAGGCTTTATAACTAACAAAGTTCTAGCTCAAGAAAGGTGCTGCAAACACAGGAAGCAGATTCTAATCTCTGGCATTGAGATAATTTCTGTACGGTTTGGCCTGTTAGCAGGTGGACAGAGACAAATAAACTTAATGCATGGTGTCCATAAGAAGACCTCATCTCTAAATTAGATGGGTGGTAATCATAGCTCAAAACTCTGTCCATCACAATGTTTTACATACAGAAAAGAACTGGTGATCTAGGCAGTCACCTTTGTGATATCAGTCTTGATAAATATGATTCAGAAAATGATAAAGTTTCAGTTATCAAAAAATAAGTAACATCCCAAGAGAACAAGAGGATTAGACCCTTGAGACAAAAGGATGAAGGTATAGATTTAAATAAATAGGGAATACTTAGGTTTAGAAAGTGTCTAAGTAGTTGACAGGAAAATATGAATATCATATGAAGCACTTCTAAAGCAAGAGATACGGAATCACATGGGACTTTCAAACATTTTGTGTGTGCCTGTAAAACTCTTGAGTTACACTCTGAAATGGTATTTCTAGTGATATGTAATACAACAAATATCGCCATACTCCCCTCTCTTGCCAAAGGGGAGTGCAGGCTGGAGTAGGATTTTCAAGTCCTCAACTGGCATTATTCATTCATCAATTGAATTACTCCAGCTCTGGGCCAATACCATCCCAGTCCTGGGCTTGAGGACCACCCAGTGGAATCAGGAACAGTGCAGATTGTGCTTTCACCTACTCCTGTGCATATCTAGGAATGGAGACAGATGCCAAAGCTGAGACAGATGCTAGTTCTGTGAATTTTAGTTATAGCCAGCAGGTGTGATTTCCACGGGGAGCTTGCTCTTCCTGTAAGGATGACAGCCAAATGTTACAGCTGCGTGGGATCACAGAGTGCACATCCTCTTCCAAACTCACTCAGAAGCAAAGCTAAATGGAGTTTGGCTCTTAATTGTATTGACAGCATTTATTTTCTCATGTAAACATAAAATGCTTTGTCACTCTCTGTCACACCCACTAGCCAATCCTTGTTTGCTGCATGGAGCTCACTTTGTCAGTTCCTCGCTATTGTTACTGAGTCCTTGGCCTTTACATGTATTGTGTATCTTGGGATATATATGTAAAAATACCTTTCATCTTTTCTTGCAGTTTATAGTACCTCTGCTTTTGTTCCTATTTGTGGGACTCAGTACCTGCATCCAGCTGGCCTGTGCACCATCCAGTCACAGGTACACGTGCACTCCTCAGCATGAGTCACCTTATCCACATTTTCCTGACCAGGAACACAATTCTGCTTCATGTGCTTGCACACACTTCTGTGGTTTGCAAATCTTCAAGGAACAAACAGCCACGAGCTTCCATCTTATTCTGCTGCTAGGATGTATTTTTCTCGCTAGTACTTCTCAAATGTAACATAAGGTCATTAAACATGGAAATAACACCCTCCTCTGCAGTATAGAAATTAGGTACTTGAGGGCTTCTGAATGTGCAAATATTTGTGTTTCCACACAGTCAGGTGTGTTTGCCTACTGCCCTTCAAAGGCAGGAAGTCTGTGTCACTGCAGACTCACAGTGGTGGATTCTTAATGGGGATCCCAACCCAAACTGACAGATGTTGGGTGTAGTTTTTTTAACCTGTCAAGAACCATCTTTTTTTCCTTTGCATTTTATTTTTATTAACAAGATACAAGGAACAAAGTGCACTCAGAAGGAGGCGTAGAAAGCAGTAGCACTCACAGTCACTCCATAGAAAACAGACACAGGAACATAAGAAAGGTTTAGTGAGTTTTTAATTGAGAATGGTACTCCATGCTGAGGCATCATTTTGGGGATGAGAGCTGCACGTTTGGTTCAGAGTGGCACCACTGCATTACCTTCACCCAAAATCAAGATCCACAGGAAGGTGTCTGTATCTGTTCATGTTGGAGGAGCAACCTGAGTTCTGCCTTCCCATGAGAGAATGCACTCCCATGAGGTCATGAGAGAGACACTGTCCCACTCTCTGGCTCATTTCTCTCACTATAAAACATGATTTACTTCACTTATTCCCACAGGTTTTGTGGCTGTAATGGAGAATATAAATCATTATTTTACTATCGCTCTGGCTGGGAAATCAGGCCTGTCTTTCTCACTGTGTGTTCCCTGTTTGGTACACACGGGCAGGACTGAAACCTGGAGAAATCAGAGTCCAGCTGCTGGGTGGAGGTTTTGCTGTGGTTCCCAAATACCCTCTCACTGCTCTTGTTGGCTCAGGTTGTATTTGTAAACATTCACAGGCCCTCTCCTTTGGATTGTTCCTTGGAGCCAGAATTCTTTTGATGTGAAACAGGATGTGTGTGTTAATTAATTTATTTTACTCGGGGTAGGAGATTACTGCCAATGTTCTTTGAAGAGTCCTGTGAACCATCTCTCCCATTGTGTAAACATTCAGGCAATTTTGGTTAAAATGTTTATTTTTTTAAAATTATGCATAAAAGTTAAACTGGCTGTTTTACAGTGGAGAGGTTTTGCAGGCTCTTTTAAAAATGTCAAGGTCATCTTTAAACAGTTACTGTTTAAACTGAGGAGGTGAAACACTGGAGCAAGAGGATTCAAAGATAAAAAAATGAAAACCAGTATTTTCTGCTAACAGGTGTTATTTGAGAGTTTTGTGCTGGTGAAAGTGATGGTGAAATACTCTGGAGACATTGCTTCTGCATCTAGTCCTTTGTACTTGTACCATGGACATTGTTAGTGAAAATACACCCTTCCTGCCTTAGTCCTAAATTTGAAAGGACTTCTGCCTGGTGATGACAGGAAAGCACAGGCTCTGTAAATGTTGACTTCCTGAGACTGCCAGGAGGGGCCAGTTCATGCCAATTTTGGCAGTGACGTGTGTGCTGTGGAAGTACACTACTTCATGGCTTATAATGGACCAGGAGCTCTGATGATTAAATGTTGCTTGTAATGTCTCCCAGATTCAGAGTAATCTCTCAGGATAAAAAGGTTTGAGAATCCCAGTGCTGGATGATTCTGTCATGTTACATATTATAATTCAGCACTCCCATGAAGGTAAGGAGCACAGGGTGTTCTTTGTCAAAAACAAGAACTTCCAAGCTACAAGTTTAAAAAAATTAATAATAACCCCCTGTATTTTTTAAAATAGCTTTCAATTATTTTTTGTTAATATTAAATAACTCCAGTTGTGGTTTGATGTAATTGATAGGGTGCTATGATTTGAGAGTTAAAACTGATCAGTCTGTGACATGCTACCAGATGTGCTCAATATTCTAGCAAACAAGACCAGACAGATGCCTTGTTCAGAATGGACTGCACTTTGAGATTGATCCATCAATATATCATATGACAGCAAATTCCTCAAGGGAATGATTTGGTCTCTTTGTAATCTCAAGAGTCTGCACACACTTCAGGGTAACTTTGGTGTTTAGCACTCTTATTCTGGAACAATAATCCACAGCCATTTAAATCAAGGTCTAACAGAAAACTCAATGGAAGAAGTTTAGTATCTCCCCAAGAACTGTGCCATAAATTCAACTGAGGTGACAAGATGGCAAAATAGATAGTGTGAGATACATTAGTTTATCTTAATTTGAATAGAATTCAAATAGAGCTAGTAATAGGCAAATGTTTTGATGACTTTGGTGGAGAGATTAAACTGGAGGTTTTCTCAGTGATCTGTGCTCCATTTTAAAAAGCAAAGAAACAAAATTTGTTGCAGCTGGCACTGAATGGAAGTATTTTCTTTCAGCAGTAGCAATAGATCACATTGGCTGATCACCAGAAACCAACTGCTCATTTCTCGTTCCTTTTGGTTAGGAGTGAACCCCAGCAATGAGGGAGTTACTTGTTCATATTCTTCTCAACACTCTGAAAGGCAGCATTCAGCTCTTGTGGCCTGTCCATCCATCATCTTTTTTGCAATATTAGCCTTTCCTTTGACAGGGACCTTATTTTAAAAAGAGGGAGACTCTGTTCCAGGATGTAGCAATAGTTTTTGGTATTCGTTCAATAATCAATACCATTCAGCATGGTATATGTATAATTCCATACAGTATTTTAAGTTGGTGGAGATATCTGGGATATAGGGAGAAATCTGTGTTCATCCTTTACGTAACAGTCATTGAGTCATGCCATCTAGTTTAAACAAACAGTGTGAATCTTAAAATAGCCCCTGAACATTCCACTGCGATGGCCATATTCAAATGAATGTTCAAGATGTTTCCCCACTATCGTATACCCACAGAGTAACCCTTCAGTGACAGCAGAGCTGCCCGGAGTCACTATTAAGCTAAACTGGGCACTGGTCATATGGATCTGTTCACTTCCTTTGATGAACCAGGAAAATCTGTTTCTCTGTCATCCCTCCACCAAGGGAGGCAACAGAAATTAACTGTTTTGAGGCTAACCTCGTCTGAGGGTGATTTTAGCATACCAGTTACTGTTACTGGATAGTTAGTAAAGGAACTTGTGGAACATGACCTTGTTGCATATAAGTGGTGCAAAACCCTGCTCTTCACCTGATTAACAATTGACATTGGCCACTTTCAAGAAGATAGAAGTGAAAACTTGGGGTTTTCAATGCATTATTATTAATATTCTTATAGATACAGAACTGGAAGAAATTCTTATTGTTCACACTATTTGCTCGGATTTCATAATCCTTTGTGTTTTCTATAGGGTCTTATGGATAAATTTCAAGGGAAAATTTAGATTCAATAAAAGCAGAATATACTGTAAAAGCAATCAGTTAAGACAGCAGGCAGTAGACATTGCAGCTCAGCATTCAAAACTTGTTTAGTGATGTCTCTCTAGCAAAGAAAGTTTCCAAGAGGAATCTGAAAAAGCAAGTCTTCTGGAGCTCACTCAGTTTCTAACCTAGAGGTCATGCTGGTATTGGAGTGACTTGGATTTTCATGAGATGAGAACCATAAAATCAGGCTGCTGTAGCCCCTTCTATATGACTCTGTGGGTGGAGTACTCAGCTCTTCAGGACTATCCATGTGTTATCTTCAACTGGACTTTGCCTGTATCATATGTAGTTGTGCAGGAATCCAGAATAGCCTGTGAAATCAGTCAATACACCTGATATTGATCCCTCATTAAGGTAGGATAAGGCTCTAGAGAAAAGATTGTGTGGAATGAGCTTTTGCCACCTAAATATGCTGAATGTGTACCAAATGCTTCCCTTTCCTAGCTGGGCACCTAACCGGAGCATCTGAAGTCCAAAGCTGCAAGCACTTCCAGCTGAGAGGAAAATACCTCGTGTCTGGGTGACTTGGAAAAATCCCAGCGAAAGGCTCACTGGGGGTGCTGGGGAAGCAGGCAGGGTGCCAGAGCCTGCCTGGAGGGCACTGGGACCCTGCCAGACCACAGCTGCCCTCCTTTGTGTGAGCTCCTGGGGCAGTGACCCACAGCACTAAAGAGCAGAGATGAACAGAGCATGGCTGGCCACTTGGTCACACTCCCTACTGACCCCGTCTCGTAACAGTAGAAAGCGCTCAGAGACGTTAAAATAGAACAAATTTGCAATGAGATCAGGTTATATGTTTTATGAGCCATATAATTAACATGCGACACTCAGAGCCATGGGATATTATTGACTTAAATAGCTTAGTAACTATCAAAAAGGATTAGGCGTTGACATGAAACAGAATAGCATGTGCACTGACAGAAGCTAGGATCAAAATTACAGGAGCTACCAATCCTGGTGCTTCAGGGCATATTTTGATCATCAGCTTGGGGTCAGGAGGAAAGCCATGCTCTAATCAAGAAGCATGCAATATGCACGTGGGTCATAGTTACACAGATTTCTTTATTTGCCTGCTTTGATTCCTTTCCCTTTTTCTTCTTTGTCTTCCTTTCAAACCCTTCTCTTCCCCCTCCCTTACATTTATCATCTGGAATAGGTCACTACTGAAGACAAGACACTAAACTAGATGGATGGCTGAATAGTTCCTACTAATAGGGTAATTTAATATTTGCTTCTCTCCAGAATTCTATCACTTATTTCGAATATAAATTTTATATTCATTCACTAAAAAGTTCCTCTCTGTCCAATCTTCTTTCTATGCATGCTACTTTTTATTTTTATCAGCCTCCCATACAAATCCTCAGAGGTAGCAAATGAATGTCAGTTTGGGAGAAGGAAGAGAACAACCAGGCCTATTAAAGAAAATTGATTTTCTTGGTAGATACTCAACAACGGCGTAAGTAAAAAGAAAAAAAATAAATTGAGGTTTTGTATAGCCAACGTGAATAATCACCTATGAAAATAAGGGGACTTTTTTCTGTGAACATGAATATGAGTGTCCTGGGTGAACAGTTAGGATAAAATGATGCATCATTTAGGTAACTCTTTGTATGTTTCTTTGTAGATTCAGAAGCAAGATAATAATTAAGAATTTCAAAACTTTTCCCCATCTGCCAAAGAATCCCTTATTTTAAGATGATGGAATATTTCACACAATTTTAGATGTTTGGATGTTTTATTTTGCATTTTCATTTGTTATTGTACTGAAGAAGAATAGTAACAGACGCCCCACACAATAGCAGGGCAAGTTGAATTTTATGCCCTTATCTTTGTGAGAGATAAGACCTACGTAGAGTCACTCACTTTAAAGAGGCAGACTGGAGAGCAGAGGCATAGACAAGAAAATTGATTGATTCTTTGTGGGACCCCAAGTTAACAGCAAGAAACCCAGAAATGTCTATTTAAAAATTATGCCTGCTCATTTTCTTTACTGCATGTTCTGTTTTTGCTACTTGCTTTCAACCTCCCAGATTGATTTCTAACTGCACCCATTCTTCCCCTTCCCAAGCCCTTTACTTTTGCTAACACTCTTTGCTCCTCTCTGGTACTAGCCAGCACTGCTCCACTCAGCACACTGATACATGCTGCCCTTGGGCTTGTTGAACCTCGCTGGAAAGATGCTATCGGGCATCTTCTCCAGCATCCTTCCCATTTTCCACAGTGGTTTAAATTCCAGTTAGTTTCTGTGAACTATTTTTTAGTCCCTCACTCTGCTTCCCTAAAGACCAATGTTTTTGTATTATTGCCTTCCCACAGACATTCTTCAACATACCAAGGCTGACCTTAGGCTCCATGGACAGATGGGGCCTGATCCGAAGTCCATTAACATCAGAGGAAATGTCCATTTACGCCCATGGGCTTTGCATTAAATCCTTTGCATTTTACTTACTTTCTTTAGTGCCTCTTACTCAGCTCCAGTTATTAAAGTCAGATTAATACCTCACAGATCCCTGACAGTCCAGAGTACCGTAAGAGCCAAATGGTGCTACTTCGAAGATAGAGACCAAAACTGCTACTCTGCTAATGTGCAATCTGCAGCTGGCTAATACTAAAAGCAAAGCATTACTCCCAGATTTCAATCCTGCATATAACTCAGGTCAGGATCTCACTTACTGTTCATTAGCTGAATCTCCCATTACTAGTGCACGGGCTCTCAAAACCATTTCTTACTGCTCAGATATTTTCTGGTCCCTGCAACATTATTCTGACCAGGCACCATCCAGATTCACCTCTGTTTGCAGTTTTGCTCTCAGTACAAGTAGACTGGAATGTCAGCCAGAACATCAATATTTCTTTCTGTTGACACAATACTCTCTTATCCATATTGCCACCCCTCCTCCTGCTTCATTTTGTCTACATTCCTTTTAAAAACTCTACTCCCATAATTTAGTCTCCCACTCAGTACTTGGTTTAATCAAGTCTGTCACTCAATTTATATCCCACTTCTCACTTAACACAAGTTTCTCAGTTAGCAATCTGTTTCTGTAGCACTTGCTATGCAGAACACATGGTTAGCTTTTCTTTACACACTTGCTCCTCTGTTCCCTTTCTGATTTCCAGACCTCACTTTTCCTTGTAACACTTGAAGATGAGAAACGTCCTCTTCTGTCTCCCTCTTTTTATGTTCCTCATGTCTTTTTATAAGACCACTGCTATCAGAGCTTCTTAAATATCATGGGGTGCTTTGTGTAGAGGACAGATCATTCCTTGAGTCCAGTTAAAACAGTTTTCAACTGCAGAATAGCTCTCAGTTTAATACATAGCTTTAGGTAAACTTCTCCTGTTGCTGTACTTTTTTGTCACGGCTCGGCCACTTTCCTCTGCATAAAAGTAAGATTCACTGCTTATTCACTACAGCTTGCTAAAGTTTGGTCCTAATCCTCCACTCTCAGTTTTGTGTTGTGGAACAGAGCCCTGTTCCAGTTGCTCTGTACATTTTAACACTGGGGAATGGGTTGCATATTTCCTGATGACATCGCCTGGCGCAACCACAGCACAAACTTAACAGCTCACTTTTCCTGCATGAAGGACACCTAATGTCATTTTGGATGGAGGAAATGCAGTGCAGGTTGTGTATCAGCAACATTGCCCACCTCTGTATACATAATCTCCCACTTGAATTTCGTGTTATCAGCCAATTCCCCTGGTGAGGACCGTGGGTTGTCAAGCTGCTTTCCTCCTTGGCTGCAACTGCTCTGTTAAAGAAACTGGTGGACCACCAAATGAAGCTGTTGGAACAGTTCTATCTTGGCAGGAGCCCGATCGACTGATACCTGTTGGATAGATCATTTGTTGGTTCTCTGAATTATACAGCTGTGTCAGCAGGTTTCCAGGTTTAAATGCTGGCATGGTGTAAGACGCAGAATGCTGTTGTTTCATAATCACCTTCTAGAGGTATTGCTTTGTTGTAATGCTACTGTTATGTTGTCCTACTTTTGCTATCTACTTTCTGCATAGGCGGAGGGAATTTTTGCCCACTGCATCACTTCTGTGTAGTCTTTGCAGCACTGGGCTGGCTGCATTTAACCTGGAGACAGGGAGCAGGGGGGATATGCAGGTGGCTGCTGTCACTGCTTTTCATATGATTGAATAACACGATGATTTCATAGTCCAGACACGGCGCAGAAATATATAGTACTTATACGGTACTCTTAATTTTCAGATCAGTTTAATGCTACTTCTGGCTTATGGTACACTCATCTGTCTCTCTGAATGTTCTTAACACAGCTTGCACTCCCAGTCACGCAGGAGAGGCCAGTGCAGCCCTTCCCTCTCTGGCTGGATCAGTGACTGCCCTATATAAATCTGCATATTAAGCAGATTTGGCAATTGTTCAGACAGAGACAGACTCACTTAAGTAAAAGGAGAAAACAAACTTGCTTATGAAGGCACTGCAGCAGCACTCTCAGACGCTGTGCTAGTAGAGACAGCACAGAGGCTGGTTGTTTTCTTTTGTAGTTGGGAGACTGATGATTTCTGTTTGTCTTCTGCGTCCAAGTCCCATCACCATAAACCACGCGTGTGAGCGAACGCCGCTTCTCGCTCTCTAACAGTTTCAAGACATTTCGCGTGTTACCGCTTTACCTCTGCACCAGATGGTTCATTTCCTCGGGGACTTCCTCACGCGTCCCCAAGGTCGGGCAGCCCGACAGCACTCGGGAGCACAGGGCCCAACTTTGAGGTGGATCCGCAGAAGGGCTCGAGGCCCCGCTCTCCCCGGTCGCGGGCGGCAGCGCAGCGGGCCGGGCTGTTTGTCTTCTGCGTCCAAGTCCCATCA
>JAHLSL010000018.1:20193994-20301809 GCA_025920805.1 Petroica traversi | reverse complement strand
CCGGGAGCGCTGTGCCGGCCACCCGGCTCTCCCGGGAGCCGGAGGAGGATTAGCTGTCGCGCTGTAATCCTGTTCTCCAGCCCCCCGTCCACCCCGGCGGCACAGCCGCCGGAGGGAAAGGTGTTCCTGATCTCCTCGGTCGCCCCGCCGCAGTGGGTGTCCCCGCAGCCTGCCTCGGGCTGCGCGCTCCTGTTGCACCCCGAGATTGCCTCTCTTCCCTCCTTTCCTTCCTCGGGACCTGGCTGCCCCGTTCTCCTTCCCGCACCGTCTCCCAGCTGCACGTTGCCTTTCCCTGCAACTGTTTTGCGCTGGGACGCGACACTGTTACAGCCACTCCGCGATGCTTCGGTCCCTACTTCCTTGTCCCTGTGAAAGGACCAGGTGCTGCTGCACCGCGCTTCTCCTCCCTCCCCGCTTCCCTAGCTTCTTCCCTCCCTCTCTCCGCACTTGTCTCCGCATTGGCAGACTTGCTGCTGCACCCTAGGACAGGGCTTTGCAGGGGAGCCCGGTTGGGCAGGAAAGCAGCGCAGAAAGGGCCAGGGTAGGATTATGGGGACAGTGTTTTCGTGGGTGCTGCTGCTCGCTCTCTCCCTTCCTGCACCAGCTGCTGGGCTCTGCTGCATCTCTTCTCTCCAGCCCGGTGTCCCTGTCCCTCCCCGCACTGCTGCAGCTGTGTGTCACCAAGCCCGGGCCCCAGTGCTGGTGCTCACCTTGATGCTCATTGGTTTGTATGTAGAGGTTGAGGAAGGGGATAAAAAGGCAGGACTCTGCAGTATTGGGAGGATTCAAGCTGGTTTAGGCTCCCTGTCGGACTAACTGTGTGCGTGGTCCTTGTGCAGCTTCTGTTCCCCTCTCTCATAGTTGAAATATGGACATTTGTCCCTAGACGTGGCTCTGCATTCCTGATCTGAGGGACCTGCAATTTTCTGCTAGTTTTCTCATACTTGTCCTTTCCCATCTTCAGACCTTTCCTGTAAAGCTAGTTGTTGTTCTTCACCCACCATGGGGTTTTTGTTCTTTTTAAAAAATAAGGGGCTGCTTTCAAGTGTTCATTGTGTAGTCCTGTAGATTTTCAGTCTCTGTCTCTTCACCTCGGTCTCTGTTGTATTCACTCTTTTTCCTCACAGAAATCTATCTTCGCCCTCTCTCAGACCTCTTCTCCAAGAGTAATTCTCTTTGGAATAATTGTAATAATAGCAATAGTTTCAGCTTGAGAAAATGTACAAAGCCTTGTAGTTTTCTACTCCCCTCATTAATGCTTATTCCCACTTTGCAGGTGGCTTGAGGGATATCAGAGAACTAGTAACTTCTGCAAAGTGTTGCAGTGATTTTGTGGCTGAGCTGGCACTTGAACACAGCAGACATGAGTCCTGGTTTTGTGCTGTGACTGCCGGGGATGCTGTCTTTGGGAGATGGAGTTACCAGCTAGTGTTTGCAGAGCCCTTTGGGGCTGTTTGTCTCCTGCGTATCAATCCCTTCATGTCCTGTTTCTGTGCTGTGTGGTCTCTCTCTCCCCACACTGCGCTGTCTGTGAGGGGACTTGAGGAGTCTTCAGGAGGCTTGAGTACCATAGAGGCTTAATTTTTTTTCTGATCTGCTAGCATGCATCGTTCATCAGATTCTGAGATGTTGTGTCCATCCTCTCTATGTCTTCTGCCCTGTCCTTAATCTGGTCCACTCTGGGGACAGGAATTTTTGCTATTATATTCTCATTTTCAGTTTCATAGCACCTACCCTCTTTATTTTTCTTCCAGGGGAGCCTTCTCTGTGGTCCGCAGATGTGTAAAGAAAAATTCTTCACAGGAATATGCTGCAAAAATCATCAACACCAAAAAAACTGTCAGCCAGAGGTTAGTGTCTCTATCTACCTTTCTTCCCATATTAGCAGAAAAATACTTTACTGGAGTTGAGGCTGTAATAAATTTAAGGGATCTGGAGTTGCTTGTTTCAGTCATTATTTAAGCATTTCAAAATAATTGAGTTGTTTGGCAAAGAGGAGACTGAAAGAAGGTGGTGTGGGTTGATAGAAAAATTCCTGTGTCTGGAAATGGATACTCTGTAAAGTGATGTTGTCTTTTTCTTCTTGAGATCTTTCTTCTTCAAGCTGAGCTAGAGGTAGATTCATCTGTGTGTGTGTACCAATCACTCATAAGAAAGAGAAGTGTTGCAGATTTGTTTCGCTGAATGTCTTTTTACCTAGGAGATCTGTCTTTCCAGAACAGATGTGATTAATTTTTTGAAAGATAAATGCTATATGCCTTGTGCCTTTCATGCTGTAGTTAAAGGTGGTGTGTTTGGAAACTAAAAAGTCTGCCTTCAAACGCAGAAATAGGTTGGATGGAAAAATCTTGCCAATTTGACTTCTAGGCACGTTAGAACAAGGGGCTTGTGCTTTCATTACTCCTGAAGACTTACAAAACCTGGAACCAGACTGTAGTGTTATTGAAAGAGAAAAAAATCTAACTCTTCCAAGCTGATAGTCTTCTGTTTTCTGGGACGTACGCTTGCATAAAGGGTAGCAGACCGTAGAGTATGAAGGGAATGTGTATCTTCCAGGGTAGGAATCACTACAGGGAGCAAAGTTGCCTTGTGGGAGGGTGGATGAGGGGAAGAATGACAGAAATTGAACTGCAGTGAAAGATGCTGAAAACAGGGAGTGCAACAAGTTGAGATGCCAGAGGCAACTCTAGAGAAGGTGAACAAGAAGAGTTGTAAGTCTTTAGAGGCCTTTCAGATTTGACAAAATTAATGTATGAAGCCTTTGACTATCTTGCAAGTTGAGATGAGGGCTTAGTAGGGGGGGTTGACTGAGAAATGAAAGAGAAAAGCATGAGGAGAAAGCTAATGATCTTGAGAAATGATTTAGAAGCGAATAATGTTTTGCCTAATCCCTACAAAAAAGAAAAATAGAATATGTATTCTCCTTTTTGCCAGAATATGAAATGTGATGATAAGAGCAGAAGACAGCTTGAAGAATAGTGAAAAATTTCCACTTACTGTAGTTTGTATGGTTTGTATGAAGAAGTAGTGTCAGTGGTAGTGTGCTGTGAATCAGTGATTTTTCCTTTTTTTTTTTTTAACTTCTGGAAGCAAGCATATGTGCTAAGGTGTTTAGTATTTAGCCTGAGTGAGGTCATTTTGGGGGCCAACCACTGCAGCCCTGGATTGTTAATGAGGTGGCTGCAGATCTTTTGACAATCAGTGTCCCCTCAATGGTCAGGTGACAGTGCCTGCTGATGTAGGTGGGATATCCAATCTCTTGAGTTCAAAATTAGTTCAACTTAATATGGGTGAGGTTTGAAGAGTGGCTTTGCTTTGCTGACGGCCATTAATGCCTTGTTTGCTCTGCAGACTTCCCTGTCCATCCTGTAGTGGGGACTAAAGCTCAGGAGAGCCATTTCCCAGATGTCAGTGGACACCAGGCTGCTTGGAGAAGGGAGAGTGCAGTTTGACAAACTGATTGCAAAGGATAAACAGTTATCCTACAAAGGACAGGGTACTGAAGTTAACTCTGGAGATAAGAAGAATGGGGGAAAAATGCAGGCTGAATATAGTTGAAACAAAATTCAAAAACATGTTAGGTGAAGTCCAAAATTCTTAGAAAAATTGGTTGAGTCACTTTTTAAGTGTTTGGTCATTTAATGAGTTATAGAGGGAAAAATGTATAGATTCTAATTGTTTTTTCATAGTAAGGTGATGACAGTTTAATGACCCAACAAGTAGGAAATGTAAGTATGGGTGAATATAGGCCATGTTTTGACCTATACTTACTATTTAGATTTCATGCCTTCCTATAAATAAATTACATTGAGGCTGCTAGCCTGGTCCTCAGCGACATAACTCAAGGCAGCTGGCAATGATATACTGGAAAACGTATTGGTTAGGTAGGGTTAGTGTGATGAGAACCAAGAAAAAAAATGTGTGTTTCTGCTAGTACAGAAGAGTATCCGAAACAAGGGACTGATCAGGTTGTGTTGAAGTTTTAACTGAGGACTGAGGAATCTGTGAAAAGTGTACGGTGACTTCAGCTGAATATGTAGGTTCCTCAGTTATTCCAGCTGTGTTTGCTGAGAGCTCAAGGGGTATGTACAAAAAGTACTTGTAGTAAAAGATTGAGTATTTTGATAGGAAGTTAGTCAATTCACCTTGGAATAGGTCTTTAAAGCATTGAAGGAAAAATGTGTGCTATTTAGACATTGCAGCTGTAAATCAGTGATTAGGGAGATTCAATTCAGCAACCTGAAAATGAAAGTCTCGGAAAAGGCATTTTAGGAAGCTGTCTCCCTGAAGAGCAGAATCATGGTGTCAGTTCTGCAGCATCCTGGATATGTGTTGCCTGATGAGTCCTTTCCCCGAGCTGGCACTTCTCCTTGGGCTGTCGGTGTCTCTGTCCATCAGTACCTCTGTCCAGAGCTCTCCTGTGTACCAGCTGCACGCTGTCCATTGTGCAGGGTGACCCACCCTCCTGACCTGCCTGCACACTGCTGGTTTTCTTCTAGGCATGGTCACAGAGCCAGAATATTCCCTTATGTGGGGACAGCCAGCCCCTCTCCAACTTAAGCATGGCTGCATTGAACGTTTTTTACTGTCTCTAGCAGAATTTGAGCCCTTATGGACACCTGATGCAGTAACTGTTACTTCAAGAGTCAGCATCTTGCTGCTGCTGCAAAGTAGAGCCCATTGCTGCTTCACAGAAGTTTTGCCTGCTGCAGTGCTTTCCTTGATTCTGTTCAAGGCAATGGTAACAGAGCCTTGCTCTCCTCCTGCACTTCTTGTTACCTTTGCTGTTCAAGACTTGTGATGAAGAAATACTAGATAGCTAACTGGGAAGTGCTGAAAAGCTTACTGTGTGTGGCTGAAAAGGAGGAAGAGGAATGTTTCAGGGTGAATTATATGCAATGAAAGGGTAAAGACTCGAAGAGCCATGGTGGTTTACAAGGCTTCTCTGTGAAAGCAAGGAGGACGGACGGGTTGCTGGTGCTAACAGTTTAGTCTAGTAAACTTCACCCTTCATGAAATACCAAGTCAGCTGTTGAGATGAGAGCCTCTTTCTTATATTGTCTGTGATTTTTGGATGCCTGTTCTCTCTTTTAGTAAGTTTTGTCAGTAAGAGCTGGTCTAAATTATAATTAATATTTTGGCTTTAATGATGTATTTGCTATTATTCATGTTGTGTTGGTACTTAAGACTGCCCAGTGAAGACCATGGCAAGAAGTTTAATGTTAAATAGGGTCCAAATGCTTGTGGAAAGGGAGAGGAAACAGACTTCACCTTAGTCAGCAGTCAGCTGACATATAAGAGCAGTGGTTATTACACATGGGGGAAATACAATGCTTCAGTCATCTGAAATTCCTGTGGGGTTGAATGCACAGACTTTTACCAGCGCTATGGGTAGAGGGAAGTAACAACTGTAATTTTTTGAAAGTCGTCTTGTGGCTTTCAGCAGAATACTTTTTGAACATGGAAATTCATAGCTAGTAGTGCTACAGTGAAGTTTATAAAAAGTAAAATTACTTGCGGTGATCAAAAGATCAAGAGAGATGCAGCAGCTTTAGTAGCAGTAGGGAGATATCCCCAATTTGACTTGCCAGCATATACTTCAAGAGAGAGTCTGGCTTTGGAAAGAGAGAGGCAGAGCTTTAGGACTTGATAATTTTTACAATGTTTTTTATACCAAATAGTATTTAGTGATCCTGCCAACATCTGTAGTATTTCTGCTGGTTTTTTTAGGTGCAGGAGGAAAAATCTCGGTGTATTACATCTACTGTTAAATTAAATTTGCTGTTGAAAATCTGTATTTTTAACTCTTGCAAATGACATCTCATGATGAAAGAATTAAAACAGCTGTCTTGTAAGTTGGTCCACTTCACTGTGTTCTCCTTACTGCAGCTTTGCTCTTGACTGTGAAATAGAGGTGGCTTCTCTTCCTGCTTTTCATCTTTCCAAATTTGTAAACCAGATAGAAATTTGCAGTCTACCCAGATATTTTGTTGTTGTTCCTGTAGGAGATTATGTGGTTGTGGGAGGAGCAGGGAATTACTTCTGTGTACCAAACCCCAACAGGAAAAAAGCACTCTTTATACTTCCAACTCTGCTTTTTTTTCCCACACCACTATTGTCCTGGCTTTTGGACCCGTTAGTGGTTGCTGATTTGGGCTTTACGATATGTTTTGTTGAAGGTGTCAGCAGTAGCTTTGCTGGACACTAAAATGTTGAGCTTGAACGCTGCAGAGAAGTTTAGCAGCATCAGTCCCTAACATCCCTCTTGCCCTATTCTGTCTGTGTTCATAGCTGCTGCTTGCAGAGGACTCCCTTGGACTCTCCTGGGGCTGCCAGGTCTGGGGTTCCCTGTGGGGCACCCCTCTGGAGCTGGCTGTGTGCAGGCTGCTGCACTGCAGCGGGGCCACCGCTCTGCCCGGCGGGCCAGCCCAGCACCGCTCACACAGGGTTCAAGCACAAGGCCAGACTCGCGTAGAAACGTCCTGTGATAGGTGTCCTCTCTGTGTTCCTGTGGTTGCAGGTTGAGGACAAGTGTCCTTTCTCACAAATCAAACCGTGTCTGCTCAGCTGTACTTGCTGAGAGGCCAAATCAGGACCAGTCATTTTTTCTGGGAGAGAAGCTGCCCTTCCTGCAGCATGGGCTGAGTGAAGAGCTTCCCTGCACCCCAGCTCCACTCTGTGCCTCCCCTTTGCTGCCTGCAGGAGTCTGAGAGATGCTGTGATTAGGGAGCACGTATAGCAGACCAGCTGCAGTGGGTTGGAATTTTTTGGAGGAGTCTGCACACATGGAGGAAAGTAGGGAGCAGAGCAGAGTGCTGCACACCCCCCAGAGCAGTGTTCGAGGCTTGGAACTGTCTGCTGGAGTGACTGTAAAAGGCTGGGTGCTGCGGGATGGGGGCTGTAGGGGAGGAATCAGTCATTTGGGTGGGCCTGTGGGTAGCAAGTGGCTGAACTCTTCACTCTGCAGCACAGCACACGAGTGCGGCAGGGGCTGGTGGCGAGGCAGCTCAGCTGATGTCAGAAACAGCAGCCTCCCCCTCTTCTTCCTACCTGCCTCTGCTTGCAGTCCCCTGCACAGGGGAAGAGGGGTTCAAATAGTATATATATACACCAGTAGAGGAAATTTCATTGGAAGAGGTGTTTGGAGAAGAGGGGGGTTTGTGCAAAAGAAGAGATCCCGGCCTTGGAGGAGTTGTTGGAGCTGGGAACTTAGTGGGGGGCTCTGAGGGTTTTCTTTGATTTTTGCCTGCCCCAGCATATCAGTACAGGCAGGAAAATGCCCTGGCGTGAGAGGCAGCAGAGATTGTTGGGGTGGCGAGTGGTGGAAGCCTTGCTTTACTGTGGCTCTCTGTGGCCAGAAGCTGGCTTCCTCCCCCTGTGGATGTTAGTGATGGCTGGGGTTACCCCAGGTTGCCTCTCAGTTTACGCTGTATATTTTATAAAGGAGCTGGAACAGAGCAGACAGGATTTCAGCTTGTGTCTGTCTTCTCAGTGGTCACATTGAGTATTAAATTTCCGGCATTAACAATGAGGAGGGGGGGGGAAGTGGGCACACAGATTGGGCAGGAGTTCCTACTGCCTCTGCACGAGGTTACAGAAAGGAGCTTGCTGAGAGAGTCGGGTTTCTTGTTTTCCCAATATAAACTGGATTTGTGTATGGCAGAAATGTGATTAGACTAACTCCTGCACGTGTCCCGAAGCCCTTGGCTCTAGAGCATTTACTCTGATCAGCCAGCCGTGGTTGAAATATTTGTAGGTGTCCCTAGAGTGAAGAGCAGGGTGTTGAGCAGCCTGTAGATATTTGGGGCAAGGAGAGCTACTTTGATTTCTTGTAATCAGGATCTAGTGAAAAAACTATTTGCTTTTTTTGTTGGTCTTGTGGTGTAGCATGGAGATTTCACTGTTTCCAAATTTAATCCTTCTCTAGATAGAAGCAAAATCACCACTAGCAGAGGAGGATTCATCTGTGGATCATAAAAAAATTCTTAGAGTGCCCTCCTCCCCAACAATGGGGTAGCACTGCTGTTTCACTGTTTTAAGAGAGGCCTCTGACAATATTTTTGTTCTTTTCCACACCCTGCAAGTATTCTAGTTGTTCTGGCCCTCCAGATTGGGTGAAGGCAGTTTTTAAAAGGGAAGCATGCTAATGCAAAGATTTCTCTCCACTGAGCTGTCTGGGACCACAACTCTGACAATGAAGTCATCACCCCCCCACTTTTAATTACCTCTGAGCAGTCACCTGTTTTGGTATTTCAGCTGTTTCTTTTTGTTTCTCTGTTCTTGAAATCTCCTGAGTTTTACCAGCATAACAGATGTAAAAAACCCCACATTTATTTGCCAGTGTTTGATTATAGAGTGAGTTATTGCTTGTTGGCTTGGTTGGGCAAAGAGAGCAATATTACCTGGCACCAGGGTCACCAGCACAGGAAAGAAGCCTGGAATGCTGTAAAAAAGAAATGTGGGGTATCTCACATCATTGTGTGTTTGCCTGCAACTGATTTCAGTGCTCAATTAGTCATCTTTGGGAAAACAGAGGTGCGCTGGTTTTTGATGGGCAAATGCATCCCTAAAATTTGGAGTTGCTCACGAGGTGTTTTGGGGTTTCTTTAGTGTATGGAGGATGTGTGACCCTGTAACTTAAACGACTGTAGTTGCTGCTGATGCTTATGACAACAAGCTTAATGCTTCAAAAATTGGGGCCCTATGAATTAGGCTGACATCATGTTCCTTTTTTATACCTTATTAAGTTTAAATACCACTTTGTACTTTGGTAACATCTCCCCAAACATGCTGGTATTGCTGCCTGCATGATTTTTGGAGAACAGTTGCAGAATACCTCTGAAGAAATGGGCTGGGAGTATCTTAGAAGTAAGCTTTCTGAACACTCAGGGTAGCCAAAGATAAGTGGGACATGGATTTAACTTTCTGCTGAAACTGAGTCTATAGTTGTGAGATTTTGGTTCCTTGTAGCTTTTTTTCACCTTTTATTCTTCATCTGCTTTCCTTCCATTTTAATTTTGTTTTGAATGTTCGTTTGTTTCTCATGGATCAGTTTCTTTAACCGATAATTATATTAATTTATAGTGCTTTGATTGAAAATAGCCCTTTAGTAAAATGCTGCTTTACTCTCCTTTCCTCCCAGAAAATATTGCACAATTTCTGTTACTCCCACAATTTAGATAAGCAGTCTGGGAAGTGTGGCTGTTGGTGCAAGCAGCTAATTAGTGATGTCTGAGGCTAATACAGAGATGCCAAGAGAGCTGGTTAATGTTGTATCTTGCCTTTTTATGAAGGAATCAGGAAAGAAGGAGATGACTGTGGCTTTATTCCTGGTGTCAGGATCTGTCTCACTCTGCTCCTGGCAGAGTCAGAGGGAGAATTCCCCGTCTCTGAGATGTGAGTTGAGTAAATGTGCTGACCTTTCAGAGAATGTGTGTGTGCATATAACTTTCGTGTTATGTTCCTGAGAGCATGAGTTACATACCTCTCTGGTGACCCCCTGTCCTGCTGCTCCCGTCCAAAGTTCCCATCCTGAGTTAGCTGCTGTCCAGGCATCCACAGCCATGAGCTCCTGTCTTACCTGTGGCTGGAGTGTGCTAATCTGTGACACTGGGACAAGTCCAGATCAGGGTGGTGCTTCAGAGAAGGTTGCTAGCTTATATTTTCTCTTTGCTAGAAGCCTCATAGGATTTCAGCGTTAAACAAAAGACCCTTTTCTTTCTGAGGCAGCAAAGGTAGCATCTCTTTTTGCATGCTATTACTCATGTGATTCTCTCAGAGTCCCAAAAATTGAGCTGAGAATTGTCGCAGTAGGCATTGTGGGAATGAAGACACAGTTAATTTTAAAGAGAAACAAACCCCATGTAAACTTATCTCTAAGGAAGGAATATGCTTGCAAAGATGAGCCTGGGAGTGGCCACAGCCCTTTGTAGGCCTAGGAGCCAAAGGCTAAATGGCAGATCAGGCAGGGAGTGGCAGCCTGCCTGCTGTGGCAGAGCTGCTGGGTTATCTCTGGGGGCTGTTGCCATGATGACAGTGGCAAACAGGGACTGAAAAATTTACCAGATGCATGTGAGCCAAAGGATTAAACTTTCTCATAGGAGAGAAGGGAGGGGAGGAGGGTGGGTGATGATGTATTCACGAAGGACAGAATCCTAGTGAGAAATACCAGGCTCACTCTCCTATAGCCACTGGGATGGCAGTGGGGAATGCAGACTGGCATTCCTCCTCCAGTCTAAACTCTGGGTAACACTGCTCTGACAGATTTCCTCTTTGAAGAGAGGGTGAATGCACCCTGCTTTCACAATGTAAGTCATCAGGAAGTGTGTTGCTTTGGCAGGTGGAACGTAAGAAGTGGGAAAAGATTATCTCTCTTTTTTGTTTTCTTTTTTTTCCTATTCCCCATACCTACAAGTAACTCCAGTTCTTTACTTTGTGCTTAGAGATTTTCTGCACTAGAGTTCATGCAAATCTAGTTTCAGTGTTGCCTGCAGGTTGCAGACTATCAAACACGATCCTAACCAGCCTGCACTACTGTCATCGATAGCACAAGACTGTTGTAATTGAAACTGTCTGATGCAAAATCATGTTAGCACTACTAGGGCTAGTAGTGGTCTGACCCTGCACATGTTCCCTTCCCAGAGCTGGGGCAGTGTCCCTGCATATCAGAGTTGATAGCGTGGTGGGCAGGCAGTGCATGAGAGGCTAAGCTTGGCAGTTTTCCTTCTGCTGGAGTCTGAGAGAGTCCTGTTACTACCCTGTGCTGCAGCCTCCTTTCTGGAGGTTGACCACAATAAGGACTAGTCCTAGGAGAATTAGTGATTTTCAGCTGGCTGGGGAGCACGGAGCTGCTGAGGGGGTCTCTTCAGTCAGTGCCCAAAATCTCACAGCAAAAGGTGGTATCACTTGGTTGTTTGCAGTACTGCAAATTCTCATGGTACCTTCTTGCAGGCAGCTTCAGGAAAGACCTATCTGATTGTGCCTGGGAAATTTCTGCACAGCAATGTACTAGCATAAAATGTTTGTCTGAAGGCTTAGTAAGACAGAATTGTGGTAATAAAAACTAGCATCATTCTAGAAGTGCTTCTTCAACTTAAAACATTTATTTACAAAATAAATGTTCCCCTCCCTCTCCTGTCCTCCACTTCTACTCCTCTTCCAGGCACCTGAGTTAGCTGGTGTAGGCTTGTCGTGTGGAGTAACTCAGTGTTTGGATGGGCTTTATCTTCTGCAGTTACTGTGTCATCTCTGATAAGTCAGTTGGTGTAGACTGTGGTGAGTGATAACTGTGAAGACAGAGATGTCGTTTCGTGATGTTGAAGACAACTCTTTCTTGAAAGAGGTTTTCTCAATCCCAGGGGAGCAGTGAGAAGAGGAGAAGTGGTCTGACATAGCCTGACATCTGAGGTGAAAAAAGGAGACTGAAGAGCCAAATCCTTGAACTTCAGTGTGCTTCCTCTGTTCCCTGTTCTTTTACAGGGACCTCTCTTTCACAAGGGGTCTCCTTGCCTGTGCAGCAGAGTGTAAAGCTTCCTGCAGCTCTGGATGTGATGTGGGTGTTTATCCAGCTCTGTTTGCTGCTAGAGACCTGATCTCATACACCTGACTTGAAATGTGACTTCATAGGGGACAGTCCAGTGCTTTCTCTGGGATGCACTTTCTAGATGCACATTTCAAATTACATGGGTACCCTGGAAGCTTTTTCAGGGAAACAGCTTGTTAAAACTCATCCTATACTGGTCTCCAGTGCCTGCCAAATAAACTTTGTGTTTCTGCTCTATTAGAGCAGCTGCCATTCTGAAAATGTCCATGGCATATCTTCGTTTTTTCTAAATTTTATTTATTTCCTCCTATTCCTTTATGTCAAAGCATATAACATTTCATGAGTAGCGGGCCAAGAAATTGCCCATTGGCTGGAGGAAAAAATAGATGTAGAAGGAGGAACTTGTCTTTACTGGCCCCTGTAACCCACAGGGACTTGCTGGAACATTTTTCTTGGAGGCTACTAGAGAGTGTAGCCTGGTGATGCCAAGCAGACTTTTCTGTTGTTTGCCAAAAGAATTGGTGTTCTGTTAAGTTTAATTTTGCCTGCCTCTGGGCCAGTGCTTGTAAACTCTGAGTGTCGAATGTCCTCTGTTGAGATTGTGTCAGAGAGATTAAGAGCATTGAAGTTGCACAGCTTTATTTTATAACTGGTGCCTGGGCAGAGACAAAGCTTGGTTGTGATGATGTGTTTCTTCATTGCAAGTTAATGATTCATAGCTCCTGTTACTTTAAATATTCCTGATTTTTGGATTGCAGATTGAAAAGTGGCTTTCAGCTCTGCCCATTTTTGTTTGACTCGTGTGTCATCTGGCCTAGAATCTGCCAGCTCTGCAGATTAGGATATTGTGTTGTGTCTGCTGCTTGTTATGAAGTTGCCTGGATTAAAATTTTCAGTGCAGAGCAATGATCCACAGCCTTCTCTGTCTGTCTGACTTGCTCTTGCACTTAGTAAGGATGATTTGGAGGAGTGAAGTGTTGGTCAGCTTGTCCTTTGTGTGGAAGCACTTCTACAGCAGTAGACTGGGAGTTAACACATTTGTCTTCTCCAGACAGCCAAGCTCAGCATCAGAGGTATGAAAAAAGAAACACAAGGCAGTTGGCTTTTTTGATAATCATTATCAAATATTGCTGACAAGTTCAGGTGACTCTAGTTGCTGCAGTTGATGTTGCTGCAGACCTGGTTACAGTTTTAAGGAAGCGCATTATGCCTTGTTAACTCTTTGTGGCCATGTACGTTTAGTCTCTTCAGTAGTCCGGAAGCTGAGCTTAGAAAGCTTTCCCTTCCACCACCTCACAAATAGTCAAGAAGTTTTTTATCTCCCTGATGAATTATGAAATGTTAATTGCTGAAGATTTTTCTCATTTGAAAACACGGCCAAAATTTCTTCCCTGTCTTGGAAACAAAACTTGGGTCTCACAGTTTCCTTAACTGAAGGGGTGGTGGGGGCTGGCTTGGGAGCAAGGCAACATGCTCCTCGACTGAGCCAGAGGACCTACAATTCTTCCTTCTGCATCTTTGAATTCCTGGGTCCTTCATTGCAGTGACTTGACACTGCTGAAATCTGCCTCCCTGTTGCACTGCTACCTTGTCTGCTAACCAGCTGTAGTCTGATACTTACATAGCTGGTTCATCCAAAACCACCGACACCTGATGTGATCAGCTGATGGCGAGAAGAAGAGGACTTATGTCCAGAAATAAGCTCACTTGGTGTGGTTTCTCTTTGTTAGGCTGTGTTCTTCAGGACCCTCTGTGCCTAGTGGGGTTTAAGACAGAGCTACTGGAGCTCTTGCTCAGGTGCAGTTGCTGTGTATGCAGCAGAGAAGGTGCTGATATGGCTGTGTTGCCTTTGGAGCAGCTCTGTGTCCTACTGTCTCACTTACTGCATGTCCACTTTAAGAGAGTTCATCTGCAATGCAGCTGTTAGCAGGGAAGTTCTGTAAATCAAGAGGGAGTGAGTGCAAGTGAGCCCAGTGTCTGCAGTTGTGGCTGGGTCCTCCCCATGGCACAGGGAAACTTGTTCAGAAAAGACTTCTTGCAGGAGGAGAAAGGGATGGCAGCACAGTGCTGATGGTAGGAGCCCCTCCCTTCTGTGCCTGTGTATGCATCGGCTGCTCAGGAGCTGGAAAACATGGAAAAGCACAGTGGGCAGCAATCCTGGAACTGGAAAATCCTGTCGTGCTCTTCCCCTCCTCACTCTGCCACAGTCTAACCAGGTGTTTGCTTAGGGCCAGTCCTGTCAGGATGTCTTTATAGCACACTCCCTTCTTACACAGGATGCCCTGTTAGAATTTGGAGCTTGTGAGTTTTGCATGTCACTCAGAAGTGCACAGAGGTCCATGGGTTGCAAGTTTATGACCGTGTTGTCCTTCGTTGTGTGGCTGTCAGAGGGACCACGTGCTGGTGCAAAGGGATGATGCCAGGGAGAGCCCACAGGTGCAGTCAGCTGGAGTGCCCTGGCTGCTCAGGGGTTGCACCTGACAGGCTGGGACTGCTGCTATGAGGAGAGGAGCCACATGGGCAGTAGGCCTGCCACAAGTGGAGTGGATGAGGACAGAGAGAGAAACTGTAAGGATTGCAGCCCCTCCAGCTGCAGGGAGACTGCTGGGGAGCTTGTGGCTTTAAGCATTGTGGCTGAGGAGTGGATGGCTTCTTGTTCTGCTCTTCCCCTGCCTCTCCTCTGCTTCTCCAGTAAGCAGAAGCTCTTTGAAAGACTGCCTGGCTATCAGCCATGACAGGAGCACTTGTACAAGTGCTTCCTGGCTCTCCATCCACAAGTTTCTGAGGATATTCTGGTGAAGAAATTCCTCTGTAGCTCACAGGGGTCTGCGGGGATACCTGGGGCTCCAGGGGCCATTGCTGAAGAGGGCCCCACAGGACCTTCCCTCAAGGTGGCTGCAGCAGATGAGGAGTGCATAATGCTTTTCATTCTGGTGCTTAGCAGGGCAACGCTTCTTCCTTGCCTATATTTAAAAGTATTCTGGGCAAACTTGGTTCCAGATTTCTATTTCAGTTTCTTTATTTCCAATTGACAGTCATTGGTGATGCAGAAAAATTGATGTATGATTCACCACCCACTTTTCCTCCTCTGTTTCTTTTCTGTCTCTCCCTTTTTCTGGGCCTTCGTTGTCCCTCTCGTAATAACCAAATTGTGCTAACTGTGTGTAAGCAATGTTCCCTCCCCTTTTGCTGGGGGACTGTCTGACTTGTTGTAAGAAGTTATTTTTAGGGTTTGCTTCCTGGGATATTCTACCCGTGGCCAGTTATGGTGATGAAAATGTCACTGAGATGCAGAAAGGACTCCCAATTCATTGAGAGCATGCCTGATCTTTCTCTTGTAAGGGTGCCCATGGAGGGCATGAGTTCCTTACAACTACATTGCCAGCGCTCAGGGACTCAGCCCCAGTGACTGTGCAGCATAATTCTATGTTAAAAGCATAATTGGCTTCTGAATTAGCCCAAGGGAAAAGAAGAAAACAAGAAAAAAGAAATTGAAAATAAGTAAAGCCTTTCTTTGGTTGCAGTGGAGTTTGTTTCTGCCCTTTTTGTGTGTGTGTGTGTGTGCAGGGCAGTCTCTCACAGGCAATTTACTCCTTGTACTGGATGTATTATGTTGCATGGGGTTGCTGCCAATGGCTGCTCCAGGCTAGAGGGGGAAGGTGTGTGCTTATTCTTTTGAAACACCTCTCCCATCCCAGGTCTGTGGCTCGCAACATGCAAAAAGTTGATCTTTATGGCAGCTATAGCTAACAAAACATGAATGTAATACAGGCAAAATACAGAGCCCAGCTGACCAAGGCCATGGGCTGGAAACCAGTCTCTGGTGGCAGTGTTGGCTTAAGGAGCACCTGTGTATTTCTCTGAAGACTTTGTTCCCTCTGTATTGCAGCACATTTTCTTTTCAGTCTCATGCCTTGAATCAGAAAAACAAGTTCAGAAGAGCCATTCAGAGTAAGGAATTATTGAAGTGAGGATGAGCAGATATTTGTTCTCCAGGTAGACTGGAGATCTATTAAAATCTTCATATTTCTTGGAGCAGCTGTAGTAGAGGTTGCTTTAGTGTAGCTCTGGAAACTAGGATCTTTTCTAGCTGGCTCTGAGAAGAGTGCATGAAGAGTGTTATGTTAGTGATGTGGAGATGGGGAAATAGCTTTTGTGTGTCTTTATGGTCCTCCTGGAAGAGAGCTAAGGAAGCAGTGCCCCTTGTGTGGCTTTGGATCAAGGTAACAGAGAGGTTTGGTTTTCAGGCTTGCTGCTGTTGGGATGGGGAAGCCGTGTGGTGCAGTGCAGGGATGGTGCAGCAGGCATGAGTGGGTGGGCACTGTGCCTGTCCAACACAGAGCCTTGTGAGCTGCCCCCAGGAAAACCCAGGTACAGAAACACTGGGGGAGACTCCTCCCTGATTAGATAGTGTCTTCAAAGTTACCAGTGCTGAGAAACTCCTGGTATGCTTTTACATGCAAAGAGTTCCTTTTTATGTGTGCAACATACACGCATAACCCTGTGTATGTTTTTAAGTAATCCTGACATTTGAAGTTGTTTTAGTGAGTGGTAACTTTTATTATGTCTTCTTGCTGTCTTGCTTCCGTACAATACCTCGAAGTGCCTGAGCACTTTGTATGGATTGTTCAGGAGATGGAGGCAGCCACACTGTCTCTTTCCCTGCTGCCTCGTGTTGCTGACTGCCACATGGATTTACTGAGATGTGATGTGCTTTGCTCTTCGGTGCAGAAGTGTTTTGGTGGCTCTGCTACAGGTGGTACCCAGTGTGGCACATTGTGTGCATTTTAAGTCTTTTCTCATTGAAATGTCTGGGTAGCTGCTCTGTATTTACAGCCTGCTCGGCTTAATTTAAAGTTCTCCTAGCATCGCTAGGGGAACTTAGCCTTAAAATAGATGGTTTGACCTTTTTTTTTTTTAATTATTCTAATCCCCTGAGGCTTGATGTTCCTTCTTGTCAGAAGAGCGTATTTTAACAGAGGTATTATCTCTTACAGAGGGAAGTCATTCAGCACTGGGGTGCAGTGCCATTCATCTGTGCCTTTAAGAAGATTTTCTATTTAGTTTACTTCTCTCATTCATGACTCTCAGATATCAAATCAAGGCAGCGTTTCCAGCATCCTTCCTTCTCCCAGCTGGCTGGAATAGCTAAAAAAGAAGCAACAGATACAAACTTGGTGTTGCTTGGACACGGCCCCGCAGCATCTTCTGGTGAAGAATGGTGTTATGCAGTGAAGAATGATGTTCTGCTAAATACCAGTATTAGGAATATGCAGAAATTCTCAGGCTTTGTTTCCCTCCTGAGTGTCTCTCATTTTCATTCAAGCATAGATTTCCTTGGTTCATTCAGAAGGAATCCAGCCATTTGGTGACCGGTGGCTGCATTATCATGTAGCATTTTATTCAAGAGCCATATTGTACAGATGTGTTATGGGGAAACTGGGGGTGGATGCAGTAGGTCTGCAGGCTTGGCCTGCCCTGACAGTGGTGGCTGAATTGGAGCACATTGGGTTTGAGAAGGAGCCTGTGTAGCCCCTCATGCACAGGGACAGCCTTATGGTTTCTGGTCATATCTTGGTAAAGGTGGAATCAATGCCAGGAGCTTCCTCTGCCAAATAGGGTTTTCCCTAAGGTTTTGTTAATGTGCTTTCACCTGTGGGTGTTTAGTCTTATTTCCAGAAGCTTGATTCTCTTTATCCCTGCTGCTTTGTCCTTCCAAAATTTGTATTCCCCTGCCTGAAAGAATGTCATCATTCCACTGCAGTGTGCTCCTCTGCACCACCAGGAAAGTGTTCCTGCAAGTTATTTTTAACCATATACCCTTAGACTTACTTTGTTGTTCTCCCTGTCAACTATGAAATCCACCAACAGGTTTCATTAAGCATCCTTTATCCTCCCAGTACTACTACTGTGCAGGGAAGTATTTGCCTTGTTTTACATTTGGAAATACTGAGAAAGATGCAAATTTTCAAGTGCTTTCCAGAATACTTGGCAATGAGCCATGATGAGTTAAGAAAAGAGTCCAAGTCATATTCTTTGCTATAACAGTGATAAGAAGAGTGTAGGTAGAAAAAAAAATGTAGGCATTTGGCAGAAAATAACGTGGGCTAAAGCATGTAGTAGCACAAGAAGTTGTGGTCTAGTTTGCTGGTTATAGGAATAATATTTTGATGTGTTTTCTGTACTGCTTTTCACTCTGATTTGCTTACTGTTTATGTAATACAGCTCCAAAATATGTTATATTTGGTATGCCTTTGGACTCTCCTTTTCTGTGACTTTTCCCAGTCAATGATGAGGATTGAAAACTCAAGCAGAGGTAACTGCTGTTGGTACAGAAGGCTCTTAGATGACAATAAACACACATGGTTTTGTGCGTGTGTGTGTGTTTGAAGACCAATCAGAGAAATTAAAGGAGGTCACTTAGATGTAAAATTATTTCCTTGTATTAGTCATAACCACAGGAGCAGTAATATCTGCAATAGTTTTATTTTCTGAAGTGTGTAAAAGTAAGGTGGCAAAAATGAAAACTTACATCTTACAAAAAACAACTAACCTAAGAGTTAAAAAACCCGAATTTCATGACAAGAATTTAGATAAGCTCTAAAATTGTCTGCATTTTGAGATCTAAGTAATTGATTCAGTTGTGAAAATTCAGATTATGGGATGCTCTCAGCAAACTGTTCCTGCTCTGCTCTTGCTGTGTGTTTTTGGCTAACTAATCTGTCTGTTAGTGCAAAGGTTTCTGCCTTCCTGCAGAATTTGGAAACATCCTTATTACTGCATGGTTAAGGCATTTGAAGTCTTTCCACAGGAAGCAGCTGTAGGTGCACAAGGTATATCGCTCAAGCCCTCTTGACCATATGATAATGTCAAACTAATATGAAGTCCTCAAGAGTAGAACATCTTTACCACCCAGGGAGGAATAAAATCTCGTGTGTGTTTAAGAAGATTACTGTTAGCTCATGGGAAGGAATAATGAGAAGTTACAGGACAGAGCTGAAGAGCTGTCATTAACTGAAAGCCAGTCCAGGGGAAGGAATGAAAACAGTGATGGAATGACCAGAAAGCTATTCTACACTTTATAATGTCTATGCTGGGGATACTGCTTGCTTTTCAAATAGCATGATTCAGGTTTTGTTTAGAAGACAGTTAGAAACCATACTGTGGCAGTGCTGCAAGGAATAGCCATATAAGAGGAAGAGTAGAGGGAAAAGGAAGATACTAGGGAGAGGTGGAATGTGATTAAGGTTAATTAAAGTGTACTGTGAAAACTAGTTAGATGCTCTGGTCTGCCCTTTCTGTAATAAAAGCCAAATGTAGTTATGCAACGAATTTGAAATTTGTCTTTTCAATAAGTCATTTCAAACTTGTTGCTTTTAGACAAATATTATAGATTAGAAAAACTTGTATGTAATTTAAGTCAGCATATTTGAAGAGAAATGCTTTTTAAAAAGTAAAGGGCTTACAGACTTATTTCTTCAGGTTTTTTGTGTTTTGCATTGCGAGATTAAACCCTCCTTTCCTTCTACAGTGTGACTGGGATCATTCTGAAACATAGATATGTGTCTTTTTTTCTTTTAATTGACAGTTGTTTTCTTCCTGACTTCAGCAAAGAATTCAGGCTTCCCTTTGGAGAGAAAGGTGCTCTGCTTGCACCAGAGCAGGAGAGTGACAGATGGAGGAAGGGGTGGATATTCAACTCCAGCATTGGGAATGATTCATCCTGTGTCTTGATACCAAAAAAACCCAAAAAAACAAGCAAGAAAAACCACAAAAACCAAACAAAATAAAACAACAACAGCAACAACAAAAAAGCAGCAAAGGACATCCAGACACTATCCTTTTTCAGTCTGTCTTTTCTGCCATCTGGCTGTCCTAATGTTCCAGCATGTTGCAAGTTGAATTGTTGCTATTCTACCTGAATTAGCAGGTTTCAGACACCATTGGTTACAGAGCACGAGGCAAAATGAATTAGAGGTCTGGCAATGAGTATATATTAAATTTAGGAGCTGACAGTACTGCCTACCATGACTTGACTTTCTCCACTTTTGGAAATTGTATTTGTCTTTTTGAGCTTGAGCTTTGTTTTCATCCTCAGCAGGTTTGCATGGTGTGAAATGCTGCTGAGGACTAGTGCTCATGCACGGACCTGTGCTAGCACTTAATGTTCAGGCTCCAGATTGCAAAGAATTGTTCTGCTAGTTTGTCAGAGGTTTCTGATGGGGGACAGAGGAGAAGATAGCAAAAGGAAATGCTAGAAAATGTAGCATTCCATGATGCTGTTTTTAGAAATTCTGTGTGGTGCAGGTTTATATAAAAGACACTTAAGAAGCGTTTCCCTGCCACCCCCAGTTTTTTACCTCCTATGAATAAAAGAATGTTAATGCTGTGAAGGAGGATGTGAAGCACTATTCTTCCAGGCTCAGTCCTGTGAATAGCCTGGATGTGGAGCATGGTTGGAATTAACTTTTTACACTGGAGCTATAAACACTGTTCTGCTTTTCTCTGAGGATGAAATGCTGGTCACCTCCAAACAAATAGGGTGTCTGTTCATGACTAGAAATTCACTTTGATTTAAGCAATATTTGAATTGAAAGCGTGAAGAGTATGATGTCAAGCCTTCTCCATGGAAAATGATATTACAAGTTGCTAGCTCTTTCAATGCACAAGTTGTAGTGGTGTCAGCTATATTACTAACTGAAAGCCCTGGTGAGTCTACAAGTTTTGTGGAGCACTGAAGCATTGCAACAAGTGGGGAAGGTACTTCTCTGACTCTTGAGTGGATTTTAATTTTTGTGGAATCACAAATTACAGAATGGCCTGGGTGGGAAGGGGCCTTAAAGATTAAGTTCTAGCCCCCCTGCTATGGACGGGGGGGGGGTCTTTCAGAAGTCCAGGCTGCTCAGAACCCCATCCAACCTGGCCTCAAACACTTCCAGGGATGGGGTAGGCACAGCTTCTCTGGGCATCCTGTGCCAGTGCCTCACCACCCTTACAAGGAAGAATTTCTTCTTAATATCTAATCTAAACCTCTTTCAGTTTGAAGCCATTCCCCCTTGTCCTGTCACTATGTGCCCTTGTAAATAGTCCCTCTCCATCTTTCCTGTGGGCTCCCTTCAGGTACTGGAAGGCTGCAGTTTGGCTGAAGCCTTCTCTTTTCTGGGCTGAACAATCTCAGTTCTGTCAGCCTTTTCCCACAGGAGAAGTTGATTGGATCCCTCTAATCAACTTGGTGGCCCTCCTGTGGACTCGTTCCAGCAGATGGATGTCCTCCCTGTGCTGGGGACTCCAGAGCTGGAGGCAGCATTCCAGGTGCACGTCGGTGGCTCGTGTCCAGTGTCTCATCCACCAGCACCCCAAGCTCCTGGCAGGACTGCTCTGGATTGGTTCCTGCCCCAGCCTGGATCGGTACCTGGGTTTGCCCCAGCCAGGTGCAGCACCTTGCACTTGGTCTTCTTAAACTCAATAAGATTCTTATGGGCTCACTTCTTGAACTTTCCACATCCCTCTGAACGTCAGCCTGGGCTGACTCTTCGAGGAAGAAGCCAACTTCCCTGTGCACAGTAATTCTGTAGCTTCATCAAAGTGAAATTCTTGTTCAGGCTTCTCTTTTTGGGCTTCCAAATATACATTATTTCAGACTTTCAACAGAAATGAGAGTTCACTGTTCAGTCTGTATGTGTGAGGGAGGGCAGGGAGGAAATATGTATTTGTTTCTTTAGGTTGCTTATGTACCTGAAATTTAAGGATGTGGTTGCATATCTTTATGAATCCATGATGTGATCACTAAAGTTCTGAAAGTCTGGCTTGGGTAAAAATAGAGGAGGTGATGGTGGTTTTTTACTTTGTTTTTTTTTCTTGTTTCAGTTGCTTCTGTTTTAAAATGAAGTGTTGTTCATTTTTAAGTCAGGAGGTATAGCTTAATTGCAAACTGGAGATCTTTAAAACCATCCTTCTCCTAACTGTCTACTAATTTGAAGTAACTGTGAACCCAAATGAAGGGCAAATAGTGCTTGGTTTTGAATTATTGGTATTTATGGAAAGGCAAACTGTTTCCTTCCCTCCTGCCCTTGCCACAATAAGGGCATTGCTTTTGTGCAGTGTAAACTGCATTTAGTAATGGTCTTGTGCTTAAGAGCTTCTAGTTAATGAGACCTATTAACAATAATGAAAAATGGCATCCTTAAAGTGCAGAGCTAGTCAGAAAAATAATTCTCCAAGAATGACTGGATGACTGTGTACTCTTTCTTGGCTTATTTAATTTAGGGGGTGGGGGAGGAGCACAGTCTTGGCTCTGAAACTAATTATTCTCCTACAAATGTGCCCGTGATCTGTGGTTCCCGCTGGGGATTTGCAGAGCTGGGGCTTCTAGAGCTAAAGAGCTTCCCAGACTGAACCTGGCTGAGGCTGGGGTGTGTAGGCTTGGCTTTGCTTTCCCAAGCCTCAGTGGGAGCAGCAGTAGTAAAACCCTTTTTTTTTGTCTGCTCAAATGAACACATCTGAGTCAACAACACACAGCAGTTGCATGTAGTAGAAAAGTGGTTTTTTACATAATTATTCATCTGGCTGTGTTTGTGTTTTAGTGTGTTGCCACCTCCGCATCATGTGCTGTTTTAGTTAGACAGGATATGCATTGCTTTTCAATATGGGAATAATCCTGCTTAAGGAAAGGGGAGGATTGGCAATGATTTTGTGGGATTTGAAATACAAAAACCCCTACATTCCTGCTTAGGAAAGGATACAAGGAGACTGCCTGGATGATGGCTGTTCATATGAATAAATAGTAAGGCATTACAAGGAAAGTTTAGAGAAGTGAAAGCTACCTATATCTCTGCCTTGCTGTCTTCCCACTCAGTACTGCACTCCCATGTACATTTGAGTAATTTCCTTTCATCTAGGACACGCGTGCCAGCAGACTTGGGATAGCTCCACTCAGTATGGGACCACCTTGTCCATCTTCACTGAAAACTATTTCTCTGGTTGTTCTGTCACTGTTCTGTGCTAAGCATTACAGCTTTTTGTGGTTATAGGCATTCTGTATATTGGGAAAACTTCCATGCTGTGGGACAAAGTGGGCACAATTTAGGGAAAAAGAGAGATTTTCACATACCGGGAATGTTTCTTCTCCCATTTTGGGTCAGCATTTATTGGTGAAGACAGACTTTAATTTCTTGGCTCTGTAGCCTGGCTACCAACTCAAGCTAATGGTACCACACCCTTCAGGGTTTTAATTGAACTTCATCTTCTAAGAAGGCCCCATCCTATTATCTGCCATCTGGGCCAGGATCACGTGCTCGAAGGCGTCCTGGATGGACAGACCGTGTCCAGCTCAGTGGCGAATCTTCTGCCTCTTTATCCTCTGGTGCTAAGCAGAAAGATGTCTTTGTCTGCTCACAGAGGAGCTATTTCTGTGCTATAAATCAAGCATTTCAAACCATTTTGTCCTTGCCTCTAGCAGGTTTTGGGAGGTTCATGTAATTTCTCAGGATATGTTTATATGCTCGCACACGTGTATGTCCTTTGTGGAAAAGTTGGAGTGTTTGCCACTGAGCACTCAACCCCTACTGTAGGGACTGTTGAGCCATCTGTGGGAGTCAATCACCTTCTTGAGAAGAAAACAGGCTTCTGAAGCTGTTTCTCTATGGAAATTGGAATCCAGTGTCATGCAGGAGCATTGGCTAGCAGCTTCCTTTAAAATGGAGCTGAGAAGGATGCTGCGTGGTGAGCTGCTGCATCCCCGCTGGAGCTGCAAGGTTGCTGGACAGGAAGCAGGCCAGGAGGTGGCTGGCAGTGAAGCGGGGAGCAGAGCACTGATGAGAGTGTGCAGAGTGCTGCTCTGTAGGTGAGGGCAGAAATTAGCTCTTGGTGCAAAGTGTTTTGTGGCCTGATGGCCAAAGCCACTCACCAGTGCCAGCTTTGCGTGCACATTTGGCCAGATTTTCTTTTCCAGGTTTTGCTCTCTCCTGCTGTACATTGCCACAAGTCCAAGATTTGTGAGTTTGACCCAGAATTGCAAGGATATGCCCTTCTCTGTTTTCTTAGACTGGTGTGTTTGAAAAGATTGGGATTTCCTTACTGAAAAATCAAAACATGGAATTTCATTTCTTCTAATAAGGTGTTAACAGAAGGAAGGGGAAAAGTAATTCAGCAAACCTGAATACCATGATGTAAGCTTGTGCTAAAACTTGGACTTCTTACTTTCTTCTTGCTCTCCTTAGCTTGTCTGTTTTTGAGATGGAAGCGCTGAGCACCTGTGTATTTACTGGGCATAATTTGTCTTGACATTCCCATTGTTGAGCATTCCTTGGGATCAAACATTTAATCATGTGTTCTCTAATCACTTCTAGGATGTGGCATCACTACCAATTTGCATAGACAATGTTAATTCTGCTATTTTTTAAACTTCTGGTATTTTACAACAGAATTTAGGTATTCTATTTCTAAAAATATGTGTTATGCCTACTGGGTCTATATAAATGTTCTTCCTCTCTCTCTTCATTGACTTGGTCATTCAGGACTGCAATCCAGTGTTTTATTACTCACTTTTTTTATTGTTGGCTGGTAGGGAAGGAAGGCTTTTACATCCTTTGCTAAGAGATAATGTCTTTTGCAGTATCTGCCACTTCTCCTTCTATCTCCCTTTCTATGCCTTGTGAAAAGTGTGCAAAAGAGCATGGGGAACAAAGATATAGTTTGTCACAATCTGCCATCACTTCCAAGATGTCTAGAATGTCTTTTGACTAGAGTGAATCAGGATAAATGGCTGGGTGCCACTTCAAAGTGCATTTAACATTTGGATATTAGAGCATAGTTTCTGTGTAACTGGTGTGGAAGAGGAGACACCAAGAAGTGCCCTTTATAAGAAGCACCTATAGCAAATGGGTATCTCTGGGGCAATTTTGCCCTTTTCCTTAAAAACCTTACTCATAACTTGTGTGATAAAGTGATAAGGAAGTCATTGCACTTCGATGTGAGGTTTGGTATTAAATTAAGACAGAAAGTTGAATATCCCCTCTTTTTAAAATTTTTTTTCTTCCTTTTCCCTCCTGTCTGTCTCCATTCTTTCAGAAGTAGCTAATGTCTGGTCAAAGCAAATCAGATTGTTGGGCAGGCATCATCTGTGGAAAAGCAGAGAGTCATACTGGGCCTCAGCCTTTTAGAATGCAGACAATTTTGAGTCTTGGATTGTGTTTCTGTAAAATGGTGTATTCTGTTATGGCTGGAGCTATTAGGATAAATTAATTGCTGTTTAAAGCATCTGAAAATCCAATGCTAGAAGTTGTCATAGGAAATGCTAGGTGTTCTTTTTGCAGTCAATATGAAATGCTGGAGCTGTATTTTATTTGAAGGGTGTTTCAGATTGTTCTTGATGTTTAGTCATGACCTGTCTATATGTTAACATGCATTTCCTACATAGTAAATTGAGACTTTAACAATTTATGTGCTGAGCAGAAGGATCTTTCCCATAACATGAAGTATTTGCTAATAAGTTGTCATGTTTTGGGTCATTCTGGTCTACTGAGGTAGATGATTAGAGCTGGTCTAGTGCTGCCCTTAGAGCTTTGCTAATCAGAATCTTATGAACTGAACCAGGAGCAAATATTTTGTCTTTGTAATAAAATTTCATAATTTGAGGGATCTCAAAGTGCATTCCAAGCTGACAGTGGTAACGAGACCACTGAATTGCAGTCTTAGGCTGGGGAATCATAGAACAAATCTTAAATTGGAGCTGAATCTGAATTCTCCTATTGCATAACTCAGACATGAAGAAGACAGTTAACATGTTGGGAATATGATGCTTCAGCATAAAATCAGAAGAAATAATAAAGCTTTTTTCTTGGAGGGGGGGAGTGGTGATAGTTATTGCTCTTTTAAAAGTGTGGGGAGCAGAGGGGAAACAGCCTTGCATTGACGAACACAGGAAGATGCAAAATAAAGATCCGGTGTATTTTTGCCAAAATATGACTCATTGTTTCTTTTGTCCGGATTATATTCCTGGGACTATCTGATCACCACAGAGTTGCAAACTGATTTTGCCAGTGGTTAATACTAAAGGATACATCTTGTTATCATGAAGGCAATCAAAAGTTCCTAAGGACAGGTCAGAGTAGCTGGACAGGGCAAAATATGTTTACTCAGCAGGAGGCAGAGAAAACTGGAAAAGCACCTTAGAGGAGCAGAAATTTGGTTTTCTGAGATACGTTGCCCTCTTTCACCTCTGGTGTCCAAAAGCAAACTGCCCCAAGTCATCCTATATGAGGACCCACTTATTTGAAAAACAAATTAAACGCATTAAAATCCCCTCTTTTCCTGGTAAAATGGGTGTTTTCCCTCTCTGGACTCTGCTTATCTTGTCTTCCCTGGGCTGCAGTTCAGAGAGGCCAAGACAGGTTTATCTTAGCCCACAGCAGTGCAACCATCAGTGTGAGTCTGGCAGTTGCTTCCTGCCAGTCACAACTCTTGGTGGTGGCTCCTGGCTCTTCCTTCTGAAACGCTTTCCTCCCTCCCACACCTGCCTGGGCAATTTGGTAGATGCTTTCACCAGACTTGTCTTCACTTTCTTTGTTCCTGTGGTGCCGTCTTCATGATTTTTCTCTTAGTGTGCAGAAATATGTATAGGCTGTAATAAAGAAGAGCTCTCACATAAACAGTCACTGATGTGCTTTTCTAGATAAGTTGCTGTCCCCTTGAAGCTTCCATTTCTTTTAGCTGTGGAGTCAAGTGTCCTATTTCTCTAATATTTGTGTAATTCTTGATGTGTGGCTCTGTCCTGTTCTTGTAGGGCAAACTGGGAAGCTTTAACTCTCTCTAGTTTTAACGTCAGATGATGTAAATGCCTCACTGCTCTGACCTTGGTGGTTTCCTGACAAGCTAGAGCTAGACAGAGAATTGCTCTAAATGCTTATAGACATAGGAGGAGATGCTGCTCCTTGCAAGTTCTCCAGTATATAGAATGAATGAGAGGGAGCTAAGTGACGATTTAGGAGTTGGTACACTCTTTGTCTGCTCTCATGGGAGAGGTCCTTGGTTGTGGCTGTAAGCAGCCAACTGCATAATTGCTTCTTGGGAAATCGCAGTGTTTCACTGGGTGCTGGAACAGCCCATCTCTAAGCACTGCTGTCTCAATAGCAATGCCCCATTTGCCTTGATGCAATCCAGATCGTATGTGATATCCTGGTATTCTAGGGATAGAGTTTTGTTTCTTTTAGGTGCAGGATCTGACTCCTTACAAATTTCAAATAAATTGCTGTATTCTCACTCTACATTTTGATCTCCAGAACTGGGTGTTTTTCTTCAGTACATGATGAGGGGATGGTGAACATTGATCTTCACTAGGTACTTATAAAAATGATGGCCTCTGTATGAGTGCCAGAAGTTATGAAGGGATAATACAAGGGGAGCTCTGAACAGTTTTCTCTTACGATGGATCAGAAACTGGGGGTAATTCAGTCAGAAGACTACATCTTTTGGTCTGACATGAGCTGTATGTGAGCAGTATCTTGGAGTATCACAGCAAAGGGTAGGTGAGTTGTACCCCACAGCAGCACAAGCAGTCTCAGCCAGCATGGGCTCTGCTGCTGAAGGAGGCAGCCTTTCTTCTGACTCCTTGCACTAGCACAAATTCTCTATATAGGTGTGTGGTGAACCAGGTTAATGATGGATCAGTTCAGTTATCCAGTTCAGCGCGCTGCTGCACAAGTGCTTGCGCCAGCATCAGAAGCAAAGAGGATACAGGGCCATTAGCAAGAGGCAGGGAAGGATGTGACTGCAGTGCCTGCCAGCTTTGCAACAAGGGGATCTCCTGTACCTGCTGTTGGACAAATCTGCACCACAGATTGTGCCAGAAGAGTGATCTCTTTTTTCTTAGAGATACTAAAAAAAACAAACTTGGCTTTATCTTAGCTGTGACCCTTCAGGGGAGGAAGTCAGGGTACTACATCAGTGCTGTAGTGGGATGTTAACTCCTACAGCTGTGCCACTGAAACCCTCAATTCCAGTAGCTTATCTAAGGAATCAGAGATGCTATTGCATCTCTGTGCAGCTGAATTGCTAAAATACTATCTAATGGGTATAAGGACTTTTTTAGAGGAAGTGTGAGTTTCTTTAGGCTAAATACTGTCTTGCTGTGGTGCTAGGTTTGCTGATGTGCACTTGCCTTTGCTGAAGGAACTCTTCTTATTCATCATCATGGAATTGCTATGCCTATGAAATTTGTTTACTGGTACACATGATCCAGACAGAAAGGAAGACCAGCAGTGATTAGTATCACCTCTAGCATTGGATTTTTATCTTCTAGAAGTGTAGTCTTGATGGCATTTTCTATCCCCTCAAGCCTCTGGGTCAGGTGCTGAACCCAAAATTTGGGTCTGAGATTGGTCTCATTATTGAAAGCTACTACATGGTTAAGAGAATGTCATACAGTCTTAAGATCACTTGAATGAAGAGATCTCTATGCAGTGTCTCCTTTGTCTCAGTGGGAAGTCATTTCATACAATTCAGGAGGGAGGCTCCGGGAGTGGAGCGGTTATCTCCGTGATCCCTCGCAGTGTCATTGCCCACACGGTGAGTCACTGGTAATGCCTGAGTTCTTATTTTTAGTCCTGTTGCTGCCATCGCGCTGAAACCATTGGCCGGTAAGAGACTTAAGCGAGGAGATAAACATGTTAATCTCCCTAGACCTTCCCCCTCAGCTGCTGCCTCTCTGCCTTTGTGCATCTCAAGATGTAGCCTTTGCTGGGCTGTTGGGCAGAACGATGTCCTGCGTACCCTGGTGGGCTGTCACTCAAACATTGTCACAATTAAGCGCTGGAGCTGGGAGAAATGCCTTCCATGCACGTGGGCTTGCATATGCAGGCAGGGCAGTGTGCTTTGTCAGTGAGCAAAGCAAGCTGGGCAGGCTGGCGCTGTTTACCCGAGCACCTTTGCCATCAGGGCTTTACAGGGATCCACCCTTTCCTCTGGTCCTCTTACCAAAGTGTCTTTCCCTCAGTTCCCTCAGGAAAAGTTCTGGAACGAACTGACAGGATTCTTTTGTATAAGCTTGCTGTAGCAAGTGAGTCTGTCCCTTTTGGTGAGTTTTTAAAGTATCCTGTTGAATTCTTGGGTGAGGCCTCTGGTATCTCTGATATATTGTTTTACTCTAATAACTGTTTTTGCATTTGTTCTTAGGCTTCCTATTTTACTTGCTTTGTTGACATGGCAAGATGGAGGATATGGGATACTAGTGAGTGCTTCTTTGCCCAGTAGTGGGCTGGTAGTGATGCAGACTGAACAGAGTGATTTCTTCTGCCCTGTCCTTCTTGTGCTCTCTTTCCTAGATACTTCTGATCCTTCAAAATTAATTACTTTGCAGATCCCAAGGGTTCCAACTAGTTGTTTTCTTTTTTAATTTTGTTAATATGTGTGTCTCCAACTTTGGGGACTCTTAAACAGATTTACACTATGTGACTTTTAGGGGAAGAAAGGAGTGTGTTCAGCTGTTCTATGCTTTTGTTAGCAGTGTTGATTATTTTCTTAAATTATGTATTTTGAGAGTTTTGCTTGGTGAAGAGATATTAAGGAAATACAGTTGCTCTTGTTCCAGCAATAACCTGAGCCCTCGTGGACCTCATTGTTCCAGAAGTCCCAAAACACACATCCGTAGCTAGTAGCACTGTGTGTTTATGGGTGATCTGCTTCTCAGTTTCTTTGGTTCAGTGGCCTGGGGTAGCCAGCTGTAGCTGGTAATCTGAGTATGGTTCAGGCTCCTGAGCTCCTGGCAGCGTGCTGCTGGTCCAACAAGCCCATGCTTAACTGGGATGGAGTTGAGTCCTGTTGATGATGGCTCAGTTGGTGTCATTCTTCTGACCTTCCTGGTCCACAACCACTTTCAGTTCTGTACCCCCATTTTTGTTCCGATCCATGTGGCTTTGAGGGAGGCCCAATCTTTTTAAAATTCAGAATGATAATTTTGAAAACCTCTTTTCTTTCTATGCCTACCTTTTGGAGGGGAAAGTATGAAGTGCTGGGTGATGGAGGCCTGACCTCTTGTTTGTTTGCAATCAGTTCTGACTGTCACCTGTGGGAGAACATTAACTCAACCCAGGAATAACACATCCAAGTAAAGAGTTGAGGCGTAAGTTGAACACAGTAAGTACCAGTACAGCCCCATCCTGCTGGGTGATGTGATGTAAAAAGGCAAGGGAAAGGAGTGATGACAGTTTTGAAGGAGGAAGTGGTGCTGCCAGCATGCTGAGGTGGGGGATCAGTCCTGTGTGTGACTGAACTCACCTGGAGCTTCTCTGGAGGCTGCTCATTGCACTGAAAATAAAATTGACTGTGGACAGTGGAGTCGTGAGAGAGGACTCACATGTGCTATGAGCTCCTGGAGCTGCTCTTCTTGTGGCTCTTCCTTTTAATGTGTTTTTCTCTTATTGTTATTATTTACTTATATAATTATTATTAATGTAAAATTTTGTTTCTGGATGCGTAATATCTCACTGTGTCTGTATTTTCTCCCTCTCTCTATTCCTTCTACTGTACTACTCCTAGTCTAAACACAAGTACTAGGCATGTGAAGCTGATGAACAGAGAGCTGTCTCTGCTGGTAGTATAGCAGAAAGTGTGATTGCAGCATGAAGGACATAGTTCAGTAACTTTATTCTCAGTGGTGTAGAGATAATAGCATTGAAGTCCCAGTGATGTGGGTTTCAGTGGAGGCTAGCAGCTTAGGCACATATGTAAGTCCCCAGCAGGCCTGTACAATTTGGGTTCAATTCTATGAATCCCCCTATTACTACTCCTGCTAGTGAGTGTACTGCTAACATGGATATGTCTGTTCATGCTGCGATTAAACCTTTGATTGTGGAGTAGACATCTCCATAAAAATTTGAGCTCTTCTGCAAGGACAGAAGGTGCCCAGCAGGAACAATACCAGAAGCTGGGTGTCTGTCTCCTGCTTTTGAGTGCCAGTTCCAGAGGAAATTGTTATGCAGTTTGCTTCTTGCTTCAGTTTTACACCATCTCTCACTCTGCGGCTGTACTTTTAAAGTGAAGATCTTGGCTTCTCCGAGAACAGCTGCTTATGGAATCCCCTTGCAAGGGTCTTGTTCACTGAAGCCCAGCCTCCTGAACATTTCCTCTCTCTAACCCTATGGAGAAAAACCTGTGTGATCACTGGAGTCCTTATAGGCAACAGCTTGTCCACCATGCTGGATTCATCATCATCATCATCAAAACCAAGGGATGGCTGATTTCTGTCCCCTTAATTGAGGTGAGGAGGCAGATGGATGGAAGACACTTGCAAGAGCCATCCATCTGTCCATTCATGGCAGAGTAGCAAAGAGAGGGCTCTGGAAAGCCAAAGGATTTTGACAGCCTGTGTCTGTCCTGGCTGTGGTGTGTTAGGGATGCTGATATTTTTAATGTCCTAACAGTCATGAAGTTAGTACAATGGCCGTAGTGTGCATGGGGGATTACCCTGACTCTCATGGCTTATGAAATGTGAAAAAGGGATCTAAAAACTAGGAAAGTGACCATGAAGCCTAGTAACCCATGTGTGCTGTGTGGTATACCTTGCTTTGCTCCTCCACACACCTTTCCTACCAAAGGAATGAAAATGCAACTGTGGGAACTATTAGCTATGTTGGTGTCTAAGTTTCAGCAGTGGGATTGTTGGGTTGTGGTTTGTCTCAGGGATTTGAGTTTGAAGAGGCCTTTGTTTTTCTTGTTTGGTTGTTTTTTTTTTCCTCCCCACAAAGCTCCAGAGAAAACTGTTCTTGGAAAGATGACTGTACTCTGCCTTGTGGATGTGTTAGCCCTGCAGCTCCCCAGGGCAGATGCCTGGAGCACTGCAGAAAATAGGGGAGAACTGTGGGGATGGCAAAGCTTGAGACCAAGATCCCTGATTCTTGAAATCAAAATAAGAGATACCTGCTGCTTCCCTGCATGCTCTGGGTGATCTGGTGGCAGGTTCTGAGAATTTCATTTTTCTGGTGCTTGGGTCTTGACACAAGGTTCAGCAGCAGTTTTGTCTGTGATCATTGCAGTCATGGCCATGCAGAAGTTACCCTCTTGTCCCTGCCAGAGACCTTTTCCTGCCACCTGGTCTTGTGTCTGCTATATGCTTCCTCCAGCTTGCCAAGCAATTTTCAGAATCTTTCCTCCTGTTCATTTGGAATCTCCCCAGCTGTAGATCTGTCAAGATCCTGTTCTGAATCAAGGGTGTTTCCCCCTTCTAGACATCACCGTGGATTCATGGATTTATTCAAGGCTGCTGTTAGCATCTCAGGCTCTGTGAAGCAGGAAGTGGACAGTGAAGGTCATTTATCCTTGTTGGATGGGATGCAACTTTCCTGAGTCCATAAGTCGAGTAATCACTGTGAAAATCCTTGCTGACCTGTTCTTCAGGACTTGTGCAGCCTCTTTTTCTGGATTAAACAGAGACTCACTCAGGAGAAAGAAACAGCTTGCATGCAAACTGATGGCTCAGCCACCTTCTGTTACTCCTTTGCAGTAGCTTCAGCTCCATTTGAACTGCTGCTTCTGATGGACTCTGGAGTGAAATCCTGTCCCTCATGGTTCCCTCACCCACTTACTCTTCCCTGGGCAGTCATCCACAGATGCAGGATGCTGGCCATGCCATGGACTGCCTCTCTGAGCATTCAGTTTTTCAGTGTTCCTGCTGCCCCTCAGTTGGACACAACGCTGGATACACTGCCTGTGTTGCCCTTCTTTGTTGTGCTCTGTGCTAGTGCTGTGCTCTCGACCTCAGTTGTACTGATACAGTGAGCTCCTGTCTCTGTAGCAGGAGATGAGAATTATCATCCAGCTTCTGAATGAGGGTACAGCCAGAAGGGAATTAGCCTCTGACGTATGGTTGAAGGGACAGTGAACACACAACATCACTGATGGCATGTGGGCATAGGTTAAGAAGGTCAGGATAGCAAAGCAACATCTGCGTAATCCCTTTGCTATTTTGTGTGAAGATGAATGAGTGGCTGGGCAGGGGAAGGAGGCAGCAAAATCACTGTTAGCAGGGCAGACTAGAGGGTGGTTACAGGTCTGATTTTTGTTTGGGTTTGTTTTTTGTTTGTTTTGTTTTGTTGTTTTTTTTAATGGGTATGAACAGGGTTTTATTACAGTAGCAGCAAAACATGCACTGAGCTGGCAGCCCTCTTCTCAGGAATTTGAGAGCTTCCTAGAATTGCTCATATGAACGGGAGGCAGATTCCCCACAGCTTAGAAACTCTTGAAGAGTTGATAAGAACTCAGCATTTGAAGGGACAGCATATTTACTCTGTGACTACTCTTGCTTTCCTCAGCCTGCCTGACCCCCCAGTCCTCTGGAATGTGAACCTCTCTGCAGGTGCTGGTGGAAGCACAGCAGCAGCATTTCCTCGGTGCTGCCTTCATGCTGAGGGGCAGGTCCTTCTTGCTGCAGCCAACAAAGAACAAGGTGTGCAGAAAGAAATGATTCCTGTCTGACTGCTGTGGATGAGGAGCACTGGGAAAACTGGGGCAGGTACAGAAGCCATGCAGAAGTACAGTGTAGTCCTGACACTTCAGACTGCCCTGGCTAGGGTAGAGTCTCTGTGTATTTTGGGCTTTCTGCAGCATGCTGCATCTTTAGGGAGGAAAAGAGGAGAGGCTGTCTTTTCAAAACCTCTGAATTGCTTGCCTTGCACTCTTCCTTTGTGGATGAGCTTTCATGAGAGCAGTGACAGCTACTAGAGAAGCTGCAGCCTCAGGATTTTCCTGCGTCTTCCTCCCACCAGAGCCGGCGGTGCTGTTTTGATGTGTGTTTAATAGACCGAGCCTTGAGACAGCGTGGTCCAATGCCAATTGGAAGGATCCATTTTCCAGCTGCATCTTCCTAGTCGGTGTCTGTCAGAGAGCAGAAGGCAATGCCTAGGTGGAGGCACATGGAGACCTTGTGCCATCATGAGCACTTTCTGGAAGGAAGTGTGCAGCAGCTGCACTTTGGGGTATAGAGGCCTTGTCTCCCATGGAAGCCAGGAAGATGGAGCCCTCCTCAGCTTCCTCTGGAAAAAAAACCACTGGATGACTAATGCACTCTTTGTAAATACAACTTATCCTATCAGTCCTATCAGTGACTAATGAAGGCTTTTTTCTCCCTTCCCCTCCTGTCTCGCTAATATAAATGCAGAGCTCTCTTTCCTCTTGTTTTATTTTATTCTTATCAGTGGTGTAGCAGGTGATGCAGATCTTTTACAAAAGGCAGCTTATTGCCCCTTTTTCTCATGTGAAACTTAATTCTACATGGTAATTTGTGTATTAAATTTTTTTATGAGGGTCATGGTATACTCCTAAAGTGATTTTCTGTTCCATGGGCTAATCTTTGTTTCTTGTAGTAGAACCTGTGTCATGTCTACAATGCATGAGATCAACTCTTGCATTAATTTTTTTGGTTAGACCTGTGACAGCATGCTGTTAGTCCTGTACATTTGGATTGTGCTCAGACACTCGCTCCTGATTGCACATCTAATCTTTGTGAAGGGGCATCCTATTTTTTTCCCTGGCATTCTACTAGCAGACAGCTGCCAGCCTGCAGGTTAGGAAGCCTGTGGGCTTGCTAAAAGCTCTTGGAGAAAGCTCACTGTGCTAGTGCCATGCTGTCTGGCCCTCACAGATACTCCCAGTATGCTAACAAGCTACCCTAAAGAACCAGAAACAGTATTCACCAAGGATGTCTAGGGCGACACAACTCATGTGGTAAGTGCACTATTAAAAAGAAGGACTTGTAATTTAATAGAAAGCTTATTTTTGGGTGGAAATGATATATCAAATAGAAAAATTGCACACAGAAGTTCTCTGAACTCTGCTCTGAATTGTCTCCATGGTCTCACAAGTTATTATTCATCATCAGAGACAGATCTGTAAGGAACTTGGAACAACAATAATGTTCTTGAGGGCTGTCTTGGACTTGGCAAGCAGATTCCAGAAAAGCCTATCTGACCTTGTCACATTGACCTTTTCTGAAAACAAATCTAGAAAACTGCTTGTTAGTTGGGTCAGGTTGTTTTGCACCTCAGATATATTTCTATTTTCAAGGCAGCAAGCACAGGAAAGGATGTCTTAATGATGTCAAACACTGTCCTTCCGAACCTTCTGGAGAGAGCAGAGGAGAGCACTACTTGGTAAGACCATGCACCTTCTTCTGAGGAGGCCATCAAGTGCATCTTCTTCCTTCTCTCTCTGTGCAAACCAGCCTGTGTAACACTCCTCTGGCAGTTCTATGTTGCTAGAGCAGTAGTTTGCATGTCACTACAATGTTACAAAGGAGTTTTTTTCAGGTTTTGGGGTTTTTTTTTTGGTCCTTTGTCAGGCAGGATCATGCCTTCTTTTCTCTCTCTTTTGCTCTGCAGCTCCCACCCAGCCCTTCCCTCTGCCAAATCATGACCTGTTCTCTTTGGTTGCTCTTTGGTTGCTGCCTGTCCTGGTATGACACCAAGTCTTCCCTGCAACCTTTCCCCACCCCCTTATATCCAGCATATAACTGACCGTAGTTGCTGCAGGGTAGCTGCTTGGTCTTGCTTACACTTGTACTTGCAGGTCTCAAGGGTGCTTGTAAAAGTGAATCATAGAATTACTGAATGTCCTGAGCTGGAAGGGCCACTGGATCTCTGAAGTCCAGCTCCTGACACTCAACAGGACCATCTCCAAGAGTTTCACCAGGTTCCTGAGAGCATTGTCCAAACACTCCTTGAACTCTGTCAAGCGGGTACTGTGACCACTTCCTTGGGGAACCTGTTCCAGGGCCCAACCACCTGCTGGGTGCAGAACCTTTTCCTATCCAACATAAACCTCCCCTGACTCAGCTTGAGGTCATTTCCTCAGGTCCTGTCACTAGTCACCAGAAAGGAAAGATTGGTACCTGCCCTCACAAGGATGTTGTGAGTTGCAATGAGGTCTCCCCTCAGTCTCCTCTTCTCCAGGCTGAACAGACCAGGAGACCTCAGCCATTCCTCATAAGCCTTCCCCTCAAGGCCCTTTGCCATGGTCATAGTGCTCCTTTGGATGCTCTTTATGTGTTTCTTACCCAAGATGAGGCCGCCCCAGAGGAGAGCAGGACAGTCCCCTCCCTTGCCCTGCTGTTGATGCTGTCCCTGATGTCCCCCAGGACATGCTTGGCCCTCGTGGCTGCCAGGGTACTGCTGACTCATGTTCAACTTGCCTTCTACTGGGATCCTCAGATGTTTCTGTAGGGCTGTTCTCCAGCATCACAGCACCAATCTGAACATGCAAGTGGAGATAGCCAAGTGTTCTAATCCTGCCTGATTTTCAGAGGTCATCAGCAGTGGCTCTCAGCTGCCTTTTGCGTACCTTCTAAATTAAGATTTATATGAAGTTACTTGCTGACTTCACTATAAAGAGCCAAAGTATGCATTTTCATCTATAGGCCTTTTGGGTTTGTTGTTTATATTTCAAAATGAAAAATATTCTTATTTATAAGCACAAATCTATTCGTTAAAATGTGAAGTTTCTCACAATCCTTCCATCTCACAATTATGGTGAGATGGAAGGAATATAAGAGGGGAAACTTGGACTTCAAAAGCAAGATATCTGTGCTGGAATCACACATTAATTCAAACTCTGGTCACTAAATGGAAACAAATTTGCTATTTAAAACCTAGTATAATTGCTGGTAGCAGCAAGCTGTTTCTCCTAAAAATGTTACTTGTTACTTTCTCCAAAGAACAAAGACCCCTGCTCTATCCCACCCAGGTTCAACAATCCTAGCGACTTCCTCTGCCCACAGACCTTTTATCTCTGAGTTCTTGGTCTCCTTGACAACTCAGTGAGCAGTCTCTTGCCCTAGGCTTCAGAGTTGGGCTAAAGAAATGCCACTCTTAAATACAGCAAAGGGTGATTGATCGTACAAGCAGGACCCAGCCAGCTGATATGATTCTGCCTCTATCACACATGTATAAGCACGTGGCATATGTTCTGTGCTCAGGAGCCAGATGCTTAGCAAGTTAAGCAGAGATTACTTTAGGGTGGTATTGGATGGAGCAAACTGACCGATAGAAGGAAATAAAGAAGTCTTCCTAGGTCTCCTAGTCCACTGGTTGATTTGTCCATTGCTGAGTTCAGTGTAATGGGAAGAGGCTTTCCTCTGGTTCTCCATAGCTCATTTAGTACCTGGATTGTTTTCTTCTAAAGCAGGGATTTACTGTTTTACAATACCTTTGCTAGGGCTGGATGGAAGACAGAACTCTTTAAGGCAGGACATCTTTGCATTTTCAGGAGACTTTAGAAGCCTCAAGGATACATCTTTATCTTGGGCTAGCCTGTTTTTTGGCACATTGTCACTGCTTGCCAGATGTTTTGTTGGAATGGACTGCAGCATTGGGTGCTTCAGAAGGATCAGTGAGCTGGAGTGCTGAGCTGGAGACTGGACAGAGGACTTGTGACTGGTGAAAGTCAGCTTGCTTTGCCTGCCTCAGGCTACGATAGGCAGCACTCCATGTCTTGACCACTCTTCATTCATTCTCTTGCTGTTTCTCGGTGTGTGCTGTGTTGGTCTGAGGGCTGTAGCAATGATCATTGCTTTCCTCTTCACTTTTTAGTATTGCGGTAAAGGAGCTCAGATGTGCTTGGTTTGGCTGCAGTTTCATTAGAGAAACCTGGCATCAAAGCTTTCAAGCAATTCCACCTGCCTAGGGAGCTGTATAAAGACTGCACAAGTAGTTTAATTCGTTGACCTTTTGTCAATATTTAGTTATATCAGTGACCCTTTATGAAACTATTGCATGTACATGCACTCGGTAGGATTTGCTGTTAGCATGCTCTGGGTTGAGGCAGGTGCCCTGTGCACCTTACTTGCTGCCTTGTGCTGCTCTCTCTTTTTCATGTATTCCTTGCTTTTAATCATGTGTGGCAACACTGTAGTTCTCCCATCTTGTGTTAAAAGTTACAGGCCAGGAAGTTTTACAGGTGCACCTAAAATTCTTGGGGTTTTTCTGTGGTGGGGAGTGGGAAAATCACTGTAAGATACGTGTTTAGGCCACGGGAGAGAGGGATTAGATGAAGGATAAGATGTCCTTTTATTTATTTGGATTTTCTGAAATACTTATGATAATGATTTGGAGGAGACACCAGTACAGTGTGTCTTGGTCACCAGTACAGTGCTCTTGGTCAGTTTTAACTGGGAGTGCAACTGTGTTTTGCCCAGGGTTCCATTCGTTTTGTAATTTCACAATCAAGAGTCATGAGGGAAGTTTTCAGAACTGCGTGACATAGAAGGTAGAATTTAGAAAATTGCAAAATGTAGCATCATTAGCCGAAACTTGGAGTTTGTGGCCTGACCTTTTCTTCACAGTATGAGTATCAGCTAGTCAGCTTCTGTTTCTGAATCCTCAGCATCCAGTGGGTACACCAGTGTTGCAGATGCAGCTAATTGAGACTTCAAGGTTCTTTTCCTTTTCTTGCCCTGTTTCTTCTGGTGTATTTGTAGACTTAGGAAACCAGAGTAAAGAAATCTGCTACATTCTCAAGGGATGAGGACAGTTAAAACTTCAGTAAATCTCCCACAGGGATTGCATTGGGCACAGGACTTACTTAAACTCCTTCATTCTTAAAACAATGAATGACTTGAGCACAGGATTTGCAGCTGTGGTGCCTCAGTAATACAGTGTTTGAGGCTCTGTCTTACAGAGACCTAACTAGCTAGTGGTCTGTTTTAGACCAGTTCTCTGTCCTTGGTGCATCTGTAGCGGAGACATTACACATGGTACAGACTTGACTTGCTCTTAATTCTGATGCATTTTGTGGTTTGGGTAATTCTGCTTTCATCCTAAACTTCTGCATCAAGGTAAGGCAGTTCTGACGTGATCCACCAGGACTTGTTGCTCAGATGGTACAAGTGAGCAGCCAGCACTGTAAACAAACTAATGCCAGTGCTGGGACTCAGAGCAACTTCCTACACAGTGTCTTTATTACTATTTTTATTGTCTATTTACTTTCACATTTTTTCAGTATTTTCCTTGTCTAAATGGGTGAGCTTTATAATGCATCCTCCCTCACCTGTCCTTGAGGGACAACTACTGAAAGCAGGAGTGAGGACAAGAGGAGACATAAAAGTTGATCATAGCCAAATGGGAACCTCTGAGCCCTAATGGTAATTGTGACTGCCTCTCTTGCTTGCCCACTTGCACAGAGATGGTGGTGTTCAGTGCAGGCTTTGTGCCCACCAGGAGATGAGCAGCGGGGATGCTGCGGGCTTAAGAGTTGGTTTGCAGCACCCATCGTGGACTGGCAGCAGCATTTATCTAGGCCAGCAGGGATGCAGGGAGTGAGTGACTCACTCGAGGATTCATGCGAGCTTCCCCCTCTCCTCCCCCCGTGCAGCTGTGGCTTGGTCATCAGCCATTTGGGAACTAGCAGCTTTATTTGGTTGCTGTTTGCAGTGGGCAGTTTCTGTTAGGGTTGTTAATTTTATCAACTGCCTTCAAAGCTAACTGACTTCAGAGAAGACTTAAAATTGCCTTCGCTGCTCTCTTCTTCCCTGCTCATAGGGCTGTCACCCAAACAGCTGATCTGGCACTGAACTTGGCTGAGGAGGTGAGAACAAGCAAATGGGCTGGAGGCAGAAACTTCCTCAGCTGATCCGCCAACAGCATGGTCACTGTTTTGGATGGTGGCTGTTGTGGTTAGGCTGAGTGCCCTCTCCGGGCACCTCCTTGGCTGTGAGGAGTGGAGGGTCTTACAGCTTTGTTCCAGCTGAGCAGAGAAATGTGCTTCAGTGTGTGGTGGAGGAGTGAATATGGGTACAGGGTGAAGAATGGGAAATTGTTTAAATAATTGTAAAATGCAAAACTGATTAGTTTGTGATGATAACAGTTGCTAAACTAATCAGAAGTTGCCAGACTTACTCTGTTGAGCTGTGGGTGACACGGTCAGTAAGGCTGCTGAGGGTTATGGCCCTTGAAGGAGAGCAGCCTGCCCTGGGCAGCCACTGTGCTGCCCCTTGTTCCCATTTACAAGGCCAGCAAGCCTCATCTCTGAGATGGGCTTTCACATCACACGTGATCCCATTTTCTTTATGCCACCTCTTCTGGTGGATGCTCTGTTCTTCCCATGCTCCATACATGCGGCTTTGGTTTCCCTCTGGACACTTCTTTTGTTGTCTTTGTCTCCTGTCCCTGTTCCCGTTTTTCTTTTAGAAGCACATTTTATGCTTGCATTTCCCAGGGCCTGGAGGACATGCTTTCTAGGCCTTCCTGCCCGCTGGCTGCTGTCACTTCAGATCCTGGCTGTGTTAGATATAAGCAGCTTGGGAGACTTGCTGTCCCTAAATCCTGAAGTGCTGCCTGCTCTGCCACTGCTCCCCTCCTCTGCTGGGTCACAGGACCCAGGAACCTCTTTTTGCTGCAGAGACCAGTACTACAGCACAGGTGAATATTTAGTTTGTTAGTTATTTTAGGTAATGGGCCATACTGCTTTTTCCCATGTTCCTCAGCTGCCTGTGAACTTGTGAGCTGTGTATTTCTGTGCTGGGGCTGCAGCAGTATCTTCACAGTTCACACCTGTAGTTGTCCTCTGCCTGCTGTGCTGAAGGACTGCAGTATTTGGATACACTGCTTGACAGAAGAACTGACAGAAAGGAGTGATGCTTAGGGATCACCTTTGCTAGCATTCCCCTTGAAATGAAGATAGCAGTCCCGTCTCATTTTGCTGGACCAGCTGTCCAGGTAGAAATAGCAAAAAAAGTAGGCATAAGGACACTTTTTTTTTTTTACTGTGCTGCCTGCTGTGAATGGTGCCTGTTTGGAAGCTTCTTTTCCCAAGGACTGCTGCAGTCTAGAGCCCACCTTTGTGCTCCACTGAGCTTATTTTGGACTGTGAAGGCTCCTTGGGCACTGGCCATAGGGGAGACCATGCTCTGCTGTCTTTCTGGGGTTTGAAATTCAGCCTCTTTGTCGAAATAACATTTGTAGGGCAGAAGTGTTCCTTTTAAGTCAAAGCTGAGGCTGCCTGGTGGATAGTGTGGAGAAGCTTTTTCTGCCACTCTTCTCATTTATGTGTTCTGTAGACAAGGGAGGGTTTAGTCTTCAGACATGTTGGCTCGACATCTTAACGGCCACCTCATTAAAACTGAATCTCAACGGAGAAAGTTCCTTTGTAGCCATCAGTGTTAGTGCTTTAATAACCATTTCACTGCATTTTCTTTCTCCTTCTGACACACCACCCTTTTCCCTCTCGTTTTTTACCTCAGATGGGCGGCAATTTACCGAACTGTGTGCTCTGAGGTAACATGAGGGCTGCGGTTTCAACCCCTCATCTTCAGTCTTTGTTTGTGGCAGGGTGGACTTCATCAGTGAGAATGTTCTGGGCGTGCTGTCTGTTAATCAGCAAATCTGACCATCTCTTGAGATTCAGTAAGTGTCTGTTGACTTGGTATGGTGCTGTGCAATTCAACGCCAAAATGTACCACGTAATTTAGATCCAAATCGTAGCAAAAGACTTGGTGGGGGGAGCAGTAGATGACCTTAAAATTAGTATTATGGTAATATAACAGCATTAAATGCCTCCAGGCAAACAAGATCTAAACTGATCTAGCCAGGAGCATTAAGCATTCATCAAAACAAGAAATTAACTTAGCCAGAGAACAAATCAAAACTGTAGCCTAACAGCTGCTTTTTTGGAAAAAGGTGCAAGTCAGGTGCCTCATTCCCTGAGAATCTGAAAGCAAACATGGTAATGGAACAGGGTGACCACTTTAAAGCTGTTGTGCTCACCAGATTGTCCAAATCTGGAGTTTTCATATGAAGGAAACTATTTTCAGGCTGTGCTCTTGTCAAGTGCAATGCAGTCTTTGTTGGGAGGCAGTTCCCACAGAGGCTAAATGTTGGTTTTGTTTTTTTTTTAAAGATTTTTTTTCCCAATTCTGAACACCAGACCTTATAATAAAAGTTCCTTAGGTCCTAGCATGCCATTGAAGTCGGATTTCATACTTCCCAGAGTGAGACATGAGGTATCACAGCAGTACTAATGCTGCCCCATCAGTTTTTGCTTTGAGTGTACAAAGTTCATTGAACTGCATTGTTTCTATCTTCATTTCTCTTTCTGCAGAGGGATGAAAAACAGGGTAGTGAAAGGCTCAGATTGCAAAGATCTGAGTCTGTTCACAGCCTTGTCACTGATATGTTCTCTGGTTTCAGTACCTCTCGTTTTCTTCTCCAGCTCTTTAAAGTTAGGGAAAGAAACCTTGTGCTTCCAGGGTTTTCTGGCCTTACAGTAAATATTTGTTAGACACGTAGAGATTCTCCAAAAAAAGGTACTATGGAAGTAGTTATTCATTTATGAGCATATTTTGTTTGTTTTCTAACGTATTTTTTCTACCATTTAATTATCTCCCTTCTAAAAATTTGCCAGAATTTCTATTTTTCACAAATCTCTGCTTGTGCTGTACAGGTCCGTGGGCAATTCAAGAGAGGTCTCCAAAGGGCACCTAAGGAAATACATTATTGTACAGCTCTGTGTGAGCTAAGAGATGCTGCCATGCACATTATCCTGCCCATCTCATTGCAGAAAGCATATGGAAACCATCTAAAATTTAGACTGTGTATTTTTTTTTTAAATCACGTGTCCCCTCCTAATCTCTGTGAGAGCATATTGGGATTCTCTCTATTTAAGCATGCATCCTACAGCCAGCCTCTTGGACCTGAAACATTCCCCCTCAGCTTTCTAACCAAAACCTTGTGGTGTGCTTGTGTAAGTTAGCATTGCTACTGCAGCCTCCTGCCTCAGCATCTCCTAACCCACAGCTTCTCCCTTTCTCTGTGTGGGAGCCACAGCCTTCATGGGAGAGCTGAGCTCCTTGAATGCTTGCCTTCCGTGGATCCGCTGGGATGCAAAGCTGGTGTCCTACCTCTTTTTGGACTTGATGGTTGGCTGTAGGCAAGTGACTTCCCAGATTCTCCTGTTGTGCGTTTGCTCTGCCCCTCTGCTGTGAGAGTATCTGGGGGAAGAGGCTGTGGTGAAGGATCTGCTCTTGGTCTCAGTGAAGTTTCTGGTAAGCTGGTCACATGAAAGAAAAAATACATCAGCTCCCTTCCCCCATACACCGGAGTGTTTCTTGGCTCTGCACCCAAACTAGCAGCTGAGCACGTGATTTACTTGTAAAATGCAGTTAAAAAAAAAATGGTGCCCTTGCAGATGGGAAACTAGGGATGGGAGAGCTGGACTGGGGCTGCCCTGTGTGCAGCTGGGGCTGCCATCAAAGGGAAGGGGGATGTGTCTCTGCTGAGCTGCTGAAGCTGGGGGGATGTGGGGCTGCACAGGAAAGTGCAAGCTGCAGGAGGCAAAATGGAGGAGAATGTGCTGAACCACAGCCTTACCAGGGGAGGGAGGTGGGTGTGCTGCATGTGGGGCAGGGCAAGGAAAGGGAGGGCTCAGTTGCACGTGGGGCCTGTGCTTCGAGATTTGGACTACACAAGAACTCTGAACTGAAGGTTCTTCTTGCTAGACACATGGTCTGAAATGACCGTGACAGAGAGTTGTAGTCATTTTTGCTCTGTTTGGTGCAAGAAAGGGGAAGTTGTTTGACCATTCACAGCTGGGGAGCTCAGCATCTTCTCTTTTGAAAACTTCATTCATTTTGTTAGTTGTGTTTGTACCCCACAGTTCCTTTCTCTGGGATTTAGGCTTTCCAAAGCTTTTTAGATTTCACCAAGCTAATGTGCCCAAGAAGAGCTGAAATAAGCTGTTACACTCCCCACACACTTAGTGGCGACCTTCAAGCAAATGCCCACAACGTGCCAGGCTGGCCAGCAGGGCAGTTGCACCATTCTTAGGGGTGTGCAATTGCACCACATTTCTTCCTGCGTCAGGGCTGTGATGGGTGCACTAATGCCTCCTGGCCACAGCAGATAAAAGAAAAGAATTTGTGCCCTCTGCTGTGCTTCTGTCAGCCTGACTGCATTTGTGGTTGGTGATCTCCATTGCTTCAGACTAGGAGGAAGGAGGCTGTGTTTTTGTTCATGTCAGCTGGAGGATGTATTGCTTCAGAGGGGAACTACAATGTGCTGCTGCAGGAATGGTTGCCAGTTCCTCCCACTGCAGCACTGGTTTTCCTTATGTTCCATCCCACCTTGAGCAAGGAAGAAGTTTATAAAGCAAGAAATGGCATTCTTTGCAGTAGCCAATGGAGGAGGTGGAGTTGGTGAGTGATAGGTAATTTTAATGGTCAGTTTGTAGAATTCTTAATTACTGCAGCAGACTGTAGGTACCAACTTTGTGACTGTAGGTGTTAATCTGGCACACAGCTTTGCAGGCAACCTCTGAGGTGAAACATTTCCTTCCCACCTATTCACCACCAAACCTGGAAGGGTACTTCTTTCTTCGGCTTGCTTCCATCATGGTGGAATGAAACAAACTCAAGGTTACAGGGAAAAAGGGGGGAATTAAATTTAAGTCAGAGGTTCCTGGAAATTTTTCTCTGGTTTTTAGCAACTGAAGTAAATAGTTGATGGGAAAAGCAGATAATAAAAAAGCAGAATAAAGCAGAATTGGCACAGGCCTTATATATCCCACTGGCAGCATGAGAAAGATGACTGGGGAGATGGAGAGATGTTTATTTTGTCAGCAAGAGGGACTGATATGCCCTGAGACAAACAGGACTCGTAGATGAGATGGAATGTATGTCATGTGAGATTCTATTGAAGGCTCTGTCTGGGCCTCAGTGGTGCTTTGGCCTCTGCCAGTTGCTCTGTAGGCAGGTGTCCTGCACTCTCCTAATGCAGTCATGGTGCTGGCTCATTCCTCTGTGGCTGCATTGACACCGAGGCTTCCAGCTGAATCCACTGGGCTCTACTTGGCTCGTTGCACTTTGCTGAGTAAGACTGGGGACTGTAAAGCTTTTAAACCAGCCTGAAGAGCAGGGGCTGCAGGAGCCTGTGGCTCCTGGGGAGGGTGCAGTGTATGTTGTGGAGGGATGTCTCATGAACGGGTTTACAAAATGCTTCTCTGAGTGCTATAGCAAGGTCAGAAGGAGTTCCCTTGCCCAGATCCTGAGTTTGTCTCAATTCAAGGACTATGTCTGCAGGGGCTTGCTCCTTCCCCTTCCTGAATGCACATGCATTTATATTTCATGTTGCTTTGCAGTGCTGGCTTTGGTCAAACTGTGGGATTTTCCACGGGTAGGAACCTAAGTGAATGGTGGCCATTCTCTCTGAGATAGTGAAAACACGCAATGTGACTTTGTCTGTGCTTTTGTAGGCTAAGAATGGCACATTAGGCTTGAGCACACTTAGTCTGCTCACATGGTTAACTGCAACAGAGATCACTCTCACCTAGAGCAGTGAGCCTGTGCTGATTCACTAATTTGACCTCCTTTGACTCTTGAAGCTCCTGGAAAGTCGTGGGTGGCTGTGAGAGCCCAGGCTCCTCAGCTCCTCTGAATGGGCACACTGGTGCTGCTGGTTTGCTTTACAAGGTGTGCAGTAGGTAATGCTCAGGGTATGTGATCCTGTTGAAAACAATGGGATAGGAATTCTCTTTCCCTTACCTGCTGGATAATCCAAAGAGAAATTTTGGACAAGTTGTTAGCTGGTAAACTGAAAAATATACATGTGAATAGAAAAGGCAGCTTTGAGAAGGGAACTCCTTCTGACCTTGCTATAGCACTCAGAGAAGCATTTTGTAAACCCCTTCATGAGACACTAAGTGTAGGAAGTTCAATGTTAAAGGTACACACGATGACTTTTTAAAAAAGATTCCTCTCTTTTAGGTATTTTTAATAACTTTTTTCCTTTTGTCACTGTTGTACACATATTAATATCTGCCTACAGTTAGATTATCTTTGCAGGGTAAGTACAAGGTAATGAAATGCAGGAAAAGAGTATAAATTGCCTTGGCCCACTCTTCAGGGTCCTCATCTGAGATGCAAGTAGAATTACTTAAACTGTCTTGACTTCTAGTCTAATTTCTGTGTTACTTGAACAGAAGAGTGGATACTGTCTAAGTTTATGTAGGTTGTTCCTTTTAATTTGTTTGTTTTGATTTTCCAGTACAGTAATACCAAGGGGTTCCCAGATACTAGTGTGTGTAAACAGAGCTTGTGACCAACTGTGTGGCCTTTAGGTTGTCTGTAAGATCTGTGTGTATATGTACTCATGGACTCATATTACACTTTTACACATGGAATTGTTTGTTTCTGGGAAGGTGCAAGAGCATGGGAAAAGGCTCTTACAAGGTGTTAAAGTTAGTGGTTTTCCTGGAGGAAAGACTTTCAGCAAATACGTTTGCTAACATTTCTTGAAAGAAATCTTATATTTGTTTATTGTGTCATGTTGGCACTTGAACCTCCTCCTTCTGTCTGCAGCTGAAGGCAAGTGATGAGGATTTTGCCACTGTCTTGTTCCTATAACTTTCACCGGCTGAGAAAAGTGGAGCTTTGTTCTTTCACCTTCACATGCTGGCTCCAAACGTCTTCCCCTCAGGGACTTGGTGACTCTTGCACAGCAGCTACAGCAGAGATGCTGGGGGTGCTGTTTGGGTGTGGGACCCCGCTGCCCTCGCACTTGGGGCATCCTAGCACTGGGGACATTCTGCACTGAGAGGCTGGGAAACAGACTGGCTTTCAGAAATGTCACCTGCAATGGCAGGAGTGTGCTGCTACAGATTTATTAATTTTAGCTGGTCTCCAAAATGGCAGTGTAGAAACACTGAAATGGAAATATGGGAGGGGGAGAGGAAGGGAGGGAGGGAGGAGCCATTATATGCTTATTTTCTTTGCATTTTTCCTTAGGCATCTGCTCTTAGCTCTTGTCAGAAAGGATATACTGGATCTGTGGGGGCCTCTGGTCATTCCTAAGGCCTAGGATGATTTTTGTTTGTTTCTACCAATTCTGGAGATGGGGAAATGGTGTCAGTCTGACACTTGATGCTATCCCTGTTTAAGGTGGTGGTGACGTATGGCATACCCTGTTCTAAATGCTGAGACATCTCAGTTCTGATGCTGAGACATCATCAGACTGTTCTGTAGTACAGTCTTGCTGGAAAAAATAAGAGAATATGGGGAAAAGTGTGTGTCTTCAAGTGCAGGATGAGGAAGCTAACTCTCTTTTGCTGGGAGAGAGGAAGTTTAAATTTAAACAAGCATGAAGGAACCTGAAGGTTCAGACTGGTCTCACACTACAAAATGTATTTGATGTAAATTCGATTTCTGTCTTGAAGTAACTCAAATGCTATCTTAGCAGCTGGCACCAATTGAGTATCTCCCGGAATTGGCATGATGACAGCAATCAAACTGAATTTATTGCTTTGAGTTTGATTCTTCTTCCGGACTCTTCCCATTCTGAGAAATGTAATCTAGAATGTGTTCCCACAGGAATGATAGTTGCAGGCCTCCTTTAACAGCAAGGACAGAGCATGGTCCTAATGCAGGATGAAGACAGGTGGACTGCAGTATTGAGCAGCCAGGTTGTACATTACAGCTGACAATAGGAAGATTATGCATTTGTAAAGGGAGGAACACTGTTTTTTTCTTCATTATATAGATTCTTGTCACAGAGCTGATTCACATCTAAGTGTTAGCTTTCTTGATGCTTGTTTTTACTGCTCTAGGAAAGAATCTGCCTTTTCACTGAAGTGGCTAAAATTTAGGCTGCTGAAAGTTATCTCCCACTCCTTTTTCTTAAGGCAGGTGTACTAAATAAATATTGATCTTTAGCCACAAGACCTGAGTATAACTGCAGCTTGGTAAAGTAAGCCAGTAAATGTTGCGGTGGATATAGTCCTTTGCACAGGGAACCGTTTTGAAACAATCCTGTGATTCTAATGCTTGTTGGAGAAAGTTTGTTAGAACTAAGTTTTTACACCTTGTTTTCTGGTAGGTGTGAAATTAATCCCTTTCACTGATAAGCCTTGGTTTATGTCAATAATTGTTTTGTCCAGTGTTTCAATTAGTTTTTACTGCTGACTTCTACTTCCTCTTGCCAGAAGAGGGAATGACCTGAAATAGGTCTGCCTTTGCTCACATCTGTTCCTAGAGCAATAAATTTCAGTGTTCCTTGGACAGGTGGAGGGGATGGGATTCACAAATGGCACTTCTCCCTCAACCTCCCTGTCCATTGATCCTTTGTGGAGCTTGTGGCAAAGCTGTGGCTGGAGAGCGTGTTCATGTGGCAGCTGCCCATGGCTGAAACAGAGCCCTCTGTGCATCTCCTGGGAGCAGGAGTCACTCAGGGCACCACAGCTCTGTCTGGAGTCGGGAGGATCTCGTGCTGTGCTGCCAGTGAAGGGTGGCAGTGTGGGCACCTGACACCAGACCAGCTCCTCCTGCTCCCTGGCTCGGGTTTGACCCTCGCCCCACCTGCTTGGGACTGATCTCCCTTTTGGGTTTGAGGCAGGTCTCGTTCTCCAGGCTCTGCCTCTCATAATCATACCCCAGCTCCATGCAGACAGGTCTGCCTATGCTTCCCTGGCAGCCCCTTCTCCTCACACAGCTTCCTAACAGGCTGGTTAGGCACTGTGACCTTTTTCTTCATCTTTTTGTCGTTGTTGTTGTTATGTAAATGTTCTCACTTGGCAGCTCTGGACTACTGGGATTTGTAGATATCCTGTACCCTGTCTGTGTCTGAAAATATTCTCCAGGTCTCTGGTACCTTTGGAGGAGAAAGACCTGGTGAGGATAAACCTCCTGCAAAGCAGCCATGCATGTAGTGGCTAGAGTAGAATACTGGGAGCTATTTCCCTGGACAAAAATGGAGCCTGGAAGTTTGGTCTCATGTTATTTATTCATCCATCTCTGCCACTGCATCCTTGGGCTGTCGGACGGAACCGGTCAGACAATAAAATTATTTTCTTAGCAACGAGTAAGAAATGTGCATCAGTATAAAACCAGTCATGTTCCACACTCTGCTGGAGATTGCCAGGTATTTGTGAAGTACAGCTGTCTGCATTTTTGTTTTTATTTCTGTTGGGTACACCTTTCCTTAGCATCAAGTTATCCTCAGTGTCTGCTGAAGTTTGATGCATTTTATTGTGGGCAGTCAGGACAAACTATGATGGTTTTGGTCTGCTGTCTTCTGTACTCAGGCAGGGTTGTTGTTTTAACCTTCCCAGTTAGAGTTTCTTACAGCAGTAACTTTACTAATTGTGCCCAGCCATTTCTGTCCGTCCATTGTGCATGAAGAGTCCTGCCTCAGTGAGTTGTGTAAAATGGAGCAGTTTCATTTTTGTAGGTCCTTAATTCTTACAAATGATGGTAACACAACCATTCTTGTTTTCTATTTAGGTAAATCCTTAGCCAAATCAAAACCCATCCCAAAGAAATCCCAGTTCTTTTAAAAGGTATTTTCTCATCAGGTGTATTCTAAAGAAACCCAGCAGTAACATCACCAGAATGACAGTGCTATATTTTCAGAGTAATGATGTTAGAGGTACTTGGGTTAAATGTGGTTTACATGCTGAACAGAGATACAAAAATTATATTGTATAAAGGACTGATAGATAGTCACACCTTAGTTTGTGTATCAAACACAAGTAACTTTTCTCTTGTTTTTAAGCACCACTTCTTAAGTATTTATATTTTTAAGTTTTGCTTAACAAAAGAGATACATAGACTGCGCTTTTCTCTCTGTATAGATACTCATTGCTTCAGGCTGCAGAGAGAATAATTTTCCAAATAGCAAGATTCTTTTTTTTTTGGCTGGAAAACAGTAAATGAATATTAGATGAGTGTTTGTAATATCCTGTACTTAAGTTTTAAGCATCAGCTATTGTTCAGGGCTAGACAGCTCTGTAACGTAGCAGGAAAAGAGCTTAATGAAATCCAATATTTGGAAGCAGGAGGTAGATGAATTCAGACTTGGAACAGCGGTGCCGAATTTTAACAGGAAGGGTAGCTCACATTTAGAGTAATTTCTGTGGGTGTATGACTTTATTTATCACTTGAAGTCTTGAATGTGAACCCTTAGGTTTTATAAAAGATATACTTTGTTTTAGACAAGTTATTGAAATTACTGGTTGAATTTCACAGTTTTGTGAGAGGTGGGAAATAGGCCGAATGTCCCATGCCTAGAATCCTGTGAGGTGGTCAGGTGTGCTCCTGTTAGCAATGAGGTGCAGTTCCACCGTGCATTAGGAATAAACACCTCCACTCCACAAATGACTCGCAGAAATAAGTCTTATCTTTAGGGAAGAGGGAGGAGAAATCATTTCTTTGCAAGCTCTTGGTAAGTAAGGGATCTTTTCATTGTTATTTTAATGTAGTTAAGACTAATTTGCATTTGAAAGTTCAGAGAGACCCTGTATGAGAAAAGTTAGAGCCAACCCATTCACTGCTCTCCTGAACTCAAAAAATTTTGGATGTTTTGTCTCCTGCTGGGAATAACCTTTGTTAGACCAGAGTAAGGTAGAAAATTGAAGTTCTGTTTTTATTCCTTACGCTTTTAAGTACCAGGTTGTTCCCCACAATACCAAATTGACTCTGGTTCTGATTTGATGAGTGTCAAATGTTTACACCATGCCAAAGGCCACCAGGTGATGATGGCCTTCGGGGATGGGTTGGGGGAGTGTTTCTCAAGTCACTGGTTGGGCTGTGTGCTGGTGCTGCCTGGCACAGGCCAGGTGATCCTGCAGGAACAGGAGCTGGGATCCGCTAGGACTCGCGGCAGGAAACCCAGCCTGACCTTTCGCTGCTCTCAGTTGTGGCTGACTGCTGCAGGCTGCTGCTCCCGGGGCTGCAGTGTGCTTTTTCTCTGGGAGTTGTGCTTGAGTTGGCCTGTTTTGTTGCCCTGGAGACAGAAGAGTGTGGTATGCTTTCCCCCCCGACCAGAAATAGTTTCCTGTACCTTGTGACCGGAGTGCTGTACTCCTCCTCTGGTCTCTAGCCAGGCTGTGTGGTGCTGGAGGGATGGGGTGTGGGGTGGTGACCTCTTGTCACAAGTTCTGGTGTGGCTGCTGCCCATGAACACTAGCTGCCCTGCCAGCTCCCCTCCCTCTGCACCATGGTGTAGGATTTCAGGGGAGCAATTGCTCTTGATTTACATCTCCCATGGCATTTTGATGGTTATGTCATTTTGTTTGAGCCCTGCTCCTGTCAGCTGTCTGTCCTGACTGTCAGGACTTGGTGGCTGAGTAGCACGTGGTGAGTTCTTGCCTCTTCTTCCCCCTTTGCTCAGCTGTTTTTGCTGTCTGCTTCTCTGTGTCCTTGTACTTGGGAACAGATTCTCAGCAAGTATAGCTGTGCACGAGGGCAATGTGATCCGGGTGGATGAAGGATCCCCTTCTGCAGGAGTTCCAAGCAGAGCTGGGAGGGAAAGTGGGGAATTTGCAAGACCCAAGCATGCGAGCAGGCTGTGGAGAGTTTATCTTAAACTGTTGTCCTGCTGGGAGAATCTGTCCTGAGTGCAGAGTGTGCAGCACTGTCTGTTACTTTGCAACTGTGTTTTGCAAAACTTCATTTGTGAGAGATGCTGCTAAAAGGGAAGCCAAGACACCCCCACCCCTCCCAATCAATGCAGGTGAGAAAGTGCTTGCACTGCAGCAAGGCCTCAGGAGCATGGAAGCTCTCCAGGCTTTCTTGCTGCCTGGTATTTTATTGGAGAGTGGTTCTGGCATAGAACTCTAAAATATATGCAACAACAACAATAATTTCCAGGACTGAGAAGGAAGGAGAGATGAAAGGAGCAATTTACCTTCCCCCATCCCTGAACAATAGGAGATGAGGATGTAAGCACATCTCAGCTCTATAAAGTATTAATTGGGACATTTTCTGTAGTTCAGCGGTGGAAAAGAAGACAGGAATCGTGCAATGCCCTGAGCTTCTATTCCCAGCCTGGGAAAGAAAAGTGTTCTGAGATTTGGCTCAGTCTGTCTTCTGCTCATGGGGAAGAGAACAGTTGCCCAAAGCCACCTTTACAGAGAGAAGGGAAGATGATGCAGAGACCAAGGAGCTGAACAGGCAATTTTCAGGCAAACTAGTGCAGTGCAGCAGTTGAAGTGGGTCTCTAGGGATTCCTGTAAATCAAAGGGTGCTGCACTCCTACCAGGGATCTGCTGAGGAGTCAAACCAGCCAAGGGTCCTGCTTACTCCTGTGAAGGTCTGTGTGTCACACAGATGCAGAGTCACACCTGTGCTGAAGATCTGCTAGAAAGGAAATGTTAAGAGTGTGCAGGGACTGATACTTCCCATTGCTATGTTCTTTTGATGGTTGGAATGGGAAGTCCAAGGACTGGAAGTTCTTACTTGTCTTGTTCTGTGCATCTGCATCCGCAAAAGTCTAGATTTTAGCAGCTGCCAGGTGCTGCCTAAAAGATTTTGTCTCCCTCAGTTCCTTTCAGTCATTCTGTGCTTGTCCAGTGTGAGCATTTCACAGGAGAAGTTGGGGGTGATGTGGTGTAAATTCAGTAGTCAGCTACTGCTATAGCGGAGTCTCAGTGGCTAAAAAGCCCTCTGCTAGAAAGGCAGAGTTGCTCTAGCTCCTTTCCTTTCCTTGAACTTGCACATGGGAAGAGAAACCGTTTTCTACTCTCCTTGATATTTTTCTTTTATCCAGATGAATGTCGTGCTTGAACTGATGTTGCCTTTGGGCTGGAATAAGCATACTTAGCATTTGGGCAGAACTTCTTGCCTGGAGATTTCTAAGTGCGTGATCAGCATTTCACCAGTGAGTCTGTCCATGGCTACTGAAGTATGGTTACCTTTACAGTTCACTGAAGCTGGCAGAGTTCCCTACTTCATGTGCTGGCTGTGCACTAACAAGAGCTGTATATTTCTCCCTCCTACTCTGCCCTTCTTTCACAGTGTTTCTTTGGAGTGGAAGGTCCTTTTCCCAATTCATGTGTGTTATTTCTTCTGAGACTTTCCTCCAACTCTCTGGCCCTGGAGAAAGGATACCAGAAGGGGTTTCATGCCATTCATTTTGCAGCTACTCCCTTTGAATCAAAGGATGCAATACCAGTTTAGTGTTGGCTCTGTAGTGGGAGCAGCAGCCCTTGTGCAGCCTCAGCTACATTGCCCTTGCCTGAAATGCCTGTGGAGTTTTGGGAGACAGTCATGTCCCAGCCTTCGGGATGTCTGCTGGGTCACTGCGTTCCTCTCTTTGCTGAATATGAGCAAGAGCTTAATTCAGATGTGGTGCTTAACACCTTGTTTCTTATTTTCTTTCAGATCACCAGAAACTGGAACGTGAAGCTCGAATTTGCCGACTTCTAAAGCATCCAAATATTGGTAAACTTCCTTGGGCTCAGAGGGGTGGGGTGAGACAGGAGCAGCAGTGTGTCTCAACTAGCATGCTGTAAGAGAACAGAGGTGTTCTGAGTGTTCACAACAGCTCATCAAAGTTGCCTGTTGAAATCACCTCAATAGTTTATCTCAGTGACAAATTCTGCATCCTGCCTGGTTCCATTCCTTCGCATCCTGGCCAAAGAGGGCCGTGTTCCTGCCTGCTCAGCCCTGCAGAGCTGTCCCTGCTCCTGGGGTGATGCATGACTCTTGTCTGCTCATCTGACATTCTGCAATGGGAGTGAGGTGTTATGTTTGTTATGTTTGTTTTCCCCACATCCATCTTCTGTTTGTTCTCCTTGGCCCTTACTGACATGTCAGTTTAAAGGCCCAAAGTTAAAGGTGGGTGGGCTGATACTTCAGCTCTTCTCATTGCAGTGGCTACTTACTGTGAAAACAAGAGACTCAAACAAAATTGCCCATATTGAAGGGGGGAAAAAAGAGTACTGGAGCAAAGGGAATAGTTTGTCTAAAAATACAGAAAGATGCAAAATAAGGCACAACATAAAAAACTACGTTATTTACTGAAATGTAGAGAGAGGGCATGGATTTTTATCTAGTTCCAAAGCACCATGGAAGCTTGGGCCATTAATAATCCCCTTTTAAGCTTTTATTTTTTTAAAATAAATAAAGCCTCTAGGATCCTAGCTACAATCTGATTTGAGCTAATTTATTTAAGAAAACATTAAGAAATACCAACTGCCACTTTTAACCAAACCACAGTTAAAATCCATGCCTGGGAAGACTATGATGTATTACTTTGTATTACTTTTGCATAACTCAGTCAGTGCAGACAATACTTTAAGGGCATCTCTCTGGTCTTCTGCCTTTGAGCTTTGTAATCATTTGCTCCTGTCCTCTGAAGGCCTGGGAGAGGAAAGGTGTCCTAGAGCACACCCCATGGACTGGCATCTGTACTCTGTTCCATATGTGATAAACAAGCAATTTCCACAAGCTCAGGACCTCATGTAAAGCAAAGTTCCTTAGCAGCAGCCTTTAATCAGAGAGCTTTCTTGCATCTGAGTGTAGTTGTGGTTTGAGGAGAGGAGCAGGGACCTTCTGCAGTAATTTGCACTGAGGAATATGTTAGCCAGTAAATTTATTGCTTGGCAGTATTCAGAGTGACTAAAACTCTAGTTATTGCACTTCATTTGCTCTGTAAGATTTGCTATACTTAGTTTAGTGGGTGATGTCATTTTATATTTTGACCTTAACTTCATTTCCATTATCTCTCCTTTTTACAATTTCTAAAGTCTTTTCTTTCTAGACCTCTCACAGAGTAAATCATATACACAAAAGGAAAACCACACTTAGATGCATGGGCAGAGAAATATATCACATTCCTGGTTCAATTCTGCAGTTGTAATGAGTGGCAGTATTTGTCTCCTGTTCTGTTGTGCTTTGAAAAAAACAGTTTAGGGGAATATCAGTGGTCCTTGCATTTTCTATAGAGAATTTCTTGTCTTCCTAGAAAGAGCAGATTTTCTTTTAAGAAAAGGAACTAGTCATTGTAAACTCAATGACTGCTTACAAATAAAAATAAGGTAAATAATTTTTATGCCTACAGCACAGAATCAAAATGCTTTGAATAAGACCTCAAGAAGTCATATTCATATTCATTCAGCAGTCCTGTGAAAATCTTTTATACCTGGCTGGTTCCAGGCATGTTTGTACTTAAAAACCTTTAATCCTTTTACAGCCCCTGCTGGTAGTCTTTCAAATGTTTCATTTTTCTGTCAGTTAAACATTAAAACCATAATTTGCCTTTCTCTTAGCTTGAAGTTTCTAGTTCTATCTGGAGTATCTGTGGAAAGTAGTTTTTCTTTCTTGTAGCAGTCTTTTACATATTTGAAGACTGTTATCATGTCTCTTTTTAGTCTTTTTCTTCAGACTAAACAAACCCAGTTCTTTCAATCTTTTCTCATATGTCATGTTTTCTAGACCTCCAGTCCCTTTTTTTCCTTTTCCCCCTCCTCCTTCTCTGGACTCTCTCCAGTTGCTTCATATCTTTCTAGAAATGTGATGCCCAAAACTGGACTTAAGATTCTAACTGAGGTCACGTCAGTGTTGTCCAGAGGGGAAAGAATTGCTTCACCTGTCCCACCAAAGATATTTGCTTTTTACATCAGCCTTTGAAGCTTTGAATTTAAATATATTGTTGATGCACATTTGTTTTCTGCCACATTATTGGTCCAGACTACTTTCTGCACAGCTTCTGGCAAGCAAATAGTTTTTCCATCTTGAATAAATGAGGATCCCTATTGAACTGTATATTACCTTTGTCTTTATTAAAAAGGGCAGGAAGAAATCCAGTCTGTGGGTTCCCCCCCTCCACGTTTGTCAAAACCATTTTGATTTATCTTCTGATAGTGTAAAATGGTCGCAGCTCTCACAGTAACATGGTCTTTTATAACAATGCCATATATTGCATCATGTAGATAGTTAATAACACTGTTGAATACTGTTGGACTCCAGTCAAACTCTTGAAGATATCATTTGATACATTGTTCCAGTTTGACAGTGATAAATCTTGAGCATTTTTCAATGAGTTTTATACACTGTTGTCAGTGTATAGTTTTGAATACACATTTTTTCTTAATTGCTTGTGGAAAGAGCATGTAAGATGCTGTCAGAAGCCTTGCTGAAGTCCAGATGCTACATGCATTGCTGCTTCCATAGTCCTTGGACTTGTTATGTTGTCATAGAAGGGAAACATGTTGTTCTGATAGAGTGGGTTTTTTTTTTCCTTGAAATGTGTGTTAGCAGTTAGTAATCACCTAGTTACTGGCATTCCATGTTGTAAACTCTGCTGGGTGAGTACTTGGTGTGTTGCCTCAGCGGGAGCTATGTGAGTAACACTGCTCAAACAGAAAGAACTCTGCAGATTTTGCACTTGCTTTCCATTTCAGGTTTTGTTGTTACTGTTTTTGTTGCAAACTGTTTTGCAGCAAATCCCATTCTTCAATAGGGACCTGGGCCTGTAGTGAGTCTGGGAGGCTGGAAGTTAGAACTCTGTGGGGCAGGCTGCTTTTCTCTTGCCTGTATGCAGGATATAAAAAGCCTGCTGTTGAATTTGTGGTCTTATGCATTTACTGCAGCACAGTTGATTCTGGACTGCAATGCACTGACCATAACGCTGCTACTCTCATAAAAAAAAGATTTCTCTACGTACAAAGTGGTAGTGATATTTCCATTTGCTGTTGCTTTTTGTGAGATGACTGCTTTCTGAGTTATCCTAACATGCCTTCATTAAATCTCAGCCCTAATTACAGGCTTTGGCTCTGTAGTTGGGTGTTTGGCTTGTCTTTAGTTGCACATTATGGCCAAGGTAATCACAGTGAAGTAATCCTTCTAAAAGCTTGGTGTTGCAATAAGGGTTTTTTGGTCTGGACAAAAGAAAGTTGATTTGAGGCAGTTTTCTTCTGATTTCTGACTCATGGCACACATGATATGGAATGTGTCATTATAGCTGGTCAGACTTCAGTAAAGGAAGGGCTTATTTCCCTAAATTTCAGTTTGTTCATTTTCCTTCTGACAACTTCTAGAGAACTTTGCATTCTGGGCCAGAGAGCCATTTGCCAGCCATGGTCCTCAAATAGAGCAGAATTGGACAGCAATCACTCACTGATCTTTTCTTTTCAAAAAGGTACCCATTACTGAGGATATGGGTGTGTAAAAGAGCAGAAGACAATATCATTAAAACCCCACTGTCCTTAAAGGGATGCTTTTGTGCTTCTAGAAGCTGGCAGGAGTTATGGCTCTGTGGGAAGTTCCACCTCTAGAACAATTCAGTGTTCCAATTTAGTGTTTTGGTCTTCTGCTTAGCTGAAAACTTTAGTCAGTCTGAAAATCTAAATTTGATTTTTAAATCCTGTAGTTCATCCACTACAGACGGTGTCTCATGAAACGTTCATTTTCCCCCCATTTTTCCTGCTACCCATCAATGTTTAAAGTGAGAGAGTTGGGAGCCCTAGAACCTTCCTTCAGGTTTGCCCAGTGCAGATATGAAGTTCAGAAAAATGTTGAACATGACCTTTTCTGTCTTAGGACTCCTAAGGCAATAATGATGCAAAATGTGATCAAAATCATCATTCATAATTTAGAAAGTCTTTTCTGTCATTCTCCTACAAAAAGTAGGAGAAAAAAGTAGGGTTGTGACCTGTTCAGTGGAGAAAGCAGAAGTCTGCTCTGTGCGTGGATTGTGTCCACTGTGTTGTTAGGTGTTGCCCTTCTCCTAAATTTCCTTTGTTATGGCAGTCTAAATATTTGCCTCTTCTCTGGATTTGTCACCAGTTGATCTGTACTCGTTCTTAGATATTTTTACCCCTACTGTACAAAAGTGGTTCTTTAATATCTTTTGTTCATAGTTGGAACTGAGACTTTAGGTTGGTCATTGTGCCCCAGCTCATGGCAGCCCATTGCTGTGAAGAACTGCATGCACTTAGGTCTAGAATAATAAAAACACATATTTTAAGAGAGGTTGGTAGTAGCCCAAGAGCCAGAGCCAAATTCTTTTTCTGATTTCTGCTTTTGTATCCTCTGCTGAACTGCTTCAGAGTTAATTTCTTTGGGGGAATTTATAGCAGTGGTGAAATGCTGTCCTCAGCATCTATCAGAATTATTGCTTTTTCAGGTTTTTCCTACTTCAGACTTCTTCTCCAAAATATACTTGCACCTGAATTCTTCTTATTTTAACTTCTATCTGGCTTTTCTCAGCATAAAACCTACAATTTTGGACATGTCCTTATTTAAAATGAGGAGAAAATGGTATAGAAATCTCCAGTGAATTAGAGGAATTTCTTTCGAACTAGTTGAGTTTTATTTCTTTTGACAGGTGGTCTGTCCTCCTAGTACCTCTGAATTGTGGGAGTGATTTTGATGGATGTGTTTAAGAAAAGGGCTCCAGCTTGTGTGCCCTGAAATGATGGTTATAATTGAGGTGGGAACTGGGGCAAAGACAGAAAAAAGGATGCCAAAAGGATGCTGTGTACAGCCCAGCTGGAGAATCCCACAGTGCTAATAACAGACCTTTGTGGGAAGCAGGCTGCATGGACCATGTCTGCAGACTTTACACTGTTGCTGGTATTAGCCACAACTTCAAGCTCACTCATTCCTCATTTTAAGATACCAGTCTTGATAGCAAAGCCTTCAGTATTTCCCCCCGCTGCCATTTGGAATATTTGCCTATCACCTTTTCCTTAAGAAGAGATTTGAATTGCTTCCTGAGTGAACAAGAAAAAGAAGTAGGCTGTGTTTTGCTGTAAACAGCAGATTTCCTTGTTTTCATTTGGCTGCAGGCATCCAGGCTGCCTTTGCAGTTGGGAGAGAAAGGATGTGATGTGCAAAGAATAGTTAAAATGCTGGGGGTTCTCCAGTGTTTTGGCCATGATTTCTGCCCTATGGATACTCAGTTGTTTCCAAGTGGGATGCTCCATGCATGGCTGGCTGTTTAAATCTGCTGCCCTGTGAGTTCTGCTGCTGGGAGGCTGCTACTGGTGCAGGGAGGGGTTGTTGGAGGTGGAGTTGGGGCAAAAGAGGCCTTGTAGCAAGAGTTATGCTTTGGGACTTTACTGCTCCTTGGAAGTGTCATGGGGCTGTCTGAGAGGACAGCAAGTTGCTGACCTTCCTAAGAGGTCAAACAATAATATTCTTGGACTTATGCCTTTAACCTGCTCTCCTCCTATCTTGCTAAAAGAAAAAAAAGAATCAACACTCAAAAATCCCTTAAATAGACTATCAGCTGCAGTGAATTCCTGCTAGAAAGTTTGAGCCTTTGAGCCGCAAGTTACCATTTTTTATTTCCAGTCTCTGCACTGTTAGAGATTTAGGTGAGTACCCATGCATGTTTGCCTGATAGAATATTATCAAAAAAACCCTAAAACCCCAGGCAGTCCACCTTTACATTTCTCATTCTGATTCTCACAGTTAATTCTTTCATTATTATTTACAACTGCATGGTTTCTTCTTTTACTGCCACCTCTTCCTATAGCTTTTCCTGTAGTTTTAAGAAAACCATTTCTCCATAATGCATCTCAGTTTGCATTTTTTTTCCTTGCCAGGGGATATATTTGTTCTGTACATCTCTCTGGTCTGTACTAGAGACATATTTGGATTCCGTTATTCATCTGTTTAGCTGTGAGATTTATCTGTATGCAAGCAATCCCTTAAAAAAATAAATAGTGGGATGAGGGCCAGATTCTGTGCACTCAAAGGTACTGCAAAAATCAGAGGAGGATTCCCCTACTGCCTCCCTTCCCCCCCACGCTGAGGAATGGAGGGAGCCTCCTTTGCTCCCTGTGCTCGAGGCCTGATCAGAGCAGGGAGTGGCTGTGCCCTGAAGCCCTGCAGGGACAGCTGCCCTTTGGACAGAGCCTGTGCCCTGCCAAGGGGTCATGGCTGGCCTGGCAATGCAAGCCACGAGCTGGGAACATCGGGTTCACACAGCAAGGTTTGGGCATGGCAGGCAGAGCACCAGGATTCATCCCTGTGTGAGAGATCTCAAATTTGTCGTGGCCACTATCTGTATTTTATTCATTTCAATAAAGTGGGTGTTCGCTGCATATTTTCTTTGAGACACCAGTGAAGTTGGCTTGTTATTATTTTGGGTGTGCTTAGAAAAAGTTCTCATGTAATACTAGTGGTTATCAGAAGTACTTTGCTTATCTGCTGTGTGGCTAATAGGAAATTATTAATAACAATTCTGGATGGTTGTGATTGCGCTGTTATCAGGAGCACAGGAAATATTCCTGTGAATATACTCTTTTGGCTCATCTAATGTTTAAGTAGGACATTCTAAATGTTATATATCATGTGCTAAACTTCAGCTTTTCCATACAGACATTATAAAATCAAAGGAAAAACATCATTTATTTGGCACTGAAATGTTTTTAAAATACTTTGTGGTTTTTTTTTCCTTTTTACTTCTGCCTTTCACCTCTGCAGAAAGACAAATTTCCTAACAGGAAAGGTACTGTTTTCCCTTCAGCTCCTTTCTAGGCTGTGCATTTCTATGCATAGGACAATTTCCCAACTGGATACTGCCTTAGCCTCATTTTTTTAGGGCTGGAGAGTTAAAAAGGTTACAGTGAGAACAATGGTGAGGGGGGCAGGAAACCCACCTCTGTGCTTGTGGGCCTTTTCGTACTTCCTTAGCACTGTTCCCTGTCTTTCTTCCCAAAGCCGGCAGCAGCTCGGTTCTGCCTGAGCCTGAGCAGAGTGTTAACAAATCCTCCATCTCTCCCGTTCTCCAAAGCTTTGCAGCTGCAGTTGGTGTGAGCTGCTGTGTGTTCGGGGAGTTTAGAGCAAGCTGTGAATGTCCAGCACGCCGTGAGCTCGCTGGGTCAGATTTGGGAGAGCAGGGAAGGAGAGGACATTTCTGGGGGGCTGGCGAGCAGCAGCCCGCTGTGTCCTGTTAGCTAACTGTCCTGCTGCTGCTGGCCACTGCTCTGACAAAGCTGGTCATTAGCTGCTGGGACAGATGATTTCCAGAGGATTATTTGCATTACACAATTTAATGCTTTTTAATAGCAAATTTTTAATTAAAACGAGAGTCCTTTTGGAAGCAGCCCGAGCAGCTGCAGCTGAATTCTGCGTGTTTAATGTAATTAGAGAAACAGCTGGGGTGGGAGCTGAGCACCCCGCTCACAGGCAGTCACAGGCTGCTGGTGGCTCCTTGTGGGACAGACCTCCTGAGGGCTGTGGAGCGTGCAGGAAGCGTCCTGGCACACAGCCAGCCTCCGAGATGGTGGGACAGTTCCCGTCTTGGCTGCCCAGGCTGGTGAGCAGCTGGGGGAGCAGGGAGTGGGTGGTACCATCTGCGTCAGTTCACTTGTCACTTGTGCTGCCACGGACCGTAGTGCTCAGTTTGCAGCCTGTCGGGCCATGTGTGTTTGTATCTATAGTTGCAGCACCTCCTGGCACGTTGGAGAGTATCAATGGAAGAGGACATCAGGTAGGCTTTACCCTCCAGTTTTATTCTGCTGCTTCTGGTATGCAGAGTCTCTTGGAATATTCCCTTTCGGTCCTCATTTCCCCATGATACAGGCAAATGCCTGATGTCTGGTTGAAAATTGCTGAAAAATGAAGCTGTGGTTGTTCCTAATGAGTTGGCTGATGTTTAAATAACGTGGTTTGGTCCAGAAGATCCCAGAACACTTTTGAGTTTGCACTACTAAGGCTGCATGGAAGAGTTTCTGTGTTGCAATTATCATGACCCAGGAGACAACTATAAACCTGTACTGCCTTGTATTGGCTCTGCAACATCTCAAACTTAATTTGAGAGCCCTAAATATTGCATAAACACAGCACTCGGTGTGTGTTGGTGCAGAGGTAGTTGGCTGATACCATCCTTTATGTGCCCATAGTATCAAAATGCTTTACACTTAGGAGTACCAGTGAACCCAGATTTAGCAGACAAGATTACCTTTGGCTTGAACACTGTCCCTAAGGACAGGCAAAGACCACTGATATGTAGGAGCAAGGAGATTTCAGCCCACGTTACCTTTTCCTAAGCAGAGTTATTGCCACATGAAGATACTGGGAATTGTCCTGTGAAATTCTGTTTCTATACTTGCTGTTTGTTGCAACTTTGGAAACTTCTTTGCTTTAAGATATTTACTTGCAGCAAGTTGCCAGAAATCACCCTGTGTTAACAAGAGCCTGCCTGCCCCAGCCATGGGCTAAGCCCCTGTACAGCTCTGTTCCACTGTTTCCTGTGGATATGGGGTACAGGGAATGTTCATCCTGGGGCTTATGTAGCATGCATAAATGCTCCTGGCCTGTTGTGCTTGACGTAAGAGAAAAAGATAATAATATTCAGCACACTGGACAGAGTGAAAGGGAGCTGTGGGTCAGAGCTAGGCTAGGCATATTCTATGTTTGTGACCTCAATACCAATTGGCCTTTTAAATATAACCTTTTAAAGATGAGAAACCTGTTGCTTTTTAATGTCTTATGTTCTTGTCGTTTGGGTGGATTTTTATAGAATTTGAAAGCTCTTTTCTGATTTCTTCGTGATTCACTTCAACTTTTGCATTCACAGAGCCTTGCTTTGCGTGACTCAGCAGCAATTTGCATTTGTTGTTAGGCTGGTGCAGTTTGTTATGAAGGAGATTTTCCTCTGATGTTCGGTTGGTTCACATCACATTCAGGCATCAGAGAACTGTGGCTGTCTGTACAGGGTCACTTTGTTCAGGCATGGAATGCAAACCATATGGCATGACTGTTACTGCATGCTGTTTTTCATGAAAATGCCTAATTTTCTCTCATTAATTTAGTAGCTTATTAGTATTATTTCTTTCTAAAATAAAAAATGTAAATGCACGAGGACTTTGAAACACTTTGAAGTAGCAGCTTGAAGTTCTGTTCTTGAGGCAAGATTTCCAGGGAGACTCTGAAGACAGCAGGCAGGGGAAAGTAATATTCACAGCAGATGTTCTTAGAAAGTGCTTGAACTCCTGCTGCACAGCTGCTGTTAGGTTCAGTACCCGCAGCACGTCCCCTTGAGCCACTCAGGGTGGGATCAGGCTCTTTGCAAATGCTCTGGATTGTGTTAGGGCCTCAGACCTGACACACACACCCACACAAGACAGAAAAAAACTTGCCTAGCTTGCATCAGGGTGTGCTGAAGATCTGAGGTTTTGGGGAAAGGGAGCCTTTTGGTAGCACTGTTTTTCTGTTGTTAGTTACTTTTCCAAAGACCAGCTTTGTGGGAGATGCTCCCTATACAGGTAAAATCAGTTTACATCGAGTAAGGCTGGAGAGGAGACTGTGGGAAGAAAAGGATGCTTAAACCATTTAGCTAGGCTGTGTCTTGTGTGCTGTGATGCCTCACAGCTCTTTAACAGTGCAGTTACATATGTGCATTAAAAATTGGAGGGCAGTTTTGAGCGGCAGACTCTCATCACCCTTGGTGGAGTACCACCACAGTACCAGATTCAGGAGCTACAGGAAAAAAGTTAGGCTTTCTTTGTGATGTGCTGAAAATGTTGTTTCATCAAGATGCTGTACTGAAACCACTGCTTATTCTTCCCAGAATCTAGCTGCTTCTTGGAGATATCTGATGCACACTTTGTGCTGACTGAGCAGCTGGTTTTGTTGGAAAGGGTTCTACCTTCTAGTCAGTAATTGATGCTGCTTCTTTGGACAGCATTTTTTCTGGCAGTGCTTAGTGCCCTGGGGGTTTTTAGGTATTATTTTGAAAGTTTTCTGTAAGACTTGTCAGTCTTACAAAATTAGATGTGCTTGTGAACTCTACAAAACTCTTTTTTTGTGTGTGGATAGGATCTTTTCTTTTTTCCTGAATAAAACTTTAGGTGAAGTCTTTCACCATATCCTGGAATTGATTTAGTACCTTGTTGTCTGACTTGCTTCTATTTTCTTTCTTACTCCCCTCCCTGTCTGTTCCAGTGAACCTAACCATGTAGTGCATGCTCTTTCACCCATCAGACATCTTTGAATGGGGAGCCATCAGGTGACTCCAGCTGTGAGTGGTGTTGGCAGGGTCTAATTTCCTACATCTATAAGAATCCCTGTGTTAAGAGGGTTTGGCTAGGAAGGAAATAATGGTTTGAGTTGCTGCTTCTGGGTAACAGAATCAGCTAATAGAAGTAATCCACCTCATCTTTTGGTGAACAGTGGGACATGAGCTTCCTAGGCAAATACTGGTCTCTTTTTAGTTTGCTTGTATTTTGCAAAGCACTCTGTTACTGTTGTGCAACTTCCCTCGGTCTGCGACTTGAGACTCTTTGTGATGCATGCATTTATCTAGCCTGCCATGCTAGACACATGCATCACTGATCCCCTGATGAGAGAAAAAAATAGTAGTAATATTTTTGAAGAAAAGTTTAACTGGATGAATACTTTTGTTTTTATTTCTCTGTTTTTCTTATTATGGATAACCAGGTTTCAGGAGTACTTTGCCCTCCAGTGTCTCCATATAATTATATTTTTCGCTCTCTCGTAACCTCTGTCAACATTTTATACAGATATGAGCAGCTTTTGAGGACTCTGGTCAACCCCTGTGCTAAAGCTGAACTTGTGATAGTAACGGAGCTGTTAGACAGTGTGTCAGAACCAGCAGCCCTTGGAAGAAATGGGATCCTCTTTTCATGGGAAGATGTTTGAAACTGAAAACAGGCCAGTATTTGAGTTTAGCTCTTGGAACTGGCCCTTCAGGAGCCTGTGTTCTGCCTTCAGGTTATCTTCGAGCAAAGAGGGCTCTGTACTGTCTGGACAGTGAAGGTATCAGATGTTTTCTGATATTTGTGCATCTTCATGGTGAATACTCACACAATGTGGATTGTATTTTTGAACCAAAGTGGAGAGGAGGTACAGAAACGTCTGAAATGTTTTTTATCATTCAGTTTCTTCTGAATGGATGGTATTTCATGGACTAGCTGAACAGTTTTGGAAAAGGCAGGTTGTGTTTTTAAGCTAATCATCCCTGGTAGTTAGCACTGTGGTAGAAAGCAGGGCATTTCAGCTTTGCATGTCAGCAGAGTGAACCATGGCCTCAGAGCTGTCCATTGCAGTCTCCTTGATGGTCAGGAAAGCTCTTGTGGCCCTGCAGGAGAGTGGGTGTACTATGGGTGTCCTAACTTTAGGGTGAAAGGACACTAGGTTTTATTTCTGTTCTGCTACTGGGTATTGCTTTTGTTTCTTTGCATGAGTATGATGTTTGGGCTGGAATTGAGAGTCACAAGAGTTTTGGTATATTCAGACTTTATTTTGATCCTTTTTGACTCCCCTCATTGCTGTTCCCCTCCACACTTAAAGCCTACTATTCTGAGCTGTCACTAATTATTCCTGTGCAAGGTGTTGGTGTCCAGTGTAATTTTTCCTACAGCTTTTCTGGATTTTGCTATTCTACCATTACTCCCTGAGCTTGTTACCTCAGCAGATGACATCTCAGGCAGATTTTGTTCCAACATTATTTGGACTGTTGTGAGGAGGCAGCTCCCTTGTTAAGTTAATGACCTGTGTCCTGCCTTCAAGGCCTTCTTTTGCTGTGCAGCCCTAGGGTGGTGCACAATGTCAGTATTTATGAACTGTCTCTGTCCTCCTGTCATGGTTCCTCACCTAATGATGCAAGTAGTGTTTTACTGTCCTTGAAGGCTCTTTTTGCTGCCTCTGCCAGTCTCTGCCAGCTGAATTGCTACTTCCTTCCCTTTTCATAATGTAGCTGACAAAATTGCTTTCCTCAGGACAAAGAAATAGCACCAATCAGCTCGTTTGTGTTTTATTTTCTGATGTAATTTGCTGCCCGAATCTTTGCATCAAAGTTTATCGTTCACTGTTTCTCTCTCTACCTGCAGACATGATTGCAGGTCGTTTCCAAGGCCACTGTTCTCAGCGTGCTGGTGGCTGTCCTTGTCTTCCATCAGGATTTCATTTGTGCCACTCTCCTCTGTGCTTGGTGCTTCTTGCAGTGCTTTGGTGACCATTCAGGTGCCAGAGGAAGGAGAATGCCTTTTCATGCCCACCAAGCATCACCAAACATGACCTTGTTAGTACATTCAGCTTTCCTTGAAGTTTCTCCATCTGGTCATATGGTCTCTCTGCAGACTTTTGCCTGTGTTCTGGGCTTCAGCTCTTGTTGATGTGCTTTTGTCCTGCTTTCACCTCAAACAGTCCTCACTGGAGTGAAAACTGCCCTCACTGGAAATCCAGGTGTCTTTTTCAGTGCTTTCCATCCTGTTTCCAGTCTTGAATGGAAATATTCTCTCCTAGGAAATACCTTTCTTCTCACTTACATTTTCATAATGCCGCCTCTGCTGGTTTCTGCCAAGTCCTTGGGAGGCAAGCTTTCTTGTAAACACAAATTTGTATTGCAATAAAGTTGTTAAAAACCCAATTAAAACTGCTTACTTGAAGAATTTTTTGTTTGCAGCAAGTGATTTACGGGACATAGTTCATCAGGGTGATGTGTCTCTGTTGTCATGCATTGGGAACAGCATGTTGCACCTGAATGCTGTACTGGCTTGTTTGCAGCATTTTGCTGCATGGAGTGCCCCTCCCAAAGCCCTGCAGTTAAATATGCAGTAGAAACGCTCAGGAAGGGAAACTGGCCAAGGGACCAGGTCAGAGAGCTTATAGATAAAGGGAGGAAAAATATGGGAATCAACAGGCAAAAAGAGCAAGGAAAGAATTAAATCCTTTGAGGAAGGGTACTGGCAGTGGTCTCTGCACACCTGTGCTGCTCTCTCTTCTGGGTTTCAGAGTGTTTGCGTGCGTGTGTAAGGGTGCCTTAACAAAGGAGAGCTGCAAGGAGGAGTAGAGAAGAGCACTGACAACACATGCAAAAGCTGTTCTATGTGTGCCAAATGCTGGTTTGAAACATTCCCAAGACAGGGATGGGAGCTGACGTCATGCACTGATTAGAGGTGCAAACTGACTTCTTGATACTGACAGAGAGAAAATCATGATGCTGGGAAAATCAAGGCAGGTCACCCGTGTTGTATGTGGAAGAGAATGGAAGATAGGGAAGAGAGGGAAAGGTACCATTGAAGTGGCAGAGCAGGATAATGAGATTTTTCTTGTAACGATGAGAACAGTCAATGCTACTTTGGTCAATACTCAATTACAAGGTGTTGAAGTGGCTGAGACCCAGTCTTGTCTCAGCTAGTTGCTTTACTTGGGTGAATCAATAGAGAAAGACTATAGATAGTCATGTGAAGAAGATGCCTCATTCTAGTCAGGATGTGAAGGTTTAGGAATTGAGTCAAAGAGAATTGCTAACTTGTGACTGATTGGCAGGGTTTCTGCCAGAGTGAATTCTGCAGCAGAGGAAAGAAGCAAAAAGTAAGGTTTATGTAGCCATATGAAGCTTCTCCTCTTAGGTTACAATAGTGCCTAGGTATCCACAAATGGTCAAAGAAATGGAGTTTTTGTTTCAGACAAGAGGAAATTGCACTGTGCTGAATGCATAGATACAATAGTTATTGCCTGTGTGTAATCTGGGGAAAGGAGATCAGAACCTCAGAGATACTAAAATATCAGGGGATAGTGGCCCATCATGGGCCCAGGACATGGAATGGTAAAAGATGAAAGTTAATTTAGGCAATGGGAGCAGAACTAAGGAGGGATAGCTGAAGGTGGATGAAATTTTGAGAAGCAGAATGTGATCAAATATGTCTTTGGAAACAGACAGGTCAGAAAAATGAGGCAAGAAGCTGGTTCTGAATTTTGGGTAAGGATTTGCAGTGTAAGTCAGAGTGAAATGAAGAAAAACAAGTAACAGAAGATAACGTTGTTGAGCCTTACAGATAAAAGACAGAAAGGAGATCAATGGTACTGACACGCAGGTAGGGTCAGAAGTCAATTTATGAACTGGGGGCTTGTTTCAGGACTTGGAAAAGGGTTTGTTTTAGGAAATAATGGATGGGGAGAGATGCCAAAACATGAGCATATAGGAAAAAGTTGGCAGATGTGAAAGGAGGGTACTGAAAAATTAGAGAGGAAGAATGAATGGGAGATCAAAGATACTCAAAGCTTGTTTTGACGCGGGAGAGGGGTGAATGTACGTGCAGGACACCCATCTGTTCCTTTGAGATAACAGAAGGAAATAGGTCACTAAGGGAGCACACAGAGTGAAGGGCATGGGGAATTAATAGACTGAGTGGGTTGAGGCAGAACTTGGTTGTGTGCATGAGTTTGATTTGTGAAGTGTCATATTTGCTACGTGCTCTGTAAATCTCCAATTCCTCATTATGTTTTTGCAGTGCGACTCCATGACAGTATTTCAGAAGAAGGTTTCCATTACCTCGTCTTTGATCTGTAAGTGTCTGTCTCTGATGCTTCACCAGTGATGCAGGCATGTTGATGGTTGACTAAGAGTGGAATAAAAAGCACCTGCATTAGTATAATTCTCCCTTTCTCTTTTGAGGCTTGTAATTACCTCTGGCCTATTTGACAAAAATCCATTGACTGTGTGGTGGGGACAGACCAGGAAGGCTCCTGGCTCCAGGTGTGGGATGGCGAGGACTGTTTATCCTGAGTATGGAGACTGATTTTTGTCTCTGAGGCAGCCCAGCGGGGGTCAGAGGAGGGGTGTCCTTCCCCAGCTCAGCATGCACTGAGCTCAGCAGAGGTGTGTGGGAATTCATGCACAGTGAGTCAGCAGTGCCCAGGACACTGTGAAAAGGCAGTCCCAGGGGTCGGTCACATGGATTTACCAGTGCTGGTGCCATGGAGGTGGAGCTCTGCCATGGCTCCCCTGTAATGCAGTTTCCCCTACAGGCTGTGGCAAAGGGCCCAGGTGGGTGGCCGTGTACATCCTGTGCAGCCTTTAACTGCACAGGCATGGGCTCTGTAACATCCTTTGTTCTTTTGCACTCCAGGGTTACTGGTGGGGAGCTCTTTGAGGATATTGTTGCTAGAGAATACTACAGTGAAGCAGATGCCAGGTAAGACGGTTTCCAGACCCTTCCATGCATGTTCCATGTACATGTACAAGTGGAATAAGTTTCCTGACTGTTGACCTGTGTGTGGCTCTGTTCTAACACTCTTGCCCCTTGTCTGGATAAAACAAATCCTCTTTCTGCTATTAGCATGAACTTGTTGTCACCAGGCAGCCTGACTCAGTACAGCTCTAGCCTTTGCCTGCTTGCAGACAGTGCTGTCTCTGCAGCTGTTGTGCTCTTTGCTGGGAGAGCCACTGCTGGCAGCGTTGTCTACCTGGCCTTTTTGGCGGGTGGTGACCGTGTGTCCTTTCTGAGCAAACATAAAGGAGAGCTGTGAGGGTGCTGCCTGCTTGGCCTTTTTCCTGTAGCAGGGTTTCCAGTGATGTGCCATTGCTGTTGGGCAGCCATTCAGTTTGCCTGTGTCTGGGTAATGGTTTGCAGGGCAGTGAAGAGAGGGGGCTTCGAAGGCTGTGTTTCTGTGGAAGCCCTCTCTGACTGTTCCCTGGTCAGTGCAGTGACGAAAGGCACAATATGAGAGAGCAACCTTTGTGTTTTAATGTTAAAAAGGTTTAGAGTTGTGCCCTTCTGTTCCTGAATGCGTTCCCTCTCTCCCACGTGTGAGCTTTCTGAAGTGGCATGTGCTTGTCATATACGGGGTGGATGTTATATGCAGCAGTAGCTGAGGGTGTTGTCTGACCCATCCATCTGCTGGACATGCAGCATCTGGAATCAAAGCTGGGATTAGGCCACTCCTGTTCTGCTTTTGCATGGCCTGGGAGTGGCCCAGTGGTGACATTTCACCCTGCTTATTCTGCAGGCATGTTCTTATCCCATACTAACCCTTGCTGAAGCAGAAATCAGGGGAGCCATGAGAAGAGAGGAGTAAGAAAGAAGTAGTGGGTACTGTGGCAGGTTGAGCTTGGTAGGCATTACTGTGAAGAAGATGATACTGAGTGCAAGGAAGGAAAGAGAGCATGACCTGGGGTGTTGGTGCAGCTACTGCTGATGGAGTCTGCAGGCACTTATTTGCTTTCCCTGTGGTTCACTTACAGCCTCGGTCTTCTGGGCGTTTCAGGCTTTCAAATGTGGCACTGCCCTGGGTGCTCTGCCAGGAGCCATCTGGTGATTGGGAAGGCCAGTGAACTCCTCAGCTCTCCCGGAGCTCCTGGCAGAGAGGTCTGAGAGCCCCACAGATGTTTTCAGTGGGGTGTACAGATCTTGTAGGCACAGCACCTCAGATGGATACACCGTCAGTCATGCTGCTCTGCCTCGAAGTTGGGCAGTTTTGAGGTTATCAGTCATAATCCTTCCCCTGTTCCTCTTGCCAGTGCGTGCTCCCTGAAGTGCTCAAGAGCTGTCAGTGACTGACACTGCTCAGGAAAATTATGGCAGAGTTAGGAGAAAAGGAGGACTGTCTGTTGCTCTGTGAGCCCTCCTTAGGGTGCTCAGTCCTCTGACTGTCAGCTGGTCAGGTCTCCAAGTGCCCACAAGATGACAGAGTGAAACTCCTCCCTTTCTCTCCCCATGCTGTGCTGAATTCCAGAGCAGTCTGAGAGAGCGAGGTCCGTGCCAATCCGCCGTGTTTGGCTCGCCTGGGACACCTCACACTTTTGCCATTTTTGGCCAGAAAATCTCTCTCGCTCAGACTCAGCTCTGTTCTAATTATACATTTTTGTTTTGGGAGCAGGGAGATTTTCATGGATTCCAACCTTGAGGATCACACTGCCAGCTCCAGAGGGGTGGGGGTGCTGCACCTCCTCTCCTCTTCCTCTCCTCACCCTCTTCCCATCTTTTCCTGTAGCCTTTTTTCTTTCCCTCAAATATTTCACTCATTTCAAATTTGGTCCACTGAGATTTGTAGAAGTCAGTGAAGGGTTTGAGAGATCCTACAGCGAGGACATAGACCTCTCTGAGTTGTCCACATCTGCATGCTTACTGCCTGTCCATAATTGTCAAAATCTCTCTTCCATTCCACATCACCCTTGGGAGCCAAGTAAATGTTTAGTGGAAGAGATGGTTCCAACCTGGAATCACAGCCATGGGTGGATTGTGCTGTCATTATGCAGCAGGTGTAAATAACATCTTGGTTTTGTCCCTGTGGTTTACAGCAGTGGGAATGGCAGAGGCAGGGTTTTCTGTGAGCTGGGGGAGTGCAGCGCACTGCACTTAATGGAATGAGTCTGCTTTTCAGATTACTAACCCCTTAAGTGGGATCTGTACTTAAAAGGCACCCAGCAAGCGGGCGTGTGTGCACATTGTGTATATAAAGTGCTTGAGATGCTGCTCTGAAAGCATTGCGAGCTGGCAGGCGCCCAGGCGTCGTCATCCTGAATTTGCTGGGGGAGGCTGCTGCTCTCCCAAAGTTTATTCTTTGCTCAGGACTAGCCCAGTGGAATGTTTCCTGGAGGGATTTGGTCCTGCTTGCACAACTTGGGCTGCTGTTTGAAGATACTCAGATGCCTTGGTTGTTCTGTGTGGGGTGGGCACTGTTGGCTGAGGGAGCAGGTGAGAGGCTTAGTGTGATGGGAAGGAAGGAAATGATGGGGGTCAGAAGAGAGGCTCTGTGGTCCTGCTACAGAAAGGATGTTTGGCATCCTGTTGCTGGGGGCTGGGGTTGTTCAGCTGTGATGGTGCTGAGCTGTGGCATGAGAGGTCATGATGAAGAGATTCAGCATGAGATCTTGAATGCCCCCTATTACAAATAGGAAAGTTAGGGAAGTAGTTCTGGGATGAGATGTTAAATATCTGTGTGTGTAACTTTGTGTGTCTCTTGCTTTTATCTTGCAGCCACTGTATTCATCAGATACTGGAGAGTGTGAATCACATTCACCAGCATGATATCGTGCACAGGGACTTGAAGGTAATGTTTCCTCTGTGCTGTAGTCTGAGGAGAGCAGCCAGGGGATCATTGGAAGAGGCAAGACAGGAATGTTGTGTTGCCAGCTGGCAGGGATTTTTGTATAGGCTTTTTTGGTTTGGTTTGGTTTAGTTTTGTTTTGTTTTTTTTTATTTGAACTGGGTTCAGGGGTTCATGAAGCACAAATTCACTTGTTCAGAGTTTTCTAGAGGGTGTGCTGAACTCTCAAGGAAGTTTCCAGTCTTTGTGAACCTTGCCAGCTCTCAGCCTCTCTGAGGCAGCTCCAGGATGGAGTAGTTGTGAATCTTGGAGTGAAGTATGCTTCCAGAGAAACTTGGGAAGGATTCATTATAATGAAGGACACTTTCTAGTTTGTGATTGAAGAGATCTCTAGAGACCTGGAGCAATCTTTGTTCAATCTGCCAGGATGAGTTTGTCTGCAGAGAGCATGAGTATTTTTATTCTGCAGTGTTGCCAAACACATGCCACTGCGCTAGGGCAGAGATGTTCAACAAGAATTTTTTGTGTCATTTCTTTCTTCTCTCATCAGTAGAAGCACTTCTAATCAAAACCCAAAACTGCTGGCCAGTTAAAGACTGTGTGAATCAATCATTTGACACATTATAACACATTTATAACCCCAAAGCCTCCACAGTGGAGTCACCTAAACTGCCTTCCCACGCTGTGCAGCTGTGCTGGGAGCTGGGCAGGCTCCAGAATGAAGAGGTTTGTGCGGGAAGGTCTGCATGCCCTGGAGCCTTCTCTGTCTAAAGTGGAAATGGTGATGGTCACCAGTGGTCCAGTTAAATTAATGCAGGATGACACCTGCTACTAGTGTTGGTTTGGGCTTGTTAAACAATATACAAGGGGGAAAGTAGAAAAATATTTTGCAGAGAGCAAGGTAAGAGCACATTGCAAACTTGGTGGCAGTGTTGCTTTGGCATTTTGATCTAGCAGAGAACCCTTTGTGTTTCTGACAGACTCCCATCCAACACTTTTGACCTTCTGATTCACAGCACTGTGAAAAAATGCCAATTATCTACTGTGGACTGTGGCTGCCCCTGATTAGACCCAACACCAGCTCTTGAGAAAGCAATATCCAAGAGGCTCTACTACCCAAAATTAGGGAGGCTATGAAAATCAGTAGTGTTTTCCAGTACAGAAGGAGTTTTTCTTGTGTTCAAATATAATCTAGTTTTCTTCCAAAAGTTTTGTTTGTAGGAAAGTTAGCAACTTGTTTAGAACTTACCAGCTGCTAGACACTCCCTGCTGTAGTTAATATATTTCTTCTGTTGCTTGCTCTGAATGACTGAAACTATCCAGGCCTGAGGAGTAACCATTTCTTTTAGCAATGGAAGTTTTGCTTTTTATTTAATATTTAGCTCCTTTCAAAAAGCTTAATCCTCAGGGTTAGTGTGTAATAACTGCAGAGCTTGCTTCAAGTAAAGTTTTGTCTTTTGCACCTCCCTCTCATAAGTCTGTCTTTTGGCTGACGTGCTATTAAAGAATGTCAAATGTTGAGCTGCCCATAGGAGCTGCAAGAAATTAGGGAGTGCATTCACATCCTCACCAAAAAGATTATGAAACCTGAGACAGCCCATATGTTGGCAAACATGCACGTGGATAACCATCATTAGCCTTAAGGTGTTTGCTTCTAAAATAGAGCTACAAGTGCTTAACTAGCACAAGTCTGTCTTAAATGTTGCTCTTTCTTAGTCAGGCTAAGTCCAGGTGTGATCTGGAGTTGGGAGGGATTTTCAGAAGATTTCACTGATCTTCTGCTTTAGGGTCTTGTTTAGAGTGGTGAATTTTCCTGAATGTAACTTGATTATGGCAATCTTTTCTACTTCCCATGTAGTGAAGAGCCAGTGGTATCCAAATGTTTTGAGCCCCAGTTGTCCTTCCTTCCATGCTGCTTATGGCAAGGACTGTGTTGGGGAAGGCTTTTCTCCCTTCATTCAAAGCAGCAGTAGGCACATGCCCAGTACTTTTAAGACACATGAATGAGCAAAGCATTTTGTACCTGTCTGGCAGAACAGGGGTAGAGAGTTGCTGTGGGGTGAAAATGATGAGAAAGCCACCAAAAAGGCCTTAATCAGATTTGTGAAACTGAGGCAAGCTCTTGTTTCTGGATTTCCAGGCTTCCATCCTGCTCAGTAAAAAATCAACTTGATATGAATTGCACAAAAGATGAGAAGGGGATAGGATAAACCACATTTGACCTGCCTATCTTCTACAAAGCCTTAATAGCCATCACCTTAAGGACTTTGGGGTTTCAAGGGGTCCTGTGTAACTAGGTGCTCTGGTACTTCAGAGGAAGCTGCCAATTCTCAGTCCAGTTTTTGGAGTTGTGTTAAATCTTATGCTGAAATCATCTGCTGGAACACAACAGAATTATGGTTTGAGTGAGATTCATTCAAGGTGGAACTGTGAGGGTCAAAAGCCTGTCTCCCTTTCCTGGCACATGGAAAAAGTGACATGGCCGCTTCTTGTATAGGTGATGGCAGCAGTAGCAAGACAGAATATTTTATGCTGCTGTAAATGTGTAGCATGAAAAAACTGCTTACAAGAATACTCACTGCTGTGCTGCTTATGCCAGTTTGAGGCTGAGGCTTTTTCTGTAAGGGATGAAAACTACTGCCTAGCCAGATGATGCCTTCCCACATTACAGCAGTGTGTTTGGCAGCCCTTATTAGCATCATATTTACTTTTTCAGTGCCTTGGGGACTGTCTAATGTTCAAGGGGAGAAACATCACTGCAGATTGTATCTCCTGCATTGTCCCTCCCTTCTTCCCCCCCGCCGTCCCCCGCCCCGCAGGTATTCTCTTTGAGGAGGGCAGAATCCAATTTTGGCTTAAGTGCTGCAGGAACTGTACTGCCAGTGCCCTCTGGTGTCAGCATGTAATGTATGGGCTGGGTTGGAAGAGGCTCTGGCTCCCACAGAGGAACCAGAGGATTTGTGTTAGACATGATGATTTTCTGCCACTCTAGGTCAAGGCCATTTGTTGCTAATGCTGTGCCTTCACCTGAATAGCTTTAGTACTGCATGCTAAATTCAGTCAGCAGGTGCAATTTAGTGATGTGAATACGAGGTGAGAGGTTTTAACAAGGATGTCAGTCTTTCATTCTTACTCTCTTTTTTCTTTCTTCTCCTCAGCCTGAGAATTTACTACTAGCGAGTAAATGTAAGGGTGCTGCTGTCAAACTGGCTGACTTCGGACTGGCTATAGAAGTCCAGGGAGAGCAGCAGGCCTGGTTTGGTAAGACTGTTTGAGCTTTCCCAGCTTTGCTCCCCTGTTTTCTGGTGGCTGGTTGAGCTGCATCCTCCTGAGTGTTTTCTCTCAGCTCTTCCAGCACACTTCTCTGCATTTGGCTGCTTCTTTTTCAAGCATGTCAGCCTCTGGGCCTTAGGCACAAGCCTAGGTGCAATAGAGGAATAAAGCTGATAAATAAAGACAGAAAAAATGGCTATGTGTTTCTCTATTTTTCTTCTCAGTTTACAGTAGATGTTAGTGTGAGAGATGAATGCAGCTGCTAAGTTTAGACCCTGATCTGAACTTTCCTACTGCTCAGAAGTGTAGACATCTGGAATTTTGTTTGGTCACTTTACAGAAATGCATTTGACCTTGCCTTCCTTAGGCACATTTGGATCTGACCTTATCTTTGTTTAGCTAAAACATAATTAGAAATGAGGTCTTTTCAGGCTAAAAATCAGCTTAGTGCTGCAGAGATTCTGGAAACATTTCTTGTTCTCTTGGTCTCCCCACACCACTTGGCAATCGGATGTGTTCCTTCTGTGTCTTGTGTTTTCAAACTCCAAGCCATTATATGCAACAATGAGACAAGGCCTGGCTGACAAGTTTGTGCCCAGCTGGGTCCTCTTGGTTCCTCTTACTTGTCTGTTTTTCTTGCAGTACACAGGCACTGGATCCCATCTGATTTTCTGTTTTATTTTAGGTTTTTTAGCCTCTTTTTGTTGATTTACCAAGAGACAGCTCTAGGAAATATCAGATGAAGGGTGGGAGAGATGGGGTTTGAAATTTGTTAGTTACCACTAGTGGGTTTTGTGATATGGCAAGATCTCTTCTGCTTGGGTACTCTAAGTACTTCATGTCATCCATTTCCTGGCAGGGTTTGCTGGTACTCCAGGCTACCTCTCCCCTGAAGTCTTAAGAAAAGATCCTTATGGAAAACCAGTGGATATATGGGCATGTGGTAAGATTCTGTCAAAATGTTTTACGCTTAAACAACATCATTCCATGTAAAAGAGTGATTCCTTGTAGCCAGTTGCTGGGAGGGTGCACAGTGCTCCACAGTGGGTGGAGACATGAAGGCACAATTGAGGAAAAGCACTTTGTGTAGATGGAATGAGTATTGGAGCCTGAACTCATTTGATTCTGGCTCCTAATCCTTTCCTCAGGCCATCTATCCGATGTTTGAGACTCAAGAGATAGGACTGTCTATGCCTTGCAGAGTCAGTTGTTTAGATAACTGTAGCAATTTGCTATTACACTAACTGTGTAGGAGATGTAATACTGAAGAGGGAGGATTTTTTTAAAAGAAAAGAAGTAAGTGTAAATGTATCTGGGACTGATAAGTTTAAAGATTTATATCAGTGTTGCCTGACATGGACTAAATGGTTCTCTGCAGGCCAGGAGTGTCAGCTTTGTCAGTGTCATTTTTGTCCCAACACCATGCACAGTAAGCATCTAAAAACAGAGTCCTTTCTAAAACGTCCCTTTCTGCCCAGGAGCCCTGGGAGATGTGGCTTCATCTTGCTCTAAGAGCAGCTGGGAGTTGTGGCTCGCCAGCCACGGCAGCCAGAGGAGGGTGAAAGGAAATGCAGCTCATTCTAGCTCCTGGCACTGGTGTTAAGAGCTGAACGTGATGTGCCAGGGTGAGGTTCAGCAGGTGACAGATTTGTACTGCTTTGCTATCTCAGAAGGCTAAATATGATGGCAAATGAAGATATGGAGCAATCATTGCCTTGGGGACTGTCAAGAGGGAAGGAAGAGGGGCTGAAGGAATAATTGGCGTATTAGCCTAACCAGAGTGTATCTGTGTCTCTCCCTCCCAGGAGTGATTCTGTACATATTACTAGTGGGGTACCCTCCCTTTTGGGATGAAGATCAGCACAAACTCTATCAGCAGATCAAAGCCGGAGCCTATGACGTAAGGGCACTTTCTTGCTGAGTACCTGCATGGGTGTAGAAGCCATCCCAAACATGGCCCTCTCTTACCTGGCGTCCAGCAGCAGGCCCCAAGCTTCTGTGCAAAGTGACGTTTGGCGTGCTCAAACCTCCTTGTCTTCACTGCTGGGACACAGTCCTGTCTGGGGCTGCTCAAGGGATGTGTGGAAAGCATCACAGTGGGCACTAGAACGTTGACACTTGTTAGGGAAATGCAGAGGGTGGGAAATGGTGTCTTCTAGTAAAAATCCATCTAGTAAAAATCCATTAAAATCCATCAAGTGCTGCAGATTAGCTGTGCTAATGTTTTCAGTGGAGTAGAGGGAAGGCAGAATGAAGGAGCTTGTCTTTGTCAAGGCCTAATAAAAAGCGTGGGGATGTATTCTGTAGAATAATAGCTTAAATTATTGTCTCTGGTCTCCTCTGTGCCATAGTCCATGGAAAGCATGGAGCCCAGTGAGAAGACTGAATGGTGAGGACCATTGAAGGAGTGGCTTTATGGTGGGGATCAGCATGGGTTGGGTTGGAGGCTCTGGTAAAAAGCCAAGCAGCTCATGGAACACTTCTTAGAGCACAGCAAAACTGAGGTGTAAGAAACGTCTGAGAGAGGAGTAGCAGGGAGGTGGTTAGTACTGAGGAAAACAAAGGTGGTATAAAATGTGGTTTGGGTGCTGCAGCTTTAATGTTTGACATAAACTCTTCCGTGTAAGGAGAGGCTTGAGAGGGAAGAAGAAACTCCTGGAAATCCTAGCTCGAAGTCTGTGGGCATGAATATCAAGAGGAAGTTGAGGAGTTCATTTTGTAGGATGTCTTGTGGTTTGTATTAAACAAAAATAAAACCCCAGAAGGTGAGGGTTCTTCTGGACTCCTTCTGCCAGTTACCTCCCAGCTTCTGTGCTTGAGACCAAGAGAGAGCTGTACTGGTGAGAACAAAGGTCTGCCTATGTCCTGGCTCAGTGGCTGCTTGAGTGAAAGCAAAGTGATGCCTTTGTACTTGATAGCCTTACCTGGTCTTGTGTTCTTCTCTTGCCTTGCTGGCCCTCTAGTTTTTGTGTTGCTTGTTCTCATTTGAAGCTTTTTTTGCACTAATTATATCAATGGGGATTTTCAAAGCACTTCAGGGATTAAATTCCTCTTTCCGTAAGTCATGAAGGGTGAAGTGCCTGATCCCTCGTTATCTATCTATTGGTTTTGAATTCTTCTCTATAGCGAACAAATTTGAGTAGGTTGTTCCCTCATTTGTCTGATGGAAAACTACTGCATTTTACTGATACACTTGCCCCTTACCCAGCCCTGAGAGGTCTGTATGCACAGGACCAGGACCAGTCTGTTGCTCTCCCTTGACCAGAGAGGAAGTGGCAATAGTGAATTTTTTTTTTTTTTTTACTTTGGGCTGTTAGGTAGGGATTTTGCAAGACCTTACCATGAATACTTCAGAGTTCAGGTGTGGGGAAAGTGTCCTGGCTTGAAACTTCAGTATCATGATTTTTTGAGCAGCCTCTTGCAATGTTTGTAGAACAAATTGTGTAATGCCTTACTGATGCCTGCAAATACAGAAATAAGATTATATGCAAATCAAATACAGCAGGTGTATTGTTATAACCCAACTGAGTAAAGTGATAAAAAAGCAGGAGAAATAAAGATGGAATAAACTTTTTCTAAATAATGTAGTACTGTAAGGATATATTTTCAGGACAAATCCATTTTTTTCTCCCACTTAAAGACACGGAGCTTTACCCCAACAGCATATTTGTGTTCTGAAATTCACATGTATTTGTCAGTAGATTCATAGGATTTAATCTCAGCATGCTGTCTTCCATACCACATGCAATCCACTGTAAATATCTCATCTTTATCATCAATGGAATTATAGTAGAAAGCAGTTACCCCTCACAGATGATCAGCAGCTAAAATACTTAAAATTATTTTCTTTGTTTTCATGCTTCTGTACTCCCATCCACTGTTACATCTCTCTTGCTCCCCAAGTAATGATCTTGGTATGGTAGGTGGTTGCTAACAGCTTGCTGGTGGGCTGCTACACCTAAGTGACTGGTATTGTGCCAGAATCTTGTGTTTTATGGTGGGAAAAGTGTACCTGATGGGATGTTCTCTGTTAGTGGGTTTTGTTTTCACGAGGTTTGCTGTAGTTAACTTTTCCTGATTTTCCGTAAGTTATTACAGCTTTTAGCATGCTGAAGAAAGAGACAGGTGAGGTGAAACAGTATAGTTGCCTGTGTTTTTCGTGTAAGAACTCAGTCAAAAAGATCTGTGACTTTACTTTTTTGGCTGTTGAATGTGAAAGAAATTCAAAGATCTGAGTGATTTGTTAAAGGCTATTAAACTCTTAATCTTCTTGCTTATATCTGGTGAATGGTACAGATGTGTCCTGCTGTCTGGTACCATTCATTTACTGGATTCTGGATGAGTTTTGTTCAGTATGGGTTTTCACAAAAATTGCTGGTTTTTGCCATGTGTTAGCCCTGATATCAAAAGGGCAAAGGCTGGAATTTAGCTGTGTAGCAGGGGAGGATCTCTTCTGCTAGTAGAAGATATTTCTATTCAGTTCATCACCTGTTCCTTCTTCCTCTTTTAGTTCCCATCACCTGAGTGGGACACTGTGACTCCCGAAGCCAAGAATTTGATCAACCAGATGCTGACGATAAACCCAGCAAAGCGCATCACAGCTGACCAGGCTCTCAAACACCCATGGGTTTGTGTAAGTGTTCTCCTTATTACAGGCTGATCTGTGCTTTACCTTCAATGGACATGCCAGGAAGACTTGAAGGATCCAGAATATTTCAAATTATAATTTTTTTTGGATACTGACCTTCAGCAAGACAACTTTGTCATGCTGTCATGCTTTTATTGCCACAGTAGAAAAAAATCCCTTATTCTTTTAGAATTTTGTCAGTGTCCATAGTTTCTGGCTTTTTTCCTATGTCTTTTCCAATCATCCTAAAATGTCAAATGGAGTTTGGTATCAGACAAAAATTTTAGGACCATTTTTTTCTTCATCTCTGCTTCAGTTTATGGCATAGCATCTTTACAATATTTCTGCTATGCTGCAGCTTAATTGGCTGCAGACTTGAAATCAGCAAAAAAATCTTTTGCTGTTTTGTGTATGTAGTTTCTGTCTTGCCAGACCTCACACATAAGTATTTTTCATCTTTTGCAAAGTTGGCAAGGAAATCCCAGAACACAGCTGGGTGTGGGTGTAGGGGAGGGCAGCAGTGATGAACTTTTATCTCTGCAGGATGAAATAGTTTCACCTAAGTCTAACCAGATGCTCTGGTAATACCACAGCATACTTCTGGGATGGGTCTAGTGTGCTCCTTTGCTCATTTTTTCTTGAGAAGCTGTGGTGGTGGTATCCTTATACCACAAATCAACAGATAACCAATTTAAACTTACTTATGTGAACATCTGTCTAACACAAATGTCTGCTGTAAAATGATGCAAGTTTCTTGGAAGTCAAAACTTCACACTAGCTAAGACTGCATCTCTTTTTTTTTTTCTCCTTGCATGCTTAATCAATTGGCATTCCTGTGTATTTAACTTTACTCCCAATGCCTGTAGCCAAAGTTGTATTATGATAGCCCACGCCCTGTGGCAACTTCCCTTTTCTGAGCTGGTGGGAGTTGGATTTCCAGCCATGTCAGCCTCTTGCTGGAGCTGCCTCCTGTTGAGTCTGTTGTTTCCCTCTGCTTTGCAGTCCCTGTGTACATGACATGTATTTCCTTTCTGAATCAGTGTGGCTCCTCTAAAGTAAATGTTGTAGGAAATCCTAAGAGTTCATATTAGACACTGAATATCTTTAGCATCACTGAACTTCCAAAGTGTGTCCCCTGATTCTTGTAAGCTCACATTGAACAACGGGACATCACTGTCTCTCCTGGGAAGGCTGAAGGAACAGTGACCACCAGAGTTGTTTGAGGATGCTTTGGCTGCATTCTCCCCACTCTGCTGTGTGTCCTGCAATAGGTGACCGGCTTTGGCAATAGGATTAAAGCAGAGACTTCCACAAAACGAGCTGAATATAAACATGGCTTACAATTCTTTTGGGTATTACAGATTTTTTTCAAGCAAGAGAAAGTTAGTGGAGACTTTGTTCACACTCGTCTGCCAGGTTAGAAATTCACCCACTATCCTTGTAAAGGGAATTCAGGCTTGTGATTCTGTGCAAGAGCAACAGCTACTTTGGCATTAGTCACTGGCTTCCTCATGTGCTCCAAATGCTTGGCAGTCTCTGATTTTCTCTTGTGGTCTTAATGACTGCAACACTTCTGGGAAGTTGTCTTTTTGCAGCTGATGGGATCCCAGTCTGCTGTGGATAACAGATGTACATCATTGGGTAGAGATTATGCTCATTTTTTTTGCATTGGTACAATAGAAATACATGGTCTTTTCTCTTACCCACTGAGAATCTGTTTCTGCAATGCTGATACAAAGATGCCAAGGCCCCAGCTAGTCAACCTCTTACATTGGAGGGGTTGCCATGTCCAGGAAGGCTGCTGCTCATGAGTATTCACTTACTGCTTGAAATTTTCCATTCAAGCTGGAACTAATGCAGCCCAGGCCTTTTTCCCAGTGCCCCTAACTCAGTTCTCCATGGGTATGCTTGTTCATTTGGCTTTGTCTTCATGCTATCTTAAATCTCATGTGTTCCTGAAAGGCAGGGAGCACTGTTTGTCACCTGTACCTCAGTCATAAATTTTCCTGGATGCAGTCCTGTAATAGCCCACCTTGATTTAATGTGTCTTGATGGTAGTTCTCAAGTTATGAACCAGTTGTAGTGTTTTGCAGCCACGCAGTGGTGAGAGGCTTGGCCATGTCAGCTTGAATGTCTTGATTGTGTACACATGGAATGAACTTCCCTGGCTGATTTGGCATGGGCATGTTCTTGATCTTCTGCTGTTCCTGTTTTTCAGCAACGATCCACTGTGGCATCGATGATGCACAGGCAGGAGACTGTGGAGTGCTTGAGAAAGTTCAATGCTAGAAGGAAGCTAAAGGTAAGTCCCTCTTAATTTGCCTTAAGTTTCTTTTTGGTTCTCTGAATTTGAGGTTAGTGCCTTCCCAGCAACAATAGTTTTTTTCATGACTTGCACAGTTATGTGGTCCTCCAGGACAGGGTACTGAAGTCGTGTACTGAGGAGTGTACTGAGTTTCTTTCTCCAAGCTCTAAGCTTCCAGTGCCTCTTCTGCTGCATATTCACCCCTTCTACTTGCTGCCAGCGAGTTGAAATAGAGCAGCTAGTCCTGGGAACACTCTGAACACTCTTCACCTTCCAGTTCTAGAGTTACCAGTTGCCTCCAGCTGGGGCAAAGCCTCTGGCCTGTGCACAAAGCAGCTCTGCTGTGGGGAGGACAGGAAGCAGCTAGGTGTTTAACTGTAATTCTTAGTGCCATTTTGGATTTCATAGGCTATCTGGCCTGGCATCTAGCTGCTGCTCTGGAAAGGCAGGACTGCGAGTGGTCCTGTGTCAGGCCTAACAGCCACACGTGGGAGTCCTGCATACACCAGGCTTCCTCGGGGTAGCAGTGGTAATTCTGCATGGGTAGCTGATGCATTGTGTTCTCTGTGGGTCAGCCCAGCCCATTTCTCAAGTGACACTTTGTTATCCCTGCTTTGTGTTCCCCACAGGGTGCAATCCTCACAACGATGCTTGTGTCTCGGAATTTTTCAGGTAAGTCCTCAGTGCCCCCATCCCTTCCTTGGTTTTGCTTTGTTTGAATGAGCTGGAAAATATTTGAACCATTTTAGGATCAAGTAGGAGGGGAGGAAACATATTCTCAGCTCGTGGTCACTTTGCCTGGGCTGGTGACCAGTGTGAAATAGGAAATTATTTGTTTGGAGAGGAGTACATGGTATTGCAGTCCGGTACAAAACAGAAATAAAGTCAGCTTCCATAATAGTCTCATGTTATTTTGTTAGCAAATAACTTGTGAGAAATTCTAGCTGGTATCATTAGCTTTCCCATCATAAACTAGGAGTGAAGAGCTCCTATTAGGTAAAAGTGTCTCCTTTAGGTCTGAGGCAGAGACAGGGAAGTAACACTGGTGAGAATAGGGACAGGAGCTATTTGGGTATTGTATTACTTTGACTCATCAAAAATGGGTCTGAAGTGTCTGGCTATTAGTTTTCCTTCTTGGAGTCTCAGAGTGGTTTTCATCCTTTTAAATTTAATAGCTGGTAGTCTGGCTCCCACCCAACTGCATTACGTAGTGCATTTACTGAAAATGCAAATCTCAACATGTAAATCCATGCTTTTTGGAAGATTATTGTCTTGGCTCGGCACACCTAGGTGACGTAAACTATCTCTTCCATTTGGGTGGAAAACCTCTATTTGTAAGTGCTTTTGGCTTATGGAATCTTTGTTCTCTTTACCCTGTTTGTAATTTTCTTTCTCTTTTAAAAGAGCAATCATTGAATGCATGAGTCAGATTTTTATTGCACCTGACTACAGCTGCTTTCAAGTGGAAGTCTGCTGTATGGATTATGTGATGATGGAAGGGTATTCATTTCATCTGGCCATTTACTAATGCTGCATACCAATAGTTATATTCTGGGTGTTGTTACAGTAAACTTGTAATTGAAATAAAAACCTCTGTGAAATGATCATCCCAGTGTACAAAGTGCACATTCATGTATACATTCTTCTGTGAACTGACAGCAGCATTTTTAACCTTCTGTATGGTGATTTTAAAAAAATATGTGAAACCATGCTACAGTTAAGGGCCAACCTTCAGCAGCATCCAAACATTTTTTTTTCTTGGTTCTTGCTTTCAGGTAGACCTGATCCAATATGTCAGCATCACTTGTGGCTATAGCAATTTCTTTTTACTGCATTTCTCATAGTTTGACCTTAAAGGGACAGAGAGATTTTATCCATTCATCTGTCCCATGATTGTGCTATTACAGGACTTAAAAATTCTGTACTGTTTTCTGAGATTGATTCTGAAATAACTGTTTGAGGACCTATGGCACAATGACAGGACAGAGCTAAACATTTTCTTGGGCCTTCTGCTGGTGTGAACTGTTTTTGTTCTATTGACACAGCTCCTCTTTATTTCAATTAATTGATTTTGAAATAGGGATTTTATTCTTTTTTTTATAAACAGAAGTTTTAGATTAATTTTTAGTCTGCAAGTGTTGTCACTTCTAATGATGCTGCAGAAGTGCTTGAGTAAGAAAATCTCTTATGGCTCAGATTTTGAGTACATGAAATGCCAGAGAGAAGAGTTCTCCTTAATGGTGTGTGACCTATACATCCACTTAATCCCTGAGCTAGCACTGAGGAGGAAAAAGCTTGCTCTACTCATTCTTCTCTGTCTCAAAGGCTGAAGCTGCTGGATCCACTTCAGTTAACAGCTGAAGAAAAGGAAATCCTTGGTGGCCCATAGTGAGTGCAACGTTTGTGGTGTCACTGAGTTCTGCTTTGAATATAAGCTGTGATTCCAAGTATGAGACACTCAGAAAAACTGTTGAGAGAGAGATGTTGTGAATTTAGATGCAAAGTCTCTGTCAAGAGTAGCAATTTCTTACGCTTTTATGTGCTTTTAGAGGGGTGAGATAATCTACTCCAGTTTTCTTTGCAGGACTGTGTGTAATATGAGCTTTACTTTTTTTAAATTATAATTACTTTTTTATTTACTTAAGTTTTCTAGTTGGCTGCAGTTGAAGTAGATACATCTGCTGGAATTAAAGAATAAATGCATGCTAACTCAAATTAGTAAGTTAAAAAGTTTGTGTGGGAACTTTGGGTAGAGCTCAGACTTTTCTCACCATGACAGGCATCTAACTGCCCTTGAAGAGTTCTGCAATAATACTTGTTTGTTCCCCTAAAGCCCTTAAGGGGTTTTTATTTTCTCTAATTGGGTAACACTATTTTGTGGGTTTTTAAAAGTTCCATTCCCAGCAGACAGGGAACTAGATTTATGAAGAGAGAAGCTTCTCCCTGCCTGGGGATCTCCTAAAAGTTTCTTTCACAGATGTTTTGAACAAAGAGGAAAATGAAGGCTCACGTGGCCCCAGTATCAATTAATTAGGCAGATAGTGCTATCTGCAGGAAATATGAGAAGTCTCCTTTAATCTTGTTGTCATTACTATCTCCTGTGTCACATTTTGTAATATGGTTCACTGTGTAGGCCTGTGACAAACTGTATTCCTAAAGAATCTGTAGCAGTACTCTCTTTTTAGCCCATCAAACTTAGCCAAAAATTCTTGCTTTTTACAAAGAAAGGGGAAAAAAAAGTTTGCTGCTTGCCATGTGCCTTGTGCCCCAGGCCAGTGAAGTTAAAGGATATCTGGTTCCTTTTCCCAGTTAGGGTATATTCAGCCTTTTAATATTGGCTGTTTGTGGCTCTTTTAGAAGATTGCCTCTCAGGCCAGCTGTAGGCTATTTGTTAAAAGCAGGTACAGTTGCACTCCTTTCAGTATAAGTCAGGAAGTTGAAACCTGGTTACAATAAGGGATTTGTAGCTTCTGTCCTCACTCTGGTGGGTGTTAATTCAGCTGCAAGAGAGAAGAGTGCAATGTAAGTTTTGCTGTGGGATTGTTAGGGCCTCACCAGGGCATGCACAGGATTTCTGGGGTGTTCACTTGGGTCTGTGAATGTGCAGATGATCCAAGCAAACACTGATCTGATCTGCATTCACTTACAGAATACGGAAGTGCAGTTGGGTAAATCAACTGATTAGATCATCTGCAAGAAACTCCTAAATCATCTTCTGGGAAGTACATGTAAATTTATTACTAGAAGAGAGTTGGCAAGGTTTTTAGAGATGCCTGCCATATTTAAGAGTGCCTGCACTCATTTATGTAGATAAAACTTGCTATAATCTGAGTGAAAGGATGAAAAAAGCTGGTTTTCATTTTAGGAGTAGCCATCTTCACAAAATGCTGAGAAGTGGCTTTTTTCCATAAGCTGATTTTTATGCACAACTTACAAGTGGCCTATGTGAAATTCTTAGAACTGTTTTCCTAAGTGAGTTGCAACTGTTAATTTGGGGAGCTGTTCAACAAGCTTTCACATTGTGAAATTCACTTCCATCACGTGGTTCAGCACAAGTCCTGTGTTCAAAATAGATCCTAAGGCAAACATTGCAGGTAATTAAGCCTTATGCCTGAAACCTCTATTTTTAACTGCTGTTGGTCTTTTTTCTGGGTTATTGTCACTGCTTGCTCAAGTCAGTTTTGTGAGGGAGCTGTTACAGCAGCATGTGACAATAACTGGAATTTGCTACAAGTCTCTAAAGATCCTTATTAACACTCCAATGTGCAGGTTTGGGTTTTTGACTAGATAGCTGAGGTTGAGAGAGGCTGGAGGCAGATTCAAGGAGCAGGGCTCTTTCTAACTAAGTAAAGAAGGCCCAAATATGCCTGTGCGTATTTCATGTCACCTGTACAGAGACATTTTTTAGCTGACTAAAGAGCAAGAAGGAGGAAATTATACAAATACTGAAGTGGTACTAAATTATTTTGCTCTCTTGTTCTACCTCCCTTCCAGAAGTGTGTGTGAAACTGAATTTTTGCTGTTTTGTGTGTGTGCATGTGCATATACATACATATTTATACTCAGTTTAAATTTGGTCCTTTCCTTTGACTGAAATGAGTAATATATTTGAAGTTTCTATTGTGTTGTGCTAGGTAGATATTGATTCAGGACCAGAAATCTGTATCTCCTGGTATGAATCCACAGAATGAAAATATGGAGTGGGAAAAAATTATTAAGGTATTTACAGAGCTTTGACTAAATAAGCATGACATCACTTGAAACCACATTTCTCAATCAGAAGATGAAGTCACATTTAATGAAAAATTAAGTTGTTTTTAAGGGTTTTCTCTGTATCTACTAAACCTCTTAAGAAACAGTAAGGGTTTTCGTGAATGGTGCTCAACTACTACTGTGTGGAGCTGCAGAAGTAGTGGATTTCAGTAACTGCCATTTGCAACTTCCTAGAGTGATGTAGATTTCATTACTGCATTTAAGATTTTATCACTATAGCTATAGAGTCTAATTTATCATCAAAAGTGAATGTAAATTATTAGAATAATTTCTTCTACTTCTACATTCTTCTCTCTTAAGTTCGGGAAAGCTCTGTGAATACTTTTTATTGTGGTGTTTGACCTTAATAAATAGATATTCTTGAAGTTACACTGCAATCATGGGCACTGTGTGTGTTGGTAGCCTGAAGTGCCTCTGGTGACTGTTGGCTCCTTTGTGGTGACCCCAGCAGTGACATTGAGTTGACAAGTAGTTAATATCACTTTCTTTGAACTGAGAATATGAGAATGACCAACTGCAACTCTGTGTCGTTGGAAGTCTTTGTTGGTTTGATACAATTATTTTTACCAAGTCTCAGTTAAGTCCAGAATTCTTCAGGTACAAATGCTTGTGTTTAGAAGCCAGACCTTGGCTTGTTTGTTGGACTAGTATTATAAGTTAGTCAGACTTAATAAAGGCAGCCTCAGTGTTCTTCCTGCATCCCAAAAAAGGACTCTCTGGAAGCTTAACTGAAGCAAGAAATGTAAGTGAGTTTTTGCAGCTGAGGACAGGGCAAACACAGGGACAGGCTGGATGAAGGGTTGCTCTCTCTGGAGGAGGAGGAGGAGTGGGGCTGGCAGTGGGGAAGGCACCATCCATGACTGTCTTTGGGCTGGATATTTCCTCTTCAGTCCCCCCCCCAGCTCTGGTACATCCAGAGTGTCTGGTGTTCATTGCTGATGCATTCAGCATTAGGGATTTGTATTTCTGCCAGAAGCGTGGTCCAGAGCCCAGGCTGTTTACTATGGAGCTCAAAACTGAGAAATGTGGGAAGAAGGAGAGGTATGTGCAGGAGAGGCCTTTTGTGTTTCTCTTCAGAGATTAACTGAAGAGAGTCTTGTTAAGCCAGGAACAGAATTGTGTTTTTAAGTTACTGGGTTGGCAGCATGTGCTTTTGTGTTTCTTTATTCTAGAAGAACTCTTAACGAGAAGAGGGAATTAAAACCCTTTAACATTTAGAGGAAATGGGAAGGATAGAAAAAATTAATACTAGCATCTCGTGCCTGGAAAACCGCAGAGAATTGGTACAAGACCATTTCAGGAACAGTAAAGAATCTGCCTACATGTGTATTTGGGTTTTTCCCCTCCTGTTGTATTTTTGCTAATCTGCCTGTCTTCTAAAAGGATTATTGTTACAGGAAGTCTTGTCTGTTGCTTGTGCAGAAATTCTTCTTGCATCCCCTTTAATTTCTGTCTTGTAACTTATGCAGGTTGATCTGTGGCAGACCTGCATGCTTCCATTTTGTCTGAGCTATCTGAGTCATCTTTGTGTGTAAATGCACTTCATGGGTTCTCCAGCTGTCTTTGTAAACACAGTATGATGCATTAACTAAATACACCACAGACAGAGTTTCTTTCTACAGCTCTGGGGTGCTGTCAAGCCTGTGGGAGAGCAGTGTGTGCATGCAGAGGTACAAACAGGGAAGGAGGCTGGACAGGCAGGCTGCACCAGGGAACACACATCAACATTACATAGTGCTGGGCTGCACAGAGGGACTCTCAGCTGAATTTGCTTTAATGTTGTAGAACATGATTTTAGCTCTCTTCTGTCCACAAAGGCAAATGTGAGGTTGTGGGAAAACTGCACAAAGTGTGAAAAATGTAGCTTCCCTGCTTGTCTCTGGGTCGTTCCCAGAACATATGGTGGTACTATTTTGCTTCTCTGATGGTGGAGGGTTTTTTTTTCACTTCAAGGATGTCCCATTTGGCATATTTGTTAAGCTGCAGAATCCTTTACTCCTTCTGGAGTGTTGTAAGACCGTAACAGTTTCTTGTTTTCAGCAGTTGTTGTGTGAGATGCCTTGATGCATGTGTGGTGTGGATGCTGGACCCCTTTTGACCCTGTAGTCATATTTTCTCCTTCTCACTTGCATGTAGGCTCAAGCTAGGCCTTGAAATGCCTTGAAGGTGGCAAGAACTTCTTTGTTTTACAGTCTTGCAATGCTTTAATATGTGTACACTCAGGAAAGAGACTGTTGCAGGGCAGATGAGTTGCTTTGCCCACCTTCATGTGTGCACATTGGAACACTGTGTTTTGACACATCACATTCAGAAAATCTCTGCATGAGGCTCTTCCAGTGGTCTTGGTTTCTGAGAACTGGAATGAGAACAAAATTGTAATCTAGCTTTATACTTGCATTAGGCAGTAGAATTAGGAAACCAATTCAAAGATTCTAGTAAGCTTATATGGGGTGCCACCTCTTTGGGAGGAGATGCTGTAGTCATTTGCACCAGCTCAGCTAACATTGTGTCATTAATCCATGCCTATAGGGTCTTGTAGGGGAAGGCAGGGCGGAAAAAGTGGCTGACATAAAATTTGAACAGTTGCTTAGGTATTGCAGAAACCTTCTCTGCCTAACATTGCTGCTTCTGGAGAGACTGAGCACTCTGTGCAAGCTGGTCAGAATGTCTTGGGAATGGAACATTTCAACAGACACGCGAGCATTGTCTGAGGACTTGCCTTTTCTCTAGGCCTCATCTTTGCTGCACCTAAAACCCATCAGCTTCCCAGCAGCTGCTTAGGAGAGCCATGGCATGTGTTGGTACAGTAGTTGTCTTGCATGCTGTTTACAGAAGTTGAAACAACTGAATACCTTCTTCATGAGTAGATGAGAAATGTTTTATATCTGTTCAAGTTGTGGATGGGGTCTTGCTGTTGACAGTCATTGTCAAAATAGCACTTTGCTGTAATAGATGGAGCAGCTCCTTCATCACTCCCAAGTGTGCCTTCTGCCAGGCATTTGTTGTGGGCTGAGTGCTTATCATTCTCTCAGTTTCATTGGTAGTGCCAGTTATTCAAGTTGAGCACAGCAGAGCATCTTTATCTTTCAGTGAAGAAATTCAGCCTAGTTCCCTGTCTCTTTTGCCATTCTCTCTCTTTTTAACAGTTTTCAGATGCTGCCTTTTGCACTTTTTCAGTCCCTTCCTTTTAGCTATCCAACTATCCCCAGAAAAACTGAACAACAGTAATTAGAAGGCTTCTGTGTTATCAGCACCCCCTTTATAAACCACATCTGTTATGTGAATGGCTGCACTTACAGGTGCAACCTTTATCCTGTTGCAAAAATCAGACAGATTTCTATAGCTTTTCTCCTTGTAACTGCTGACACTTCAGGGTGGGGTCACTATGTAAGTGGAGGATTAACAGAGAAACTCTAATTTATCATTTCCGACTTAGTCTTCTTGAGGTGGTGAAAGTGGTCATATTTTTGCCTGAATAGGTGAGCATTACATAGGATAGGTGACCCTCTGCTATCAGGATGGATTTGGTGAGTGACTTGTCCTGTTTTCCAGGTCTCTTTCTGCTAGAGAGGAATTAGCAGGATGGTTGTCCTTCTGAAGTTTAGTACGTTTTTGAGGGAAGAGGGGGGGGAGAGAGAAAACGATTAGATAGTCTTGAAACCAAAATCTGACCTACTTCTGCTTCTCTCCACAGCTGCCAAAAGCCTGCTGAACAAGAAGTCAGATGGAGTGAAGGTAAGTTCTTGCTTTGCCATTTCACTGTCTCTCCCACCATCTGAACAGAAGGCAGCCGCTCTCTCTGGTGCCCCTCCCCTTCCAGGATAGAACCACAGCCCTGTCCTGTGACTGGGATGCTATAACCAGTGTCTTGTAATGGAACCCTGGGTGGGATCTTAGTGCTCCTTACATGCATAACCAGCTAAGTGCACTGTTGCAGCAGCAGGAATTCCTTTTTCCCTTTCTGGGATGTATGGAGAGCTGGTCAGCACTGGTTTAGAAAGACCAAGGACTTGCTCAGTTGTGACATGTGCCACTGACTAGTCTGTTCTGTTCAGTGCTTCTGACAATGAAAATTGCTCAGGGCAATTGTGAGTGAATGATGATTTACCTAGCAGACCCCTAAAGTTTCTTGGTCTGCTCCCTAGGACAGGTGCTGAAGGGTGAGCTGGGAAGAAGGGTGGGGAAGGAGGAGCCTCCAAATGTTCATGTTTGGACAGAATGGAAACTGAGTGTTGTTCAGTTCACGTGCCTGAAGTTGAGGCACTCTCCTGTTCCCTTCTGAAGGGAATTTTTTTTCCCCCACTTCAATATCACTCTTTGTGTTGCACAGTCATCATTTGATTCTGGAGGTCACAGAGGCCCTTGCCAAGGCTCTGATGTTGCAGGCAGCAGCCCTTTACCATCTGGTACAGGAGGAGAGACAATTATAGGCTAGAGCACAATTTCCCCCTAACTGTTCCAAAGGATCATTGTCCTCCACATAGAAAAGGAGAGTTGGGTTTATTTGCTTGCATTTTCCTTTGAAGTCCAAACCTTTCTGCTCAGCTGTTAGGTGGATCAGTTCATCTCCAGGTTTAGCACTGTGGGCAGTCTTCATTCTCCCCGTGGTGGGGGCTGACATTCACACTGTAGGACCAGCATACTTGTTCTCTCCTGCTCTCTGAGCCCTTTTCCATTTTAATGAGGCTTTGTTCCCAGGGGGCTCACAGTGCAAGCAGGCTGCTGGGAAAAGAGGTGTTTTCAGAAGAGTTGTGTTTGTTTTGTAGTAGTACATGCATTCTTACAGTTCTGCAGTATTCTGCCCTATTGACATCCAGGTTTTGGGATTTGTTTATTTTTTGATCAAAATGCTCTGTGAAAATGCTGTTCTTGCCCTAGGATTCTTGTCTTTGAAATGTGCCTGCAAGAGTGAGCTTTTGGCCATTGCACCAGCCTGCCTCTTGTACAGACATGCATCGAACACAGTCACACTAATACAGCAAGTGTTTAGAGTTGTTGCATCTGTTGATATTTAAAATATTACAGTAGAATTCAAGTGGAATAAGAATGGATTATCCCAGATGTTGTGAAATGAGATTTCTAACAAGCTTTCAGGGAATAAAAAAGAACGTGCACGTAAATCTTGAGGCACAATTTACTGGTTATGTAGCTACAAGGAGAGCCTGTATGTTAGGACCTTCCACCTCCATAGAAAACTTGTGGTGTTTGGTTCTTGGAGTACTCAATGTCTTCCTCTGTGAAAAGGATTGTTCTGGATTTACTTTTCTTCAGCCCTTTGCAGTTTATGTTGCTCCTTGTATGCGTAATTGAACACTTTGATAAAGTGGAAGGTATACTAGAGAGCATAGCATTTTCTGTTCATGGTGAATGGAATTGTCCTCTGGAAACTGCTGCTTCTGCAGGACACTGGAGACAGCTGTCAAGAGTCTGCATGCAACTTCCTCCTCTAAAGTGTCACAGCAATCTGACTTTGTAGTGTGAACCCCAGTGTTGTCTGTGAGGTACATTGCCTGTGTTCACCCAGGGCTGAGGACCTCCAGGAGAGGTGTCTAAGCTTCCCATTTTCCCTCAGTGGTGTCTATCTTCAGATGTGGATTTGAGTCTTCATTTCTGTAAGTGTTAAAACTCAGAAATAAATAATGTATTTCTTATTAAAGCTCCTGTTTTGAGTTTTTCTTCTGCTCAGTGAGACAGACTTTTAAAAGTATAAGTTGTTTACCCCCAGTGCTAAACTTGGACAAGATAGAGAAGTGCGTAATGGTCTGTGTGTGTTTGTAGGACATCCATAACTTCTGTGTTTACATTTTTGTGTCATTCTTTGCCCTCCTGTAATGGGTGCTGCATCCCATTAGTCATCCCATAGAAGTGTAGACTTTTGCCATGTCCATTTGCTTATTGGACAGACCTGGCCCATTGGCTGCTGGGGACAGTCTTCGTGCTGGTCACTGTCTGGTTGATGGCCTCACCATTGTGACCAGCATGCTTATCATGTGTTGCTCCTTATGAAGGAAACTTTTAGCTCCACTCACTTTCTCACCCTGTACACTTCTGACAAACAACTTGTGCCAGTGTCTGGTTGAGCTAAGAGCGTCTGGTCTTACTTGTGGCAAGTGATGATTTTCTGCCCACTGCAGTAGTGCAGAGCACAAATACCATGGCTTGAACACCAACCAGATTTTCAGCTTTGTGGTATCCTTTTCACTCCCACTTCCTGTATAAATTATTCTACATCAGATGTAGGTTTAGAACAAGCACTTCATGCTGTAGTTTTAACCCTAGTCTGCTGCTGACCACATGCCATCTGGTTAGGCCGTTTCTCATGTTTCCTCCAGATAAGAAGACTGGTGTGTTTGATGGTTGAGTTGTCTGTTTGACTCTTACAACCTTCTTGGAAATCAACTCTTTATGGAGTTTTGAGTTTCTGTTTCTTCATTGGTTTTATCTGATCCAGGGATATCCAGATATCCGCAAAGTAGAAAAGAATGGAAAGAGTATTTATTTCAAAAATGGGTTATTACACTAGTGTAAGACTTAATGGGTTTAAAGACTTTGAGAAAAAAGCACCACCAGTTTGTGTTGATTTACTTTCTGTTCAAGGTAAATGTTTTTGGCTGTCTGTGCTAGAATTCTGCATTGTTTGAAGAGTATAGTAGGAATTTCTATAACATAGTATTACACAAGTTTGAGTGAGACATATACATCTTTCCCATGTTATTATGTTCATTATTCCCAATAACTCCATGACAATGTGTGTTGGTGAATTTCTGATGCAAGGTACAGCATGTAATTGCTGACTTAGCATAAATGAGAGAGGAATGATTTAATAGTCATACCTGGTGATATGAGCATCTAGTGTGAGTTGTGTTGAGCTGATGCATAAAATAAAAAAGGCACAATTTTTGTTTCTCTAGCAATAGGCTCAAATCCTTCCCTGAAGAAAGTTTAACACTAAAACAATGAGGATGCCTGCATTTTACTTGGATCACACCATTTTGGAAGGCAGTGGGAGAAGCTTAGATCAGGAGGGGAGGACAGGAAAGAATTCTTTTTTTAAATTCCATTATTAGTGTGTCCACACTGGGGTTGTTTTGATAAATTTCCATGGATATGACTCTCTCCTCTAGCAAATTACTTTCCAAATTTTATTTGAAGCATTCCTGGTTTTCATTTTGCACTGTTGCTTCTATTTCAAGTACTAATTCTGCTAATTGGTAGATATTTCATCGGCTTGGCACTTGAGAACTTTTCCATTATCTTAAATAATGAATGATTTAAACTGCCTTGAATCTTAAATTCTGCCTGCTCACCAAACCTTTGTAGTGCTGCACTCACTTTCTTCAAGCAGAATTTGGATCCAAGCTGTTGGAGTAGCAGCAGGAAGGCCCAAGTTTTATCCCCAAGGAATATCCTTTTCTGCTTACAAATCCAGGGAGTGAGGCTGGAAGATACTGAGTGACGAGTTGCAGAGCCATGTAACATACCACATATCTTGTGGTCATCACTGTAGGTCCCAGGTATTTTTTTAAGATTCTAAATTGATGAGCAACATCGTGCAGCTACCATTTTAAAACCAATTTCAAATCAAATTTATTTGTTTTCTGGTTCCCCTTTCTGACTGTAATCTGGAGTTGCCATCTGCTGCAAGGTGAGAGAGGGGTAAAGGAGTGGGCTGGGGCAAACACCTGAATGAAGATTAAGGATTCTTTATGCTGAGTGTCCTTCCTCTAAGCTTGTCAGGTCTGGGCTCCCTGTAGTTAGTGTTACAGTCCTACTGCTGATTTTGTCTCTGGGTAGCACTTCAAAGAGTCGTGTTCCCTTTTTTCCAAAGGGGTATTTCACTTCCTGCTAGCTGTGTGTGTTTCCAGTTCTAACAGGGCCTGTAAGACCTATTTTTATAATCACAATTTGTTCATGCACAAAGTGTTATTTTTAGTTAAGCATATAATTGTAATTATTTTTAAATTGGTCCTTCTCTAAGCTCTTTGTCACTTTCTTTTTTTCTTTCTTGTTTGCTTCTGACCACTTAGGTGTGTGACTAGAGTTACAAAATTATATCAATAATGTTCCTCAGGCCCATCGTAACACTCTGTGTAGATAGTAACTTGTGGAGTATGCTGAGGGATGTGGGAGATTTTACCAGCATTCACTTGCAATGCTCTGCAAAGTCTGTTGATTTTCTGCCTTGTCTTTCTGCTACATGCACTCTGTTTTCTTTCCCAGTAAAAGATGAACAGCTGAAAGGAGAGCTCAATTGAAAGAGTAAAAATCCATTTATTTGGTTTAACAAGGTTAATATTTTAAGATCTCTCTTATATATTACTTAACTGCAAAGAAGTACAAATACCACTTGTTCTGCTGTTTGTAAGGAATATGGCAGTAAGTGTACATTTTATGCCTGATGTGTACCAGCTTTCCCTGCCCTTTGCCCAGTAAAGGGTATGTGGGGCAGGAAGGCTGTTCTGTAAACTGACATGGCTGCTGGGAAAGCAGCTGGTGAAAGCAAGCCTTGAACAGAGAAGGCACAGCAGCAAGGTGAAGCAACCTATAAAATCTGCAAGGGTCAAGTAGCAGTCACACAGTGACCAACAGGAGTTGATGCTCCCATCTCTGCAGCTGGGCTTGTTATAATCTTAAAGGCATGTTGTTTAAAGATTGTTTATGGTGAAGCTAAACAGGGACAACCCAAGTTCATCTGAACAGCAGAGTTTTGTGCTGAACTGTGTTATGCAAGACACCTGACAAGTACTTCAGATCTGTTTAAGTGCTGACATCCAGTAGCACATTATATCCACTTTTGATGCATTCAGTTTTTTCACTGCATTTTTGTAATGCCTAGAAACACCAACTGAGATCAAGGGTCCAGTGTGCTTAGCTAGTGATAGCTAAGCAGAAAATCCCTGCCTCTTAGCTTACAATTTAAATAGACAAGCTGACAAAAGGGCAAGAGAGAAGATGGATTGACAAAGATTAAATTATTTGCTCAGCATCACACAAAAGGGCTAAAGCAGAAGTAGAAATAGGACCTCAAATTTGCTAGTTCAAGATGACTCTCACTATTATGATCTGCTTTTAGTTCAGCATATTCTCCTACCTTAAGTTCTGAAATTACTCTACTCTCTATAGGAGTATGAATTGCTGCAAGAGTGATGTTTTAACGTAAATGCTGTCAAGTATCAGGTTGGGGGAGAATTGCATGTAGAAGATAGAAACACAAAAAGCTTTTATAAATAAAAATAGCCACGTTAAGTGATTGCTTGGAATCACTCTACTTCTTATGGTGTGTTTTAGTACGTGGCACCATTTCTAGTATTGCTGCCATGCTAAAGAGACAGTGATTCTTCAGGTTGTCTTCTGTCACCTGCTGACTTCTGCTGATTGTTTCCTAAAGAAAGACTCTTCTGTAAGTTTCACTGTAGAGAATCTGCTCCTCTTTTGAGATGAACATCTAAAATTCACACACATAATAAAAACAGAACTGTAACAAACATTCACCCCTATGTTTGTTGTCTGTACTGCTTTGGGAGAATGTTTTGTCACTCAGGTATAGGAAAACCCTTAAAGTGATCAGCAAGTTACTTTACCATAGGCTGTGTCTGCCTTTAACAATTTTTTTCATTCCCTGGGACATTTCTGCACTGCCTAGTTGTTCTTAGAGATGTATCTGTGTTATTGAAGGGAAAGAGAACTTTGTAACTAAACTTCTGATCTCTTATTTGCTTTGCTAAGTTGCAGTCACATTACGAGAAGAACAAAAAGCTTTGCTCACTCAATCACCTTGGGAAGGTAACAAAGATGGTTCTGATGCAGCTGTTAAGATGTACTGGGAGATTGATCTGGTTTTAGTAACTTCCCTGTATATGATTTGACTTAAGCCTTGATGCTTTAGCACTTACTGCCAGTGCCTCATGTTGGCATTATCTAACCTGTCTTGTGTTTCAGTAGTACTTACCTGCTCTGGTCATAGCACAGACCTCACTCCCCTCACACAGACCTCACTCACTTTTCATACTGCCAACCTAGTTTTTCTTCCCAGTGTTACTATAGTAGCCAGTAATAATGTGCTTTCTGGGATTTCTACACTACATCATGCCCTATAATAGACTAACACTGTTTTAAATTTAGCTTGTACTCTAATTAAGTTCTGATCTGCAGAGGGTTCTGTTTCCTCCTGTGTCAGTGTTACTTGTGCCTCTGTATAGGAGGGTGTTTGTTTTCTGCATGGCTGAGTTGATTCTTTTCATATTGAACCTTTTGCTTGTATCTTAACATTTTGTATCCCTTTTTCTTTTGTAACTTACTGGAAATCTGTATGAATTTCAAACAAGAATGTCTTTCTTAAAGACAAGTTTACCTCAGTATCCATGTAGTTTCTTTTTGGCCACTGCAACTTAGAGGATAAAAACAGTAAAATCTGGAGTTCCTCATTGGTGTGAATTTCCACTTTTCCCAGTTAAAAATTCCCTGTTGTGATCAGGTACAAGGATTTCACTGGGTTGTTGGCAGTCTAAGCATTGTATTCATGCACTGGTAGTACATGTTATTTTAGCTGATTTTGGGGAGAAGTTAAAATGTCCTGAAAGAATATGAGAGGAAACACAAATTTGTAAACCGTGTAATGAAGTGGGAAATCTGTGAGTCAAATTCTGAACAGATGAGAGTCTGTCTGTACTGGAATTAAAGATCAGATGAGGCAGAAGCTTTGCTAGGTTGAGTCTGTTCATGCAGTGACTGTGGACTGCATGATGTGGTTAGGAATGTGGTTCTGGGTATGAGGTGAACATAGGCATTTCTGCTTTCAAAGACTTGCCAGTCTGTGTGTGCTTGAGCTCTGATGTGAGGATAGCAGGGATAGAGGCAATGCTCAAGGTATCAGCTGGGAAGGCTCAGTAAGTGTATGAAGTGGGGAGCTACAGCTCCATGGCCTGTTCTGTGTTCATGGGCTGCTCCAGGGGATGCTGTGGTGGTGCACAGGAGTCCAGAGCTACAGAACTGAGCCCACACCATCATGGGTTTTACTGGGGCCTGCTGTCCTACACCACTCTGTGGGCTAGACTGTTGTAAGCAGCAGAGAAACAGCCTAGATAGTACCAAAGGAGAAGGGCAGATGGAGACAGAAGGGGAAAGGTGTAGCGTTGTAATGCTGAAAGACCTGACAGGCTCAGCTTGGACTGGATGGCACTAAGAGTTTAGTGAAAGAGGAGGGAAGTGCATTCTGAGCCTCCTTTACTGGGGAGTGCAGTTGGGTGTGAAGGTGTCTTTGGAGATGATTGAAGATGCCATTAAACAAGAGTAGAGTCCAAGAAGGCTGAGTAGTGTTTGAACCTGTTTGTTCTTCTCCCAGTATCTGAGAGTGCAAAGTGTTCTAGCTGTTGAGTGCTTCTGTCATTCTTGTTTGAGCATTAGTGCACCTTTACCTTTCCAATCAGCCCCAAATTCTATGTGAGGGAGACTTTGTCCTCCCCATGCTATGCACAGAAGTTCCCTCTTCTTGCTTTAGCCTCTGTGTGTGCCTTTCTATTGTGCCCTCCTCCCTACCCTCTAATTTGAGGTGCAAACACACCTCTGCATCTTCAAATGTGAACACACATGGGGTTTCTGCCTGCCTCTTCAGATTGGCTGGGAAAGGTGCCCCACTTTCTGAGGTGGGAGAGCACAGAGAGAGACCCCCCTTGTATCCCACATCTTGTGCATATTTGTTGCTCTCTCTTCTTCTCTCCTTACATCAGCACGTGGGGCACCTATATTCTAACCTCAGTGATTGAGGGGATGGGGGTCTTCAGCCCTTCCCTTTCCCCTGGTGTGTAGTCGTGTGCTTTAATGGTGACTTCTCTCTCTGTTCCTTTTTTCCGTGTCTGTGCATTTCTGCTGCTGCTTAGACCTGCCTCAGGGGAGCATTATTGGCAGGGGGGGCCCTTGCTGGCACACTAATGTGTGAATAGTTTCTGTGCTTTTCTTCTCATCTCCTCTCTTCCCTTCTCTTTCCCTCTCTCAATGATGTGTCCAGAAAAGGAAGTCGAGCTCCAGTGTGCATTTGATGGTGAGCACCTCCCGTAAGCTGCCTGCGATTCGTGCCTCCGCCATTCTCCATGCCATGCACGCTCGGCTTGTGCTCATCACCCTACATAGCATGTCCGTGCAGGGGGGTGGCAGGGGGGACCAGTGTGCACTGAAGGGTCCATGTCCTCACCAAAAGGGCTCTGGGATCCTCTGGCCACCTACAGCTCCCACTTTGTGCAGAAAACCCAACTGCTGGCAATGCAGTTTGACTTTGCCTGCTCTCAGTGTGAAACAAAAAGAGACAGTGGTTCTCCCGGGCTCAGCAGAGCAGGTGTGTGCCTTGCCTGGACACGAGGCTTTGTCATTCTGTTGCAGACGTGCCAAAAAGAGGAACAGGTGCTTTGCCTGGAGGTGTTGGTGCTATCATCCTTGACAGGAGCCTTGCAGTGTAGAACAAACTGGGAGTCACTCCAAATGTGGCAGAGACTGATGAGGCTCCACTATTCAGATGAAATGGGTGGGCACAGCACCACTGGGCAGCTCAGAGCTGCCGGTCACTTCTTTTTTTTAGCATACTTACTGAAAAGGTTTGTCAGAGCCTTTATAATCCAAAACTTCATTTTGTCCTGATCTTGTTTATGTATCCCAGCATGAACAAATACCCAGTAACCCTCCCCGTCCTGTTCATTTCCTTTTTCATCCATCAAGGTGTTTGACATCTATAGAATTTGTCAAAAAAGTAGTCAAATCCACCCTCAAGGGTCAAAAGAGGAAATTGGCCAGTGTCATATTGTCAGGAGTCATACAGAGCCCAATGAGACACTTTGACACCAAGATATGAACAGTAACTAAAGTACAAAAATCAGTTATTGTATTATCACCTATGCACAGAAAAATAACAGAAAATATGTTTCCCCTGTTTCAAATAAAAGTGGGAATTTTACAGTACCAAGAAAGCAGAATAATTGTTTTTGCATTACTTCCTGGAAGACATTTCTCCTCTTCCTCCTTCAGGAACACCTTGAAACTATGTTAAAAAAATCACACAAAAAAAGTACTCCCAAAGTACTGCTTTGAAATTCTGATGTGAGTGACTAACTTTACACCAGCTCTGTCTTTAGGCGGGGCAGAAGTTCCTTTCTTGCCCTTCTTTTGCCCAGTGCCAGCAATACTTAAATTCTCCTTGCATGTTGTTTTAAAGCAGCTGGGATATGTAAACCAGCATCAGCCTCTCAAAACATGGAAGCAGTGCAAGTGGCTGAATAACCAGAGACAGCCCATGTGTTGGTAGTTTTCCTTTAGCTGGCTACATGTGTGTGTCCCTGCAATATGAGCACTGGTCTCTTTTCTTTCTCTTGCACCCTCTGTGTTGTTGTTCGTGCCTGTCTGTCTCTTGTTGAGCTCAGGAAATGTTGCCAACTGCTGTGCCAAAACTAATCGTGTTACAGATCTTAAGAATGGCCTAGCACCTTTTTAGCTGAATTGGCCTCTTTTAACTGGAGTTGTACAGAATTTCCAAGGATTGTACCCTGGCCAGTGTCTGATGTTGGCTGGCAGCAGCGGGGAAGGAGGGATAAGAGTTGGCTGTGCTGTCTGCACCTCTGGGAAGGGAAGGCTGGCTTTTTCCAGGGAAGGGCAGGTGGTTGGATGGCCACATGACATCAGTGTGTGCAGGAAGCTCAGATTCCTTCCTTCACCTGAGAAGGAGCTGTGAGAAATGTGTAGGCTAAGCTGCCTCTAATTTCATTGAGACTCGTAAAATGTTATTCAATTCTGGACTAGCAAATGTGACTCTTGGTCTTCTTCAGCCCCCTGTCTGGGGAAGATGTGATGGGTGAACTGGGTGCTCAGTGCAGACTGGAGGGTAGGCTGTGTACTTTGGGTGTGTGGGGGTTTGCACTTTATAAGGCAACATAACACACCTAACAGGCTGTCAACTTTTTTTTGGAACAGTGGCTTCCTGGATGTTTGTTTAGGTTTTGGCTGGTTTTGTTGGGTTTTTTCCCTCATTTGTCCTTAGTTATAAAGCATTCCAAAACACTGGGATTACTTTTGTATAGCTTCTTTCATGCTAATTTTATCTACTTATCCCAGTGGACTAAGAAAAATGGGTTACATTCCTCGGGAAGAGGTTTTGAAGATAGATGTCTGCATTAGGATCACTGTTTCTGAAGAAGTACAAGAGCCTCAGTGCTGTGTGGAGAGGTGGACCATTGTCAGAAATTTGATTGTGTTTATGCCACAAAATAGCTTGGGATCAATATTTTCAAGTTGATCTGCTCTTCTTGGACATCCACTGTGACCTGTCATCTGCCATCAGGCTGGAAATACATGCATAAAACAAAACTCTTGGAAGGCCAGAGTCATATGCAGGGATGTATAGAAAGAGGCAGCAAACAGTAATGTCTGTGATATTTCTCCTTTCTTAGCCTGGAATTTGAGGGTATATGTTCTTTTTTTTCCCATGGACATCTAAAGAATTCATTCCTGCCTCTCTCTTCTACTTCCTCCTCCTGCCCCATCTTCCTGTTTCGTTTCTCCTCTCTCCCTCTCCAAAAGGGATAGTTAAGCCAAGACATGTTGCTCGTGAAGAAAAACCGAATCATTAGTAGGCGTTTGTTAAGTCCAGTATTATAAGATCTGTCACTGGCTGACATAATTATACCTTTGGCAGATGTTTTCCACCTTAGCATTTGACTTGTGCATTCTTTGTGGTGTTTGTGGTGTGGTGATGAGGCCCTGATGTTTTGCAGTGTGAGTTTGCAGTGCCCGAGTGGGACAGAGAGCCACTGCAATGAGGGCACGCTGCTGTGAGCGCCCATCGGGTGCCCCCATCCGTAAACGAAGGAGTTTGAGTGAGGCTCCTGCAGTGCCAATTTTGACCTTGCTGCTGCCTTCTAGCAGTGCAAGAGGGCCTGGTGTGGGGTCACACGTGGGCTGGATTTGGGGCTAGGAACTCTGTACTTAAGGACACAGGTTCGGCTTCCTACAAATAGAGATTTCACTCATTCCTCATGTATATGACTCCATGGGATGATTCTTTTCAGAAAGTGGTGATGGCTTCACTGTTGTGCTGTATGATTGCAGGAAATTGAGATTTTATTCTTCACAGCTACAAGAGAGCCTGGAGAGGGAAAAGATGAAAAGCTGCTGGGCACCATCCAGAGAACTTCCTACTTGTGGAACTATATGGCCTTTTCCTTATGTCCCAATCCCATTCCTTTCCATATTTCGGTCCTGAAGTCTCTTTGTTCAGGTCACAGCAGGGTTACAACACATCATACATCACCTTTTCTCTACCTTTTCCTAGGGCTGACCACACTTGTGCTTGGATCAATAGATTCCCTGGAACTCTCAGCATTATCACATACCTAGAAATGTTTCTGTTCACTTTGGGACACCTCAGACTTGACTCCCATTTGTGCCCTGTTTGGGACCATGACTGTTTTGTGTCCTTCCCTTCTGTAGTCTCTTTCTCTTGGGACAGCTGCCATCTCTCATTTCCTTCATCAGATATTTTTGTTAGTGCTCATTGCAGGATTCTCCCCACCCCTTTGGGCTGCTGCCTTTTTGCCTTCTGTTTTCCTTCCTTATAGCTTTAGCAGTCCATTCACATTTGGATTTTGGTACATCCCTTACAACTTCTACTGGGGGAAGGATGACGTCCAGCAACCCGGGCAGCACTCCTCCTTCCTCCCTCTTCTTGGTGATTGAGCCTGTGGGGAGGGTTGGGTCGGAGGAGATGGTTGGGGTTGAAGCAATACTGTCATTTTCTTGCTGCCTCTGCTGCCCAGCAGGGGAACTAAAACCATGTTTTTCTGTCTCAGCCACAGAGCAACAACAAAACCAGTATAGTAAGCACTGCAAAAGAAACACCCCCAGTGCAGACGTCCATGGTATCTTCCCCAACCGCTATTTTTTTCCTGTTTGGTTTAATTTTGATTCTGTCCTCTCCCCTTCTCCCCACAAACCCCTTCCCGAGTGCTGCTTGTGCTGCTCTGTTCCAGCTTATGTTTTGGCTTCGTTCTGTCTGTGTCCCTGTGCTGCTGTGGGGACTGATCACAGCCTCACAGGCTTTGGGATGTGGGTGCTGAGCAGAGCTGTGGTTGGATGTGGGGAACGCAGCTTGCCTGGACTTCCCCGTGTGCCACCCTTGTATAGTTCTGTGTGTCCCATTCAACTGTTCCTGCTGGCTTTGGGGAGGATGGTTTTGAAGAAGAGAGCATCAAGCTCCACCCACTCTCCAACACTCAGGAAACGGAGGATGGACTTCAGGACACCAGAGAAGAAAAGACAGACAAAGGGTTTTTAGAAGAATCCTTTGCTGGCCTATTTGGCCTGCTCAGTTGAGTGGCTGATCTGCAGCTCACTGACTTGCTGGGCTGGCATTTTCTGTTTGGCCTGTGTGCAGGCTCTGCAGTGCCAGAACAGTGCCAGTGCCAAGTAGGTTGCACGGCACAGCTTGGGTGTGTGGCTGCCTCAGTACCATGGAGGATCAGGCAGCAGTGCAGCGGGTGGCAGAGGCAGATGGGTGAGTGTCCAGCACTGCCCAGCACTTCCCTCGCTGAGCCACCCAGCAAGAACAAAGCAGTGGGAGGAGATGGTGCAGGATCCTGAAGTCTTGTCCTGGTAGTGAAGGGATGAGTGCAGGAGCTAGTTAGCACCCATAGGCCTGGTAGCTGCTCTTTGTTGTCTGTCTCTAGAGTTGGGTTTGGCATTTTTGGGGTGTGTGAGGGTGGGATTTGGTGTAGGGTTTTTTTGTTGTAGGATGAAGGATTCTTGGGACACTTCATAATTTTCTGCTTTCCTTTCACTAGCTTTGTTCTTGATGTTTTTGATATTGAGAGAGCCTTTGTAAATTATTAAATCTGGTTATTATTGAAATTGGAGCTCATTTCAGAGACTTTTAGACAAATGTGCCTTTTTTTCACAGTTCCTTAGCAACTCCTCTCCGAGAGGCATTGAGGTGGTCTGCCTCATCCTTTTTTTATTACGGAAATTATGAATGTCCCTTTTTTAGGGTAACCTAAAGCAACCTTTCCACAAAACTGGGAGACAAAGGCCCCAGCCCAGTATTATCCTTTTCTTCCGCCCTCTCCTCTTCTGAAGCATTTTCCAGTGAGGATGCTGAGCAGGGGTCATTACTTCATGAAGGGGTGCAGAGGGTGCAGACTGGCTGCTTGGCTGCCCAGCCTGGTTCACTGGAAGCGAATTGGGAATTAGGGGCAGTTGCAGGGAAGCTGGGGGCTTTGTCTCCTTGTGCCTGTAGCTTTTAGTGCAGCCCCTCTCTTAATGAAACCTGTGCAGGAGGTGTGTGCGCACGCACGCAGGCACTCGTGTGCTGTTTGGAGTTTGTGACTTGATTTGATTTTTTTTAATGTCAGTCACCTTTTCTCCACTTGCTGGGGAGTGAAAGTAAATGAGAGAATGCTTTGGAACTAGAGTGTAATGATTCTTCCATCCTTTCCTAGGAGCCTCAAACAACTGTTGTCCATAATGCTACAGATGGCATAAAGGTAAGGGATGGGAGTGTTGCCAGAGAAACCTCTGCTTCTCTCTTGTTCTTATCCTTGTGTGTCTTAATTCAGTTTCTTCCTTTCCAATGTCTGGTTTGTAGCATGCTCCTGAATACTGCTGGCAATAGGCTAGGAGGGTGTGTTATATGGCTGTGGATCTCTGAAAGAGACTGAGTAAAGGAAACTGTTCAGATATTAACACATCTTTCCCATTGTGATGGATAACTACCACTCTCTTTCGTATGTGGGATGGAAGAGGAGATAAAGGCACTTATGCATTTTTTTTTTTTCTTCTGCAAATGGTCCCTTCCTCTGAAAAAGCCTACGAGCCCTTCTTTAGCTTTTTGTGGCTATTCTTCCAAACAGAAGCAACTCTCATTAGATTTCATTTGACAGGGTTTGGTAACTTCCACACTTGTAAGGTTAACAGCTCGAACATGCCAAAAGCATGAGCAGAGATGCTGTTATGTTTTGCTTTGTATTTGGCCTGCTTACATCCAAATCTTCCTTGTATCATGCTCCTTTCCATCCCTGCCAATGTTTTTGTGCTTTTCCCCATCTTTCTTCACAAAGAAATCAAACTATTTGCTCATGCTCCCGACTGCTGATGCCTGGTAATGCTCTGTTCTGCTGTGCAGGGTTCCACAGAGAGCTGTAACACCACGACTGAAGATGAGGATCTGAAAGGTAGGTATTTTGCCTGTAATTTCTAATACAGTTAAGAGTGGGCAAAGGATTCTAGAGATTCAATCAATGCCTTGAACTAGCTTCCCAGATTTGTGTCTGACTCAGTTCATAAATTCGCTGTGATGGTGTCATTCCTGTCACAGTGGGACCGTGCACTGGGGAACCATCTGACTTGGCCTCTGTGGTATATAAACACTGAGCTAATTTGTTTTTGTCTCAGAGCTGGAATTCTTTTCTTGCATATATCATAATCTGTTCATCTCCAGTCCATTTCTAGGTGTGGAAAATCCCTACCAGTCCCTTGAGGTTTGGACTTTGCTTGTGTTTTTGTGCTTCCCTGTAGATTACAGGGAGTTGAAACCTCTCTGTTACTACTCAGTCTCCCTTTTTGCCCCTTTCTAGGAATCTCTTTTGTGACATGCAAAGACTTACTTTGTTATTTTTTCTCTTTGGGTCTATTTTTTTTTCTAAGATGAAGATCATTCTCAGCATGTTGTCCTTGACTGACATAGAGGGAGAGGCTGAGAAGAGATTTCATGCCTTTCAGTGACCATATCATAAATATTCTGTGCTTGTAAAACTTTAAATGAAGGAGCTCCAAGTTCCATATCTGCTCTTGTTGTTTGAGCAGCTGTCTTTTGCCTAACCTCCCTAATGAAGGACGAGCAGGCATTTTCCTGAATAAGCAAGTTTGGGATGGATGAATGTAGTTTTTATTCTGAGGCAAATGTGTTAATAGCTTGCATTTTGAGGCAGAAGTATACTCATTCTCCCTGTAGTTCATCTGAGGTACATATCCTGGGAAAAATCAGTGCTGACCCTGTGATGCAGCAGCAATGTCACCTTTGTCAGGTGGGTAGTTCCTGATGCTTTTCCTGTAGCTTGTCACAAGCTGCTGGCTCCTCTTCTGAGGAATCACAGGGAGCAGAAACACATGCCATGAGTGAATGAGCTCTGCAACACAGATTATTTCAGATAAGACCTGGCCTCATTACAGGGAGTATTCTAGCTCCCACCTTTTTGCCAAAGAGCAGTCCGTGTTTTAATGACCGAGCTTTGAGGGATGGGAACTGGATGGGTTTTGTAGTGCTGTAATGAATTTGATTTATCATCTCTGCTGGATTGCCATCCAGAACAGGTATTTGTCCAGAACTTTGTCTCCTGTGGCACTTTTTATTCTGGAGAGGTCCCATGGTTGAGCTAGCTGAGCCAGTGGATGTTGTAAGTCAGGAATACAAATGCTGCAAGGAAAGGAAGTCTAGGACTGGAACAGAAGGTGGGGAGGAAGGATGGCAGCTGGTCAGTGTATGGAGTTGGATAGGGCTACGTTGCTGCAGATCAAAACTGTGTTTAGGTATTTTTGGCAGAGGTTAGAAAATTTTGTTATGATTTTAATAGAAGGGAGCATTTGAATGGTGATTGGGAGGGAAAGAGTTTGCACAAGTAGTGGTTTGTGCTGTGGCCAGCTCTGGTAATTTTAGTCCTCCAGTTTTAAGTGTAGCTGTGTTCACCAGTGTTCCTTTTCCATTCCTGCCCTTCCACATTTTAAGATAAGCAAGCACTTGAGCAAAACTAAGCAGACCAAAAGGTCTGGGAGTGTTGAAGTTCTCAGTGTTCTGCATAACCGTGACTCTCGGAAAAGGAAAGTGTTTGTGCAGTTCCTCTGCCAACTTCTTGTTTTAAATAGATCCAGGATACACAGATCAGTTGGGCTGTGCTGTAGGAGACCTTGTCTTTATCCATCAGTGACATCAGCCTCAGGGATATGTTGTTTCCACTGCAGTGGGGCTAAAGGCAGTGTGTGTCCTGTTCTCCCCCTGCCCTTGTGTCATTCTAAATTGCACAGCAGGTTCATGTTGTAGAGCTGTCTACTTGGCTTTGCCCTGGAGGATACTCCTGCATGTTTTGTGCCCAGCATTGTGGTTTCTTTAATGTTCTCCTATTTCCTTTCTCTTTTTTTATTTACTGAACTTGCGTGTTTTGTTTGTGTTTGTGTTTTAATTCCCTGCCATGCTAGCTCCCCCTCTCTCCACCGGGGACGGCAGCTCAGTGCTTGAAGGACGGAGGCACAGTGAGAGCAAAACACAGACTGAGTCCATGCAGTCCCAGCTTTCTCTCTGTTTCTCAGCCAGTAAGTCCAGGGGTGCAGTGCTTCACAGCATCTTTTTCCCACCCCTTCCTCCACCCTTACCATTTCTCCTTACCTAAGATTTTTCCTTTCCCTCAACTTCCTTCCAAAATGTTGATTTTTCATTTCCAGCACTCCAGAATAAAAAGAAATCATCTCCCTTCCTGCAAAAACCCTCCTTTGCACACTGAAATATTCCAAACATTTCCTTCCCTTTCTGAAAAAAAAACCCCTAGAACCTCATCCTAGCTAATTTCATTCCCTTGCTTTCATCTGGTTGAGATGTGGCATTCTCTGCAGAGACACTGCCATTTGGGGTTTCCTCGGAAAAGTCACTGCATCTCTTAGTTTTCCTCGTGGTAAATGGGGTCAGTGGTGCAGATCTGCTTATGGAGGGGATGCATGAGACTGAATTCAGTCTCACTTGTCAGAACTTCTGAGACGTCAGACATGGATGGTGCTCAGAAGTACCAAAGGAGCAACAACCAGTTTTTTCAGACTACCTTAAGGTGCTTTGAAAGGGAGGCTGTGACTCCTGAAAGACACCAAAGCATTTTTTAATCTATTGTCAGGTGCTTTGAATTAAAATCCTGGGATAATGTTGGCTCTGAATAGCATTTGTCTGTCGTGAGCTTTACCTTGTGTGTCTTCTTGCTAGTTCAGTCAGCTGGTACTGTGGTTAGTCTATGAGTTATGGTAAGTTCTGCCTGATACCTCCTGAATTGGCTACCTCTGTAAAGCAGCCTGCAGCAGAAAAACTCTGAAAATGCATAGGAAAAAAGCTAGTGGGTTGGAGAAAATCTAGGTGGAATTCACAGCCTTTCTCCTACACAGACATACTGTACTAGCTGCCTGACTATTTAAAGCCATAGTAGAAGGATCTGTAGTGTGAGCTGGGAACATCTGAAGTATTTGATTCTGTTCAGGTCTAGGAAGGAAGGAGCAGACATGCCCTCTTCTGTTTCCTCCTGTCATGTTTCCCTGGTTTTCTACACTCAGCACCAGTATCTCATACGATGCAGCTGTTGGAGCATCTCTGTTACTTGTTTTTGAAGTAGCTCAAAGGATGTCAGACTGCTGGTTTGTAAGGTGCAATGGGAAAGGTGTTTTGCCTAGCCCGAATGGAAGGGAAATGATCTCTTCTGAAGTCCTTTTTGCTATGAGCTGTCCATCACTGCTCTCTTATTGATTCCTTCCTCTTGCTCATAGCAAGGCCCTGCTTGGTTCACTGAGGAGTGCCGAACCACTTCTCTGCCAAGTGGGTCAGTGTTCTCCCACTTCACTTCCCTCCAGGTTGAGATTTGCAGTGATTTGGATGTCCCTACGTCCTTTAACCCCATCTTGTACTTGCTCTTGCACTGCTCTGTCACTGCTCCGACCACCGTTTTGGGTCGCCCTCAAACTTCCTCCAGCATTGGTGTAATTCCTGCTGTGCTTTTTGCACCAGCGCCTGGCCCAAAAGATGTGACAGAG
>JAHLSL010000018.1:20179187-20193594 GCA_025920805.1 Petroica traversi | reverse complement strand
CATGGCAGAGCAGCCGCGGGCCGTGCTCCATGTCCGTGCTGGTGCGTGTCGCCTCCCGCTTGTGCCTCTGCCGTGCCGATTCATCGGGAGAGGCAGGCCTGAATGCCGCCCCCCTGACATCCCGACGCCCTTTGTCCTCCGGACAGAGTGGTCACCTCCGGTGTGCCGGTTCTAGCTCGGGACATGTAGTGAAAGTCAGGAGATGAGCGCAGGCTGATGGGATGGAGTAGTGCTGAAGGACAGACGTGATGGCACTGCATCAAGGCACTTTGGAAAGGGATGCAAATTTCCTTGAGATGAGCCAGCACACCATGACTGTGGTCTGCAGACTCCCTCACTCATCCCAAATGCAGTCTTTCCCATGGACTCCATCTTCTGGACACTGGTGGTGCATGGTTTGGAAGTCCAACAAGTAGCCCTTCTTCATAAGGAAGTAATCCCAGACATTTTTCACAACAGACATAGCCCACTGTATACCCATTCCCTGTATACATCTTTTCTCGTGTGGAAGTGTATACAGCCTGCATAGCAAAACCAGTCCCCTTACTGCTATGAGTCAGATGTCCCCTGTCTCTGGGGTTTCTGAGGCTGGCTCATTAGTAAAATTCTCTTAACTGTTTTCCAGAGTGAGTACGGGCATCTTTCGTAGCCAGTGAGATTATTATCTTGTTGCTCTTTGGCTGCACTTACCAGTGATGGGATGAGGTGCTCATGTGGATGAAAGCTTGTGAATGGGCAAGGGGGAGAGCAGTTCAGAGTAGCATCTTCTGGCGTTTAGAATGAAATTCAGTTTTCCCGACTTGAACATCTAAAGATGGTTGGTTGGATACCATCATAGGCATCTAAGATGCCCACATGAGACTTCCAGAAGTCCCACTTTCTTTTAGGGTCCAAAGAAAGAACAGTCAGGAGATTTCAGACAACTACATTTTAGATGCTGAGGGCACAAGAATGGCACTTCTGGTGATAGGAATTGTATCATATCTGATAACATTGAAGAGAATGCTAGAGAATCTCTTAAATGCCTGTATAATGTGCAGAAGTGTGGGGAAGGCTGAAGAGATGTGAGGTTGTGTGTATAGGCTGAGGCAGAGGTGTGCTGCACATAGCAGTCATAGAATAGAATTGCGTTATTTAACAGACCTGATTCAAGCTTTGTAAGCGTTATGAATTCTTGAGACCAGCTTGGATGATAGAACAGTGCAGAGGGGATGGGGCCTGGGCAATCTGCTGTGGGGAACCAAGAGAAGAGACTGCAGAGGTGCTGGCCAGATGGGGGCCAAATACCAGTACACAGACAACCCTTGTCTTCATTCATCTTGGTCCAGTGTGCTGGGCTGGGCTAATGGCAGTACTGTCAGAGTGCTGCAAAGAATTGTGGCATGAGGATTTTCAGAAGCTACCTGCCTGAGGAACAGTGTGCACACACATAGCTAGGACCTGCTCATCCAAACCATCCATCCTGCTGCCCATGTCTTTGTAGCTTGTGGAAGCCATCCCTACGTGTCCCAGTTGATTGTTTGCAGCATTCCCTAAAGCTGAGGTATTGGTGGTGGTGATAGGCAAGTGTCCTGGGTTGGCCATATGACCTGTTTGTTGTTGGGAGACTTTCTAATTGGCTCGATCTGAGTGGTGGCCATTTGTTTATGGCTGCTGTGGTGAAAGTTTTCCACATCTTAAGCTGCCAGATGAGTACTTCAAATGGGCAGGGTCACTGGCATTCATTGGTCAGACTCCCCAGAAGCAGCTCAGGCTGTCATTCAGGAGACACCTCTGCTGCCTTAAACCTTTCTAGAAGAAAAAATTGAATATGATCTCTTTATTTCCTTTCTCCCTGCATTATGGGATCACCATTTCCCTTTCATACCACTGCCCCCCTACTCTCATGTGGATGACTGTCTTCACTGCAGATCTCCAGAATGCAGGGAGCAGCATCCTATGAGATCTAGACTAATGGTGCTCTACAAATAGCTTGTAGGAAGCACCCACTAGCCTCATATTTCTACTGAACTCTTCAGCACAGCTAAATTGCTCTTTCTTCTTGTTCACAGTGCGTAAGCAAGAGATCATTAAGATAACAGAGCAGCTGATAGAGGCCATCAACAATGGAGATTTTGAGGCTTATACGTAAGTAGAATGCTTTCTGACAGGTTGTTTATCAGTTTGCGTGCTCTGGCTCCTGGGTATGAGGAGCTGTCATGCAGTTAGGGATGGTAAAAGGTTTTATCCTTCTTAGCCTACCATCAGTAAGGAGTAAGGAGGGATGGAGTAGTAGAGCTCTAAATGAATATCAAGTCAGGTATCAAACAGCAACAGGAGCAACAATGGGAAAATGTCCTGGGTTTGTAAGAAAAGTACAAGGGAGGGCAACGAGAAGAGCGGAAAGAGAATAAAAGAAAAGTCAATAATAACCTAGAGATTTATTTCATGTGAAATGCCATCCACTTGGCTCCTTGAGTTACAGTAGGGCTGAGTCTTCAGGAACTTATTTCTTGGAGTAGGGAGAGTGTGTTCAGTGGACACAAGGTGTGAGTCAAATGGCATACCAGCACTTCACTGTGGGAATAGCTCTTGGGCTCAAATGCAAACTGTAAACCTGTGCTGCTTTTCTTTGCAGAAAAATCTGTGATCCTGGCTTGACCTCATTTGAACCTGAAGCACTGGGGAACCTGGTTGAAGGAATGGATTTCCATAAGTTTTACTTCGAAAACTGTGAGTGGGTAGATTTGGTAACTCCAACACCTTTCTCTCTACTCTTGCTTTATGTCACATTTTGGGGGGAAAATTTGCCTTGTTTTTACCGGTTATCAGAATCATCAAGAACTTGATTGTGCTTGGGTTATGATGCATTCATAAAAGCCAGCAGCCTTTCTCTCAAAAAGCCTGTTCAGCAGCAATTTCAATTCTAACCCCCACATCCCTTCACTCTAGGCATACAATCTGCCAGGTGGAAATGTTTTGTACCTGGCATGGAACTGCAGGAGCCTTAAAAGTTTGAGGAACTGGACTTCTTACTGATATGAAAATGGAAAAAATTATCAGATTTTGATGAAATCAACATGTATGTTTGGGGTAGACATACTGAATGGTCAGGCATAAAGATGCATTCACTTTGAGTTTTCCCTGGATGGTTTCAGGTCTCTAACACCTAATGAACTTTTTACATGATATAAGGGTCACCTTGTCAGCCTGGGGCAGGAAGGAGTTGGGAGAAATGCTATCATTTATACTAGGGGATTTGTCTCCCTTCCTGGATGTCTCCACAAGATGAGATAATTGAAATTTAAATCCTGAGCTGTTCAATCTGTTTTATTTTGGGGGTTAGGTCAAGGTCCTTAGTAAATTTGTAGTTCTCTAAGCTCTCTAAGTATGCAGAGACTTGGTCTCTCTCAATAGCCTGTTATGGAGTGATTTTAACACTTCTCCAAGGTTTGTTCAAATTTTATGCTGTCGTAGCTTTAAGATCTCCTGATTACTGACTCCTTTGCAATGATATTCTGTAAGTGAAAGATCTTTTCTTGTAACTGAAGACACAGCAGCACTGATATTGAAAAAGTGGCGAGCATGCTTTGCAGAGGAAGTGGGGGCCAGGGGATTCCTGGCAGTAAGTGTGCAGTTCCTAAGGAGAACAACAGGTGATAGGGGAAAGAATTGCTTGGATTTTACCTGAAAAATTGCTAGGGCAATTCTTGTGGTATTCCAGAGTCCAGTGGCTGGTGAGTAGAATGTAGAAGAGTTTGGAGAATGCGGGACGCTGTTCCTTCACAGCAGTAAAACGCATCTGGTGGTTTTGCATGTCCTGCCAGTGCTGTCGAAGAACAGCAAGCCCATCCACACGACCATCCTGAACCCGCACGTGCACGTGATCGGGGAGGACGCGGCGTGCATCGCCTACATCCGCCTGACGCAGTACATCGACGGCCAGGGCCGGCCCCGCACCACGCAGTCCGAGGAGACGCGCGTCTGGCACCGCCGCGACGGCAAGTGGCTCAACGTGCACTACCACTGCTCCGGAGCCCCGGCAGCGCCTCTCCAGTGAGGATCACATGCGGGTACGGACATGACACGCGCGCCTGAGGCTGCCCTGTGGGGGATGCAGCATTCCAGGCTCTTCAGCTGGCTGTGAGAAAATACATTTCGTTGTCTGTAGGCTGAAAGCTTCGGCTTGTACGTGGTGTTCCTTTAAGGCCTGTCCTCTGGACTCGGTAGGGTTATCTGCCACTCTTGACAAATGGAGTCATGCCAGACAGGTGTTCTGGGCATAGGTACCCTTGTAGCAGCTGTGCTTCCCCCCAGGTGCTCAGGTCTGTGCTTGGACAAACAGCTAATCCAGGGCAGAGAGGAACAGTGTCTCATGCTGTGCACAGGTTGGCCCTTTCACAATTACCTTTCCATGCTGGGGGTCATTTCAGAGGACTTTTTTGATGACTATGTCATCTTCTAGGAAGGATGTTGTAGAATCCGTACAGAACAATTCCTATGTCATAAGGGGTAAAGGTTTATTCATGTAAATTTTACTACTGATTTTCTGATAAGCAAAAGCTATTTAATTTGCCATGTTGAGAAAACTCAGAGAGGAAAAAAATCTAAACGAATAATAATATCAGAGGATTTAAAATATCACCCAATTAACTTGTCACAATTCAGCATTGGAAGAAACTTTGATTCTAAAATTTCTCATGAAGAAATGATTGTTCCTTGCTCCTGAAGAAGATCAGATCGATTTACTTCTTCAGCATTAAGGCATTCTGGTTTATTGCCTTAGTGGTTTCTTTTAATTAGATGTACAAAGTCTTTCTGCATCCTTTTGTTTTATGCTGAAATATATGTCACATTCATTTTATAGCCCAAAGTTTTCTAATCTTAGTACCTTTTTACTAAAGATTTTCTATTTAAGGGCAAACACACTGGGAGGCAAGCTTTTTTTAATGTGGTCATTTAAGGATGAACCACTCAAGTATAGTTGCTACTTGAGTCCTAGGTCTGTGAACGACTTGGGACTAAGCCAAGAGCAGTTTGTATTCATATGTGTGGTGAGGTATTCAACCCTACTGAAGGCAGTGGGAAGGAATGTGAACTATCACAAGCAAGCTGCAGAGGTCACAGATGGAATTTGAAAAGCAAAAGCCAGTTGGGGGCACCAGAAGCAGGGAAGCTTTCAAGAGAGCTGGAAAATCAGCTGAATTTCCAGGGAGTAAGGCAGTGAGAAGGATAAAACCTTTGCAGGAAAACAAAAAAAATCTTGCATCAGGTTTCATCACAGAAATATTGAGGGTGATGTCTGTCCTGGATTTAGTCCAAAAAAAGATGCAGAAGAAATTATTAAATTAAAGATCGGTGTGGCTCAGTGGCTGTGCCTAGGAGCTCTGAGGAAATTTAGGAATGGAGAGTCTGCTGCAGAAGAGGTATGTTTCTTGGCTGTGGAAATGCTGAAGCCCTCCAAAAGTATGTGCTGGAGGGTTTCTGAAAACTGCAGAGCAGAAGCTATTTCCAAACCACAAAATGTTGGTTAAAACAATATTTAAAAATACCTTGTAAACTAATAGAAGTTGATGTATTTGCATGTGTTTTGGGGTTCTGAAGGAGGTGTACCCACAAGCAATTATAAATGGGGTCAGTGAGGGCAGCCCCCTTCTGAATGCACTGAATCATTTTGCAGCAGTGTTATATCCCATGTGCAGTGAAAGCAAAGGATGAAGAATGAATGAGGTGGGTAAGAATGCTTAAATAGAAATTAGTGGTTTCTTGTCACCTGGAAGGCAGAGTTCAGTTCTGGGTAAACCCTCTCAAAAGGAAACTGCGGCCAGAAAAGAAGTTTGATGTTAATCACAGGACTTCTGTGTAAGGAGAGAGTGGGAACCAAGAAGGGAGAAGCCTAATAGGGGAGATTCTACAAAGATTTGCAAACTTAGAAATGGTAGAAAGAAGGGTTTGGCTATACTTTCATGACAGGATAATGCTAAACAGATGTGAAAAAACCCCAGACTTAAAACTGATGATAATAAATCCAGTAATCTGGCACATGAAGGTTAACTAGGAAGAACCTTTGCTAAAAGCAGTCACTAGGGGTACAATTTCACAAAACTGCAGAAAAGCTCATGCATTTGTTTAAATACTAAGAGAGTTCAGAGACAAAATTACTGAAGATTTAAAAACTAAAACTCTAAGAAAAGTAGAATTACCTTTCAGTTCAAGGCAAAAGCCAACGGAAAGTGAGGCAGAAAGTGTTCCTTAGGACCAGAGCCTTTGAGCACCCCTTGGGAAACTTCAACTTCTGGGTGGTCGCTATGAGAGAGTGGGCCCAGGGCTGGTCCAAAGCAGCACATAGTACATTTTAGCAATTAGCTCATTTTCATTGGCACACTAAGCCACCTGGATGGGGAAGTGGGTGCCTCTTCTCCTCAGAGCTCTCCTCATGACCCCCAGTTTGTCTTGTGCTAGGGATTTCTACCTACACCAAATAATTAGCCTGTAGAAAACTCGGTTTTTTAATTGTGTACAGCTAATTTATGGCTTTATTTCCTTCCATCTTCCATCCTGTTCTCCCCTCTCCTTTCTGTGTGGACACTACCTCTTCCTGACTGCAGCAACTTGTGGAGATACTCAGCTGGAGGGCAATATCTTCTTAGCAAGCAGCTCTGGAGTGCCTGAGTGACAGCAACGGTCATGTCTGTTTTGACGTTAAAAAAAATAAATACAAATTACAAACAGGCAGCAGCCAAATGCACGAAACCCTGCATGCATCTGATGCTCCGGGCGCTGCCTTTCTGTTGTTTTCCATGGATCCATCGTGTCTGTTTCTGCTGTACGAAGGTGTTTTTAAATCTAAAAAAAAAAAAGACATGTTGTTTGTATAAAATAATAAAAAACAGGAATAATGCTAAATAAATGACAGATTATCCAACATGCCCCCTCCCCCAGGGCTAAGAAAGTGGCAGCAGCCGGAACATCTTTCAGAAATGAAGTGAGGGGGAAAGCAAAAGTGAAGGAGAGAAGGAGAGAGGGAGAGCGAGAACGGAGGCGGCTTGAGCAGCGGAGGGCTGAGCTGTGCTCCGCAAGCCATGGTGGAAGTTAAAACCACATTCGGGCTGTGCTGCAGCTGCAGGCGCTGAGAGGTGGCAAGGAGACCCCAGAGGAGCCAGAGTGAAGACTGGGGTTCAAGAGAGAGGAGGTGCTTCTCTTCCTGTTGCCCAGCAGTCTGACTTCAGCCTGTTTCTTCTTCGATTTCTGCACAGCAAGAACGCTATGGAAACCTGGTTGCTCGGCTGCTGGATCCCAAAACAGACTTTTCTTTTTTTTGGTTTTTTTTTTCTTTTTCTTTTTTTTTTTTTTAAGAAATAAAATGGAATGTTGATTTAAAACTAAAGATGGAAGTAGGGATTTAAAAATGGGTTTAAGTGAATATAACTTGAATAGAAGCTCGCTCTTTAGTGATACTGGTTTTAGAAACAGCCACTACCTGGATAAATATGGAGTTTTGAATCCAGCTTATTTAATTTAACAAAACAAAAAAAATTTCATTAAGAGCAGAGATTTTAGAGGAAGAGGATTATGTATGGGATTTTCTATTTTTTTTCTTTTTAGTAGCATAGTTGGGATCCACAGTGCTGCAGAACACGTGTTCCTTAGGAAGCAGACAAAAAACTTAGTGTTATGTTCTTCATGAAAACTTGCACATACACTCCTATATGAGGCATAAATAGCGTGTGTTTTTTATACTGAAATATATGCACCCGTAGAATTAAAGGGGTTACCTGGCCTCCTGTTTGATTTGTTGGTCTCCAGTAAAATAGCAGTGGGAGCCAGCAGCCCCAGCCAGGTGCTTCTCCCCACCACTAACCCATCTGATGTTTGTAAGTGTCATGTTTCCTAGTGTTTATTTGGGTAATTTTTCTATTTTTTACAGTGATGTTGTTACACAGAAAACTATCAGATCAGAACCTCAAAAGCTGTAGCTGAAGGAATCCAGGCCACCCCCCCCGTGTTGCCTCTGGGTGTTAGAGGATACCTCATGAAGCAGAGGGGAAAGGGAATGAGCACGTGATCTGATGTTCGTCCTTTGGGCCAATTCATCTTCCTTTCTTTTCTTTGTTGCAAAAGGAGTTCAGTTCCTTTATTCATTTCGTGGGGGGTGTGAAAGTGTTTTGTTGACCTCACCAAGGAGAGAGCCTAGCCCCAAGAAGAGAATGGCCTTTCTGGCAGACCTGATGGGATTTGTCTTGGCCAAGGGAAGGCATCACTTGCAGAAGTTGGAATGGGCTTTTACCTGAATTTATCTACCCCTAATCACTTTTTGGATCTCTAGAGAGAGCTAAAATGATTGCCTTGACAGCATACTAAGTGTGCGGCAATCTTTTTGCAGACTATAGAGGAGAAGAAAGACAATTTGGAATTTTAATCCTTATTCGATAAAATGCAGAAAATAAAAGCTGTTGCACAAAGTGGAGCTGTCACTTTGCAGCAGATAGCGCTCTGCTCCCTTTGTTAGAGAGGTGCTATCCCACAACAGGATTAGATCAGCTAACCCCTGATGAAGGGAAAAAACATCCACACTTCCCAGGTTTGTTGGAGCAAACACCCTTTTCTTCCTCCCTCTGCTATCCCAGGGGAGGAGTGAGGAGGGGATTGAACCCATGGGGGGGAGGGGCAAACACTAGATTTTATTATTTCAAAATATTTTTAAGACAGCACTAAGCCAGTGAGTGAAGTGGAAAAGAAAAAGCCTTGATATTTCATTCAGAAATTTTTTTAAGCCACAAAGAGAGAGCAAACAGATTACAATTATGCCATTTAAAAAGATAAATACAAAACATTATGCATGCCTTCTTTCGGTCTGATCTTCCTTGTCTCTTTACCTGATGATTATTAATAGTTAAAAAGGAGAACCCTCTGTATTAAGTATATGCATCTTTCAGAGAAAATTTTAAAAGAACAGAACTGTTGGGTTTTTTGTTTTTGCACAGTCTTGGAGACAAACTCTTTTGGATTATTTTTTTGTTTGTTTTGTTTCCTTTTAAGTTAATGAGAACCTTAGCTTGGTATGGCCATTATCAAACACAGCTGTACACCTTTAGCATTCTTAATGTTCTCTTACGGGGCTAATGTAAGCATCTATATAATATATATTATAAATATCACATTTTAAACAGGAATTGGAAGGCATTTGATGCAGAATTTTTGCATGATATAGAAATAATTAAAGTTAGCTAGTGTTTGTTTGTTTGGTCTGAATGTTGGTAGAACCTTCATAGCTTTGTTACAATGAAATCTTGAACTGAAGATATTTAATAAAATAACATTTAAACAGTGCAAAGGTTGGAGTGTCACATTATTCTCCTAAACCATGGAACAATATGAAATTGGTACTTCTGGGATAAGAATCAGTTGACAGAGGAAGGTTTTTTTTTCCCTGTATCATTTAAAAATGTAACGTTTAAAAAGTTAAGTGGTACCATACCTAAAAGGGGGGCATTAAAAACAAAGGGATGACAGAACCTGTTAAAATTAACTTTATGGCTATTGCATTTCCCTGACACATCAGGGATAATGGGGAAATTCTGCTTTTGTTCCCAATAGCCTGATCCTCGGCAAATCTAATGCTGGTCCTGGTCTTTGCTTTCCTCACCAATATTGAAGACTCCTTGTGAGAGAAGCTCTCTTGCTCTTGGGTTTGCCTGATGGAAACATGCTGATCTCAAGTTGTGTGACTTAGTTATTTGTCAGCTAGTGGATTTTGGGTCCTAGCTGGGATGCTCCTGCAGAGGCACAGAACTTGTGAGGTCTAGCAGTGTAAGCATCATTTCTTTAGAAGTTAAAAGTTACCTGGATTTAACTTGTTTTGTTTCTGTACTGCCTCTTGTTGTTAGCATTTCACGTATGCCCCGTTAAGTGGGCTTTGTTGCTCTCAGGCCTTTGCTGTTGTGCCATTTCTCTGTAATTTGCTGCCTTGCGGATCATTCCTGCTCTTGAGGGCAGGAGGCCGAGCCGTGAGGCTGCAGCAGGCGCTGCCCTCAGCCAGCACGGCTCTGTGGGACAGAGCAGCTCCGCTCATTCTCTGCTCGCCCTTGTGTCTGCACAGGGGCTGCTGTGACTGGGGGCACACACGGCTCGTTTGGCACTGGCTGCAGCTCAGGGCAAGGCGCTGCAGCCAGCACGGGCTCCCGGTTTGGCAGCCCTGGGTGGCCCCCGGTGCCCTGAGCTCTTCCCAGGTGTGTCGGGGTAGCGCTGCAAATGGGAGGGGGTGGCTCTGCCTTGTCACTGAAAGCGAGTTCATTGTGCTTAATCCCCTTTAACTGCAGCAATTACCTAGTAAATAGGTGTCAGCTGTTGCTGCTTAAAGAGATGATTACTTTTGCTGCCTGATGAAACGGGAGGAAAATCGTCCTTAGTGTTTAAAGGGAGAAGGTAAGAATTTTACAGTCCGTTTCACGGGAGTGAAGACAATCTGTTCGTGCCCAGAAGAAATGGCTCCTGCTATTTCAGGAGCAAAGAGACGTTCTGCTCTCATTTCTCACATATGAGGCAGGAGCATTCATCAGGTAAAGTTTTTCCTGAAGCCCTTAATCCTGTCTTAATGATCTTTGAAGAAATGTTGCAGTATGGATAAGCACTAGGATGGTACTCATAAAATTAGTGATGATCTCCCATGTTTTCAGTAGCTCTTTTAACCAGGATAAGAGTAATTTAAACACTTACTGAGAGCAAAATAGCCAGACTAACACTCAGGTCAAGAATATTTATTGCTGCATATATATGGGGCATGTCTTATGTTTTAGCTGACAGCAGGGATTGGGCATGACGCTTCCCTGCATTGTAATAACTCCAGTAGTCAAGGATATTCCCAGAACCTTACTTCCCAGTATGCTATAGCTGGTTAAAATCTGTTCATCCTAGTAGATTAAGTTTTGCCATCTTCCTGCCAAAGACAAATGTCTGAGCATGGTTCTTTGAGTTTCCTCTCTCCCACCTTATGCACGTGCATGTTTGTATGCATAGGTGGATTGCTCTGTGGGGCACCTGTAATTGATGGTAGCTTTTATTTATGCCCAAATAAATTTTCTTTTAAACTAGGATTGCTCTGCTCTCACTTGCTGGGCTAGTGGCACAAAGGCCTGGCAGAATGCTCTTATGCTTACAGTTTCTATGAGATGTGGGGAGAAGCATGATTAGAACTGGACCCTGAGTACCAATATCCTTTCCATTTTATTATGAAAATTGTTATCTCTCTCTTATGTGTAATTGATAACCAGAAAAACACACAGAGCATTTGACTAATGATTGGATTTGTGATCTGGTTTTGGGTTTGCTGTGGCTTTGCAGGGTGACTGCAGATAAGCCAGCAGTGTGCTCTGTGCTTCAGCTTTCCCATTTGTCCATGCAGATGATAAGCCTGACCTGTGTAGAAGTCACTGTAAGAGACTGATGGACAGTGCTGCAGAGCAGCTGGGTGGTATTGCTGCTACACATCACAGGTGATTCTCTTTGCCTGAGAATTTGAAAGGTGCAGACTAATGCACCTGGAATGCTTATTTGGGTTTGGTATATATTTATTTAGCAGTAGGGAAATGTGATCCTTTGGGGGCACTTAAAGTGGCTTGAGTGGAGGATTATGAATTCTTCCCTTGAGATCCATAGTGCCTGAGAACTCCTCACCTGCCAGAATGTCCTCCTTGCCTCTTGGTAAGGAACAGGAATTTACTGGTTGGTGTGTAGTACTCTGAAGAATTTTAAGCCAATTTCTTATGTACTTAACAAGTATTAGAAAACAAAAATGTGTATGTTCATGGTTTTTAAGGCAGACTGGCTACAAGGAAGTGATGGATATAATTAAGTTAATAAAATGTCATTGTGAAAGTTTCTTGAGGAGGGTCCTCTAAAGCACTGGTGGATGGGGGAGACGGAAAAGTGTCTTGCCTAATTTGTGGCAATTTATATAATTTTACCATAATTATCCATGAATGGATGGGCAGGATGACATTTATTCACAGAAAACCGTTTTGTTAATGCATCATATGACTGTATGTTGGCAGACTCAGGATTTGGCCAGTTCTTGCAGTGAAATACTGTCTCATCATGTTTTACTTCTCCTTCATGCTTCTGTGGGAAAGAGTAGTGCTCATACCAACAGAGGACAGCCTGCAAAAATGGCACCAGAGCTCTGCTGCAGAGGCTTGTTTACCCTGGAACATCCTATAGGTTACATCAGCAGTCAGAGCAGAGCTACTGCCGTATGGTTGTTCCTGTTCCAGAAAGCATTTGTTTGTTTGTTTCTTACTACATGTCTAGAAGTTGAGAATAAACTGAAAAAATTACTTTTACAAAAAGGATATGTTCTTCTAAAGTGACACTTTAAATTCATTGTTTTAGATTTAGCATATTTTTCTTGTATAAAGAAGGCTCAAACTTGGCATAGATAGGCTTAAATGTTTTTTAAGAATTGTAAACAGATTTCAGTCTTGTTCATTCCAAAACAGCATTAATGCTGAAATTGTTTTATATATGGTAAGTTAGGAAGTTTTAACACCTCCTAATGTGTTACAGTAAAAATCTTCTATACCTATTACAAAGACAGTATTGAGCCTCAACAGAAACAGCAAGACATTTAATCTTTTCGACCGCCCCTTTAGGAAGAAACAGGCCTGAGCCATAAATGGAATATCCAGGGAAAGACGTTTTATGTAACCTTAAGAAAGAGAAATTGCTTCAGAGAAATGCAATATTACCAGGGATAGCACATGCTAAGTGAGGCAGGCACAGAGCAATATGATGACCTGAAAGATGGGAGTCATAAAGCCAAGCCCTCAGAGTGGTTTGGAGTGTGAGGAGGCTGGTGAGGGGAAATGCAAGAAGCAGTTGGAGGTGTCTGGCAAGTGAGTAGAAGAAGTGACATTTGGGGTAGCTAGAAAGGCAGTGAGGGCGTGGATGGAGAGTTGTTTTGTGATGAAATGAGAAGGAAAGCAGGTGAATTCTGTGCTGGTGGTTTGAGGGGAGAGGAGAGGTTTGGAGACGTGGGGCATATTTTGGGGTAGTTTCTTCCATGGCACATTTAAATGGCATTTTAAGCTGATACTCCTGTACCTGTATAGCAAACTACAATGTACAATATATCCTCCTGTATCTGATTTCCCTCCCTCACTGAAACTGTGATAGGTTGGACTGAGGAAGAGATGGGAACTACCAAAAAATACATTTTTTTTTAACCAGAATATCAAATCATACTTTGAAATGGTAAATCCCATTTCACAGAATGTAGTACTGGATGATAAATGCTACAAGCACATGACACCAAGTGCTGAGCTGCCACATATTCCTTCTGTTGGCTCAGATTTGATCAGCTGTTTTGGAAAGTCTGTGACAGACTGGGCATCACCTGTTGCTGCCACACTAACTTGGGGATGGCTGCAGGCAGGGGGACGATATTAATCTGATGTGAGTCCTGTGGCACTGTTTGGATAACTCAACAGAAATGCAATCATGTGTTAAAATATGTGCTGCTGGGTATTTTGGCAGCACAGACCTGTGTGATGGGACTGCAGGTGGTGGGAGCAGCTGCTGCATCAACCTCTGCTGAGCTTGGGGTGCTGTCAGCCAGAGGCAGAACAGGCTTTAGAAGCACGCTAAGATATCATTGCTCAGAGCTTTGTCTGCTTTTCTTCAGTTATTTGATTCACCTGCTAATGTGGGCTTAACAGGCTTGCAGAAGCATGGTCAGTGCTTCAGGTGCAAATTGATTAGAAGATTAAAAGCCCGAAGATAAATGTGCCCAAAACCCAAGACTTTTGAGCTTTTTAAACTTTTCCATACAGGAACAGGTTCCTGTACAAATCTACATATCGTGTTGCCTTTTTGAGGGTTTTCTGAAAATTATTCACAAGGTGCCAGCAATCCCCTGACCACATGTAGGGAAGCCAACATAAGGCCTCGCTCCCTGAGCACCTGCTTTCCCTTTGCTTGCTCCTCTTCTGTCGCTTTTGACTGCTCCAGGTCCCAGCCGTGCTAACCTGTCCCAGATGTTCGCACTGTGGGTTCTCCCTCCACAGCAGATCCAAAAGCAGGACCGAGGCGCAGCACTCCCAGACTCCTGTCCACTGCTTGAGTCTCCCCTGAGAATAAACGTTTCTATGATGTGGCCTCACATCCCATTCTGGCTTCCTACTACACTTTCCTCCGCTTTACAAACGTAGCAAATTGCACCGTGCTTGTTCGTGTTTCTCGGGAGGCTGCTGCCGGCGATGTCACAGCAGTGTCAATCCCTTCCTACCGCTTCCCTGGGCCTCCTGTGTGTCTGTGTGTGTCCGTGTGTGGGTGTGTGTCCGTGTCTGTGTGTGTGTGGGTGTCTGTGTGTGTGTGTGTGCGGGCGGGCCGGGCTATGGGACGCGGGCCGGGCGGGCCCCGAGCGCGGCGAGAT
>JAHLSL010000018.1:20111312-20169235 GCA_025920805.1 Petroica traversi | reverse complement strand
AGGGGACGATTGGGGATACAAACAGGCCACATGGCTAACCCAGGACAAGCTCAATTTAGAAAAGCAGACAAACTTGAGATTTACTACAGAAAGGTTAGAAGAAACACAGAGCATTTACAAATGTCTATTTTTGTTTTGAGAACCTATTACTGAATTATTTTGCATTAGCTCTCAAGCCCTTAATGGTGCTTTAGAGTGAATGGAAAATTTTGTATCGCAAGGGGCTTTTAAAACAGTCAGATCTGTCTTGGATGATGAGAGTTGGACTCATCTGATTGCATGTGTAGATATAGTATGTAAATACAGCTCTGTCCACATCAGAGCTGGGCACTCTTAAGTTCCCTTTATGTTAAGGGTATGTTAGGGCACCGTTCTTTTCTAAATCTGCCCAAAAGTAGATGTCCACATTTGTTGAGATGAATCACTTTCTATAAGTTCTTTTTTGTTTTTCCGCTGAATATATTAAAACCTGAGAATGTCACTCCAGATGTAGAGAATGTCAGCAGGATAAGTATCTGAGCAGAAGCTAAGTTGAATGCCTTCCAGAGTGACAACTAACTTGCTCCAATCCCGGACTGCTTTTCAGTGTAGCATTTTTAATATCGTCACTATTAATTATGTAAATTTGTCTCTTCTGACCTTAACTACCTTTCCCATATTTAGAACATTTTTTCTGTACATTTTTCTTTTTAAGCTAATGCTGATGTAGGGATTCTGTGCCACTCACTCTTTATTCTGAAAGCCTTTGCAAGTGCTGACTGTTAGGGCTTGTTCTGCAGCTGTCAATTGTCTTTGCCCTTGCCTCTGTGGTTGAGTTGTTGAACAGCCAGGGTTCCTTTGTCAGTGGTAACCAGAACCTTAAAGTGCTCCTGGACAGCCATGCCTGTCCCAGAGAAGTCAGACCAAATCATGGGTAGGTCTTTGATTGGAAATCCAACTGCAGAGATTGCAGTTGACTCTAAGCAAGGAGAATGTCAAAATGTCGGGTACTGGCCTATGATTTTTTTCTGTAGAGAGATTGGTTTCTCTCCTGCACAGTCTGGTTTTGCACTGCTGGAGGCTTAACTTTGAACAAATGGTGAGGTCAGGTTTGGAGTGGCCCAACACAATGGCATATTGCATGACTGAGATGAATAATGTAATTTTACAACAAGTTGAATACATCTTAATATTTAACGACTATAGATGAGCAAGGAGCACAGTAAGACTGGGAACACTTGTGCAATCTAATACAAAGCAGAAGTTTCAGTGGAGAAAAGTTTGGTGTTTTGCCTGATCCTTTAAAATGTCATTCTCTTGAATCTGTCATCCCACGTGTCTTCTTTGTGTTTCTTTTCTGGACATCACCTGTGTGTAGATCAGTTACAAGTGTAGAGGTGTCTTTGAAGTGGCATCCCTTGTCTCAGCAATGGAGCTATGGAACTGAAATCATCATTACCTAACTGCTGGAAAACTGCTTGTCCCTCCAGTTACTGAGGGCTGCCGAGGTATTAAAAAGAGTAGACAGAAACCAGAGTAGACGTTGCATTGATCACCATGGAGTGTCTGTGCATGAGGACTGCTGCAGCTCCCTGTTTCACCAGCTGTGTGAATCCACTTTCAGGAGAACGATGTGAGCTCTTGTAGTGTTAAACCTGCTTTCTTTTCAGTGGGATAAAGGGGGATCCTAGCCCTAACCAGCAGTTGTGAAGAGGCAGATTAATTTCAGCATTGAAGCTTGGCATAAATTGCTAGTCTCCATGTCTGATCTATTGTCCAAAGCACCTCTGAAACATCAAGCTGTCCCCTGCCCCCCATTTTGGTTACAAATAATGTATTGAATTTATTACTTGTAATTTCATTATTTTTATTTTAAATTAAATGTTCTGGATTCACTCAGTGATACTGAAGCTCAAAATGCGTGTGCTGAGTCATAATTGTCTTCCTCGTAAGCAGAGATCTGTCACTGTCTCCTGATTTAGTTTTGTCTGGAGACTTCCATCCATATCCTTCCTTTCTGTTCCTTTTTCTGATCTGGTCACTTGTATCAAAGCATGATGTGACTAAGCCTACTTTCCTGAGTCAAGGCTACCACGAAAACGTGCTGTTATCATGTGCTCACATCTATATTTTAGTATCCTGTGCATGGAACAGGGTGTGTTTCCATGGCCCAAGTCCACATAAACATATAAACACAAAGCTTTCTGCAGGAAAACTTGCTTTGCCTCAAACAAAATATTGATGTTTGCCTTTCCCAGCATTACTTATAAATATGAGTTCCTCACTAACCACATGCAATGCTGCAGTGCCTGTGGCAGCAGGCAGAGCTCAAAAGTTCTTTCTGGTCTTGCGTTGTGTGTGTGGGCAGGTTAAGAGCAAACTGGTGTTCAGGGATTGTCATAATTGCAGCTGGTGTTGAACATAATTTCTCTCTGAGGTTGCTAACTCTCTTGCATGTAGTAGAGCTATGGTATAATTATTTTTATGTTAGTCCTAGCATTTTCCTATTGCTAAATGAAAACAGGGTGAAGATGCCCTTGAACATAGTCCTCTTGGTTTGTATTTAAACTGATACTACCACTGAGGAAAGCAATCCAGTCATGCAGTGACGTTTCTCTGTACTGGCACAAGAACTCAGCAAGGAAGATCAGGAAATTCATGTGGAAGTTAAAATAACAGAACCAAACAAACCTCCTTTTTTGCTATGTTACCATTCTCCAGAAGGGAAAATATTACTTATCAGTAAGAAATCCGATCAAAATGCTCTTGTGTTGGCACTCCACAGAATACCTTGAGGATAAGATGAATTGATGGCATGCCAGGGCAGCTGCCTTTGGAGGAGAGCAGTGACCACCTAAAGACATGCCAGATGGTCACCTGAGTACAGTTGCACATGGTAGAAGCTGAAGAGGAGTCTCGTGCTACTTCTCTCTGCATCAGTCCTGCAAAGTTTTTAAATCTAGGTTAGCCTTTAGTAACAGTGGTCATGAGAAACCCTGAAACAAAGCAGCATGATAAGAGCCAAGCTGCAGGCTGGCAGACTGAGAGCCAGCAGCTGCAGTCCTTCACTGCTGCCTGTTCTTTTCCACTTCTAATTGAACACTGGATTAATTTATGTATCGCTGATTTCTTGTAAGGGGAAAGATTGAAGAAGTAACAGCAATAGTAGTTTCTGAAGATAGTGGTTTCAAGGAAAGAGCAAAGTAGTAATTTTGATCAAGGTGCAGACCTGCCCTGGGTTCACAGGTTCTGCACTTTATTTTTATTTTTTTTTTCATCTACTGCAAGACTTCCCAGCTTCTGTGATGAGCAGTGCTGCATTATCTTTATGGTCCTGTGCAATTTATCAGAAAGACATGACACATTTTGTCAGAAAACTAGTTATATTTCCATGGAGTGGTTCTTGGGCTTGTGGTTTTGTTTTTTTTTATATCTTGTAGAAAAAAACCCAAACAAACAAAGAAAAAGCCAACCAAACAAAGAAAAAACCGACCAAACAAAAGCAGTGGTTCTGTGTTTTCCTCCACAATTTTTCCTAGCACCCTTGCACGGACAGTCTGTCCCATGATACTGTTCTGGACAGACCTTTGAGGACTGATATTGCTGGGAGTGCTCTGGTCCCTTCCCCTTCCTGCAATTATATATTCCTGAAATGCATCCTGTGCAAGGGTGAAGATCAGCTCCAGGCAGTGCTGGGAGACAAGGCAGTGGAAATTGATACAGTGGCTGCACTGGGAGCAGGACTGTTCTTGAACGGTGTATCTGTAAATGCTTTGGTCTTAAAGTATACTGACTACTTTTTAAAATGAGCTAATCTAAGAAAGAATAAAAATACAGCCAAACATGTCTTCACACAGCTCTAGGGTGGAAACCACAAATGGTTTTCCCTGCCGTTGGGCTTTATCTGGAGAGAGCATTTGGTGAGGATCCAGATGTTGTTAGGTCTTCATGGGTTAGTGATTTGGAAACCTCATGCGTGGTTACTGGGATGGGGCAGATAACACCAAGCTTGAAAATGAATGTTGACAAAGCTGCTGGTTTTGTCCTGTGTTTGCAGCTCTTTCCCGCTGCTGTTACACGGTCTCTGCTGCCTGCTCTCTGTTGGGGTAGTGTCACTTCTCCTGGGGCTGTGGGGAGTTCCATCCTCATCTGCAGTCATGATCTTCTACCACGGGTGTCTGATAGAGCTGGGGATGTGGTTGCAACACTTGTGATCACAAGTGCCAGGACTTTCATGATAGCCAGAATAATATGAGGGAAGGAGCTCTCAGCCCAGTGAAATGGGAATGACCTCGTATGCACAGATATTAGGATATTACACTCAAGTCTTAAAATTTCAATTTTCTAAAATTAATTATCCTTGGTTAATACTTTTTAGAAAATCTTATCTAGCTTGATTCCATCTGTCTTGAAGGAAAAGAAAGGAGATGCAGGAAGATATGTGGGTTGGGTTTTTTTTTTTTCATGTAAAGTTATGGGAACAATCTGGCTACTGCAGTGAAATTCATCCTGTGAATGTGAGGAGACTTCTTATCCCTTTTTCCTGCTTGTAAGGCTGACTTCACTGAGACTGCAGAAATCAATGGAATACAAGAGAAAAGCAGAAATTAGTTTTGACTAATGCTGAATCTAGCTTTGAGTTGGTAATACAGGTGCAGAAGATTCTTGTACTTTCACTGTCATCCAAGATAATTTTAAATAGTGATGAGAAAGTGTCATATAAAACTTCTTAGAAATGTTGGTTAATTATTTTTGGGATTGGAAATGACAAATTCTAGGAAGCAGTTGAGAGCAGTGAGTGCAGTGCTTTTTCCCCTGTTACAGTTGCTCAGATATATTGTCTCTCTCCTGGGGAACAAGTCATAAAATGCATTTTTTTGGTTTGGCAAGCTTCTTGCACAAGGTCAGCATTGCCATTACACTGCTAGCACAACTTAGTCATACTTTAAGTGTACTAGCTGCAGAGGTTGTACATGACTACTGACTTTTTTTGAGTGCTACAATATTAAATATTCAGCTTGAGGCCTTTTATTAAAGGCAACGCCAACTGCCGTAAAAACTCTGTGTCTATTTAATGTAGCTTATATTGGGCATAACTAATCACTGCTAGGGTTTAAAACCTTTGCTGTATGGTGCATCTGAGAGCAGGTAGCTGTAAGAATGGGCCGAGGAATTCCCTTTCTTTTCCTTCTTCAGTAAAAGCTCTTTTTAATATAAAGGTCCAGTTCTGCTGTTTCTTGTATAGCAGAGCACAGCAGTATGTGGGCAGCACTCTAATGCTAAGTGTTCTCCTGTCTGGTGTTTCATAGTTCTTTCTGCCTGAGGCTTTGCAACCTTGGTCTTTTTTAGTTAAATCTTTAAACAATGGATTATCTGTTTTCTCAGGCTTTAGAGGATTTGAAATAGCAGTCACCCTTAGGCATTTGGCTCAAGATTACAGCAATAAATACATTCATCAGAGCCCCCTGGCCCTTCCAAGAGCCAGGCAGTCATAAGATTACCTCTATCATATTGGTCTGCTCTAACTCCAGTGAAGTGTGTCACCCTGTTCAGAATTTGGGGTAAGCCCTGCTCTTCCTGAGCATTTGCACTCAGATGGTTTATATAAGAAAAGGGGGGCTGTGTGTGGTGAGGCTGAGCACCTGCAGATCTCCTTCTTGCTGCGATGTTGGCTTTTACAGCATTACCAATTTGTGTTTTCCAGGAGATCAGAAACCTTTTTGGAAAGCCAGCTTTGCTTCTTTTCCCCCAAGGTCCAGCAGTCTGAAAATTTCATACGGCTTTAAAATACTGACATCGGAATGTAATTTTAATCAATATTGACATTTCTGATCTTTGTGTGCCAGCTGCTGTTTTTCTGAATGGTTCTGGTACTGGCAGGCCCTGTGCCAAAGATAGCAAACCAGTTGCCACCCAGCTGTGATATCTGACGTGGCAATTTCTGGAAGAGTGCTTCCTGATTGCACTGTTTAAAGAGGCAAGGGTAATGTTTTTCTTCTGTTACTATGAGGTCTAAGGTAGTTTACAGATGTTGGACATTCTGCTGTGTTGCTGTGGAGAAACATGTAAGCTGTCAGGAGACCCAAAAGTCAGTTTCAGTAAAAAGCTACATTTTTAAAGCAGTTTCTGGGTAGAAGAGCTGTTTGTTGTGTGACTTTGCATGGGCAGTGCTTTGCATAGTGGGGCTTACTTCTTCTAAAGAGAAGCTTTATCTCAGGGAAGTTCATTGCATAGAGAGATCTGTGATGTCTGTATATCTCTGAAGGTTCTGCTCTTAACAGCTTCTATTGATTTTCACCAAGTGTGATTTCCCAGCCTTCTGAGCTGTTGTTATCACACCACATCACATTGCTCATCACTATTAAATAACTTGTGCTGGTTGGCCACTGGCTTTATCAAAAGACTCTCCCAACACAGGCATGCAAATTGGAAATAGAAAATGAGATTCTCTTGGGCTTTTGTACTTTGCTTCATTTTATTTCTTCTTTCCAGCAAGTATGATAAACCTTTTTTAAAACTACACTGTGTGTTTTCAAAGTATATAACACACATTACCTTTGTCTTGGAAACCTTCCAGCTTACTTTTCAGCAAAAGGTAACAGTATTCAAAGTGTTTGTGAATAGAGCAAGTCAGCTTCAGCACTTCATCACATACATTTTTATCAGAAGATGGTGGAAGCATGGAGTCTTTTTTGGTGGCTAGTACATGCAAGGTTTGAAGCATTTCCCTACTGTAGTTTTGGTCTTTACCACCATTCCTTAATTTGCTTTCCAGGGAAAAAGTAGTCTCACTTTTTTCGTGTTTTTTTTTTCAGTAGATGTGGATAAGAATTGGCAACCTAACTGAGCAGTGTAGCAGGTTTGTCTTTGGTCAAGAGACTCTTGGTATGGAGGCTGGGGTCTTTTTTAATATAGGTAGTGATATAAACCATAGTGAACAATAATGGATATCTGTTACTATGGTTTTGACTATCAAAAAGAATAGGTATATGTACAAAATAGATGCAGTCTGTGGTTACTGATATTGGCATTACACCCAGAATACTCCTTTGTGTTCCTGTGAGAATTCACTGAGAGATGCAGTGTCAAGGGAATAGCTGTATCTTTAACACGCTTAAGACTTTGCAGGGCTGGTTAGAAATGCTGCAGGTGCCAGCACCACTGGGCATGTGTGAGCCTGGGCCTGGATAGCTGATCCATGCCTGTTGGACATGGTGAGCACTGGAGCTGCACCAGAGCTGAGAAGCTGTGCTGTAGGATGGACTCTGCAGTTCTGTATAGAGGGGAGAGGAGGGAGCTCCTGCACTGGGACATCTCAGTGTTGTCAGCTGGAGCAGGCCAGGCTACTGACTGATTTTTAGAGGAGATGGAAGCTGAAGTTTCTAGGTTGTGGGAACTCTGGCTGTTGAAAAAATATCGCAGAACCATAAAATACTCTGAGTTGGGAGTGCCCCAGAAGGATCATTGCCTTCAGCTCTTAAGTGAATGGCCCGTACAGGGATCACAACCTTGTTTGATTAGTGCCATGCCCCAGCCAACCAAGTTAATCTCAGAGGACATTAATGGGGTTCATAGAAATGGTGGATGTGCTGAGGTGCTGCTAGGTTTTTGGGTGCTAATGAAATGGAAAATACTGCATCAGGAGGGTACTGCATCTGTCAACTTGTGTTGCCAAAAGGGGAACGTTAGACAGGGAATTGACGATGTCCAGCAAGGACGGGCAAGTGTGGCATGAGGAACATGAGAAGGTTAGATGGGAAAGACAGGTTTGGGAGGAGAAAAGAAGATGGAATAGCTAAGATACAGGTAGCAGAAGTAGATACGAAGCTTTGTAGCATCTTCCTGTGCCTTGGATGGAATCTAGGTCTCTGAATCAGAAAATACCTAAAACCTTTTGGCCATGCTGCTTCAGTTCTGTAGTTCTTCCACCCTGAGAACAACCATGTATAGTTGCTGTAACTTATAGTTATCTCAAGATGCCCCTGTGGCTTACCAGATGATTACTCAGCCCATGTGATACCAGTGGGATGCTTGTGTAGTGGAGTTTGTCATTGAGGATTTTGCTTTAACTTTGGAATTGTAGACAGGAGGAGAGACACACATGGAGGCGTGTGTATGGTTGTGTACACCAGCACATTCACAAGGCTGTGAGGACAAACACTTGTAAGATAGAACATAGCAGAATTAATTTTGTTTGATCAACTTTGATATATGCCTCTTAAATAAAACAAGTTCTAACTTGCACAAATCATAAAAATACAGTGGAAAAGTTTAATTTTTCAAAACTTGTTTCATTCTACCATCTATACATGCTTCATTGTAAATACTGTAAGGAAGAAAGCATGCTACAGATTGAGGGCTATTCTCTATTTCCTGATACTAATTGACCTTTTGGAACCCAACAGTGTGAGTAAGCATTGTTTATGAATTATTTCTTGCTTAGGAGTGGTGTGTTCAGTTTACAGCTTTGAAATACTCAATCTTGGGAGCTGAGCTTGCTCAGACTTTTTTCTCTGTCTTTGGGGAGTAATGAATAGTGAAAGAAAAATTGTACCTTGAATTACTTCCTGTGTTTTGTCCTTTGGTCTCTTTTCTGTGACAGCAGCATTAGTGTTTTGGCCTAAATGATAGTGAGGCTTTGCTAGCATATGGGGAGAAAAATAAGCACTTTTAGGGAAAAAGGAAGTGGAGAGGTTGAGGGTGGGTGACTCTGTGAAGCACTTAATATAGAGCTGTGAGTCAGCAATCTCCTTTTGCATTCATCTTATTCAGATGGGGTATTTTCTTTTATCTTATCAAGCCAGCCTTTTTTTCTATCCTGTTTCTTTAGGGAAAAAAGCCTGCAAGGATAACGTGTAGTGGCACAGGTGGTTTCTTTAGGCCACGGAGCTCAGAGCCAGGTGACAGGCAAGAATTCACTGTGGGTGAGCAGATCCACAGATGGTAGGGGAAGTGATGGTCAGATCCCTGTCCTAATCCGTCTCCATTTCCTCACAGCCCAAATCACTGAGCACCTTGTGTTTGTGTTGCCTGTGAAGAAGAGTGCAGCTCTAGAATGTATTCTGACATAATAACTAATATGCAAAGTCTTTAGACAGAGTAAGTTACTGTGAATGCATGAGAGGAAATCCTTTTAGACTCAAGACTGAAGCAATAGTTCAGATAAGTATGCTCCATTTTCAAACCCAGTGGCATATTATCAGAAAGTCATTTCACTAATTATGCTATTTAAAGTTTCCTTTAGAGGGAAAAGGACTACCACTTTATTACTGTTTTCTACATCAAGCATTCAACCTTGTTTTACAGGAAAATTGCTTCATTTGTAGTTTATGTTTGTATGTATTTAAATCTGGGGGCTCTTCGTGGAATTGCTGTGTTTTCTGTAGACCTGAGTACCCTTTGTTAAATTGGTCCCATTTGTTTTGCAATTGATGTAACTGAGCAGTCCTGTGGTCTGGTACTTCATTCTTAAGCAGTTCTGAACAAAAATATCTCTGGGTTCAGTGCTTCTAGATACTATAACTAAAGCAGATACATTTTTCCATATTACCTAGTGAAAATCCACGTCTTCACCTTGAGGAGACTGCAGGAGGTAATGGTAAGTTGATCACTATGTTAAAACAAAAAAATTCTTTGCCTCTGCAGTGTTACAAGGCCACCTTATTGTAACAGTGCTGCTGACAAGCTGCATACAGATTTTGAGATGTCTACCCCTTTTGGTAACTTTGTAGGAATAGTTTCTGTGGAGTGGCCAGCATACAGAGTGAACAAGGATTGTGGGAAGCAGCAGACACTGCTGTTACTGCCTGCTCACCCGGCTGGTGTGGGCTCATTTCTGAGGGCTCTGCTGGGCTGGGGGTGAGCCACCTGCCCTTAGGGATGGAAGGAGGCTGGTGGTGGAGTGAGCATTAGATCTCCCAGAGCAGAAAGTTGGGGCAGGAGACAGTTGCAGACTTGGTGGATGGATTTAAAAAACCGAACAGCAAGTCAGCACCTTCCTCTGCCTCTTCAGCAGCACTCAAAATGAAAAAGTCACTGCCTACATTTTTCTGTATTGAAGGACAAACTTACTGTGCAAGCTGTTGAGGATTGGAAGAGAAACTTAGGCAAAAGAGGGAAAATAAATGCAGGAGAGTCCTTTTGTTAATATTTTTAAAAGGAGATCTTGATTTGTGATTGACCTTTTCATTTTGCACCCAGTGTTGAATTCAGCTGTTTTGAAGCTCTAGGTAGTTTTTCTGTGCTAGAAGTAATTATTTGGGATCAAATGAAAAATGACATTTGCTTAAGGACTTTTTGTGAAGTGCTCTTGCCTTTTATTTCATCTCCATAACATACATTGGTGCCTGTGATATCTACTCTAACCCTGCTCCTTGACTCCTTAATTTGCAAGGAAGTACTTTTATTTATTTGCCAGTACTATTTCAAGGAAAAGTAAAATCGGGTGAATTCAGTAGAGCACAGATTACTCTGGAAATAGTTAAACTGAGTTTCCCATGATGGAAAGAGAGAAACAGGAGAGCAGGAGCTTATCTGCACAACAGATCTTTGTCCTTTCAGTGTTTGTGGGCAGATTGCATACTGTTGTTTGCTTTTTCACAAGACTTGCTGGAATGCTGGTTCCCCAAATAGGTGTCTCTGAATTGTGTCACAGATCCACTGGAAGCATGTGTGCAGTGAAAGGGTAGAGCAGATGCAGTGTCTGCTGCTTCAGGGAGGGAATAGAGTCAAGCATCTTCACTTACAGCCTGTGTCGACAAGGAGGAACTCAGTGAATATCATATTTAACTTAGCATTAGATAAACATGCCAAAAGTCTTGAAAAATGCTGTTTCACTGACATTCTGTTGTATGAACTCTTTGAACATCTCTGCCTCATCCAGACTGAATGCTCTTTGTCTAAAGTGCCAAAAGACCTTTTTTGTAGATCTAAAAAGCACTTGGTTATTGCTAGCATCAAATGACTCAAAACCATTGCACAAGCTTTTGTCATTTCAGAATTAGTGGTGATCTCATCATCAGGCCTATGAAAGACATCCTTCAATATTTTAAAAACTATTGAATCATCTGGATTTGTTCTTCTAATAAATGGGGGGGGTTATTTGACCTAAGTAAAATGCTGATGGCTAACATCAGGGAGATAATGCTCAATTCTCTTTAGCAGTACTTAGATATCCATCCATGTTTTCCAATTGTCAATACAAGAAAAGCTGAAATCAAGTAAGAGTACCTTTGAAGATGGATAGCAAGATATTTAATCTATTTCAGGGACACCGTTAATTGCAAGAGATGAATTAATGGCTATGTGAGGCTTTCTAACAGGGGAGAGGGTCACACCATTGCTGTCCAGGTTTTCAGATGATGCAGAGGTAGCCAGCCAGCACACTGATGAGGTTTGGCTTTTGCTGCTCTAAGTACTTCTGGCCAGATCAGGACAGAAGATCCAGTACATGACAGTGAAAAGTATCAGGAAATGCTTCACTCAGCTGTTCTAGCAGTTTGTGTTGGATGAAGTGATAAAATTACTGTGTTGGAATCTCAAATGGATTATTCATTGTATTTCTCTCTTTCTGTCAAGTAGTTGAGTAATCTCAGTAACTTCTATGTGTTGTTTGGTTGTTTTTTATGTGTGCTACCTCAGATTTCTGTAAAATGACATCATGAGGACACCAGCTGCTTCAAACTTGACACTCTGCAGGTAGGAATCACATATAAAGGCAGGCCCAAAAGAACAGCGCTCCAGTAAATGGCTAATTCATACAGCTGTTCCAACCATCAAGGGCTGTGTGAATCTTCCTTGGATACCACAGGTGTGCTGACATGCTCAGAAAACTTGGTATTTATCATCATTCCTCACAGGAATGGTACTGCTGGTCCTGTTCCTAGGCCTGGGTGTTGAGCTCTGAGCTCTGCCCTTCGAGCCTTGGTGTGGGGCACCTAAAGGGCAATCCTGCTGGGCAGAAACATAGGCAGAGAATGTGCAGTGCATGCATTGCCTTTTCATACTGATTGCAGCATCTTTATTAATTGCTGTGATTGCAGAGTCATTTCTATTTATGAAAGTGTTTCTCTGTAAAAAAAAGATCTTGCAGAAGGGGTATTGACGATTTTTTGTTTGAAATAGTGATTTATTAGAGATACCTTGCTGTCAGTGGTACTGGAAAGAAGCAAATTCAGTTCTGGCCAAAGGAAACATAGGCCACTCAGTACACAAATTAGTGTGTGGAACGTATTGCTACAGTACATCATTGAGGTTAAAAGTGTGTAGGGTCAAAAGTAATCTGATATTTATGTGTCAGTTATATAGACAAATCCTGCAACTGAAAACAAACTTTAACTTTCTAAAAGCTTCTGGACAGCTTCTTTGAGCTCAAGGTATCCATAAGTATTAAGAAAGACTACTTTTCCTTATTCCTGTTTTACAAATTTATCTTCAAGGCTTTCTTCAGCTGGTCTTTGAAATACCTGGAACTGGACAGTACAGATGGTAGGAACTGATGTGAATGAGGTTTAAGCCAAATTCAGAATGAGTTTATGTCCTATATTTTGAAGTGTATTAAATAATGATGATACTTGTCAGATCACAAAGCCATTACAAGTATCCCATTAAAAACAAGGTGTTAAATTACACCGGTGATAAAATATTTGGTAGGAATGTATTCTGCATTGCAGATAAACACTAAAAATAAATGCAGAGTTTTGACAGGATTGAGGAAAAATGCAGTTTAAGGGGGGGCAGCTTCCCCCCTTATTTTGTGATATACCCAAGAACTGTATCATAGAATATACCTAGAACTTTTACAGAGAGTACACCTAGTTGTTATTTGGATGGATCAGGCAGTGGCACAACTTGTTCTCCAACCATGTTCAATTTAAACACAGTCAGTGTTAGCTCATTTTGGACAGAAGTCTGTGTGCTGTTGTGTTTGTCTGAACCTTTGTCCTCGTTGAGAAACTGAGAGGAGGTTACAGGCCTGTGCCAGTGCTCAACCCTTGCTCCACAGGAGTGTGACTCCTAAGTGGGCAGTTTCTGTGCTGGTCACAAACACAAAAGTATTTCCAAGGCAGTTGCTACCTCTCCTAAATGATTAGGCTTCCCTTTGAGCTTTTTTTTTTTTTTTGGGCAAAAAGCTAATATTCAGATAGATTGGTTCTATTAGTCACAGTTTTAAAAAAATTCATTTGCTTAATGTATTTGGAAACTGCAGTTTATGAACAGAAGGTAACATCTGTAGTTGAAGGTCAGATTACTGATACTGTATATGGGAGTTGTTGTTTGCTGTCTATTCAATCATCAAGTGCCAGTAAATGAATGATACCAGAGTACCACTGCTATAGCATGTTATCTTTTGTCAGTATAAAAACAGGAAGACTCGTCAGCAATAGAAGATCTGAAAATAAACTGTTTAAACAATGCAAACGTTATCATTTTGGGCATCTTTTTGCATTTGTGTGTCTGGCTTATGCTTTTTCACCTTTATGCTGGGGTTTCTTGGCCTGAGCTCTGTGCCCTTTTATGTTATGATGTCAGATACTGGTCTGTCAGACAGGCTGATGACCTGATGTGCTGTCAGACTTTATAAATAGCCCCAGAAAATTAGGGTGTATGCCCAGTTAGAGCTCTGAATGTCGGAATTGCACTGGTGGTGCAGCACTGGCATGGTGAGGGATGCTACTGCCAGGGCCTGAGGTGACTTGGGAGGGGTTCATGGCCTTAGGCTTGGAATAGTAGAGGAGGGAATCAGAAAGAATAAAATGGGATTGAGTGCATTTTAACTGATATTTTCTGCTTTTTAGTTTTCCCTGCTTAAAAATTCATTCAGCGTGTGTGGATTAGTTTAGATTCTTTGCTACCTCCTTGACTTGTGTTATTTCAAAGTCCCAGTGGTTTGACATGTTAAAAGATTCTTGCATACAGGCTGCTGTAAGAACAGAGTGCAAACAGGGAAAAGAGAAACCTTTCTCTAGAAGGGTCCAAACAGAATACATTTAGATGCCAAAGGCACCTTTGGGTTACAGCTGTTACTTAAGAATGACGTTTTTTATTATAGTCCACTGGAGAGAAACTAATGCTATTGAAAAGTTACTCTTTTGAATAGATATGTGATATTTTTATGTCTGTCCTCTTTTAGCATGTGGTCATTATGCACAGTGTTTTATTGCCGTGTCTTCTTGTCCCACTATTTTCCTTCATATCCTGTTTTTCCTTCTCAATGCTGAAGTCAAAATATATGCAGCTAAAACTAGGGATTATCTGTTGTTTCTGCTTGGAGAACAAATTTGTTGTTGGAATTGTTTTCATCCAAGCTGAAATTCTTTCTGCTTTCTTGCAATTTTTTTTTGGATACTACAGTCGAAAGGATATTGGCCATGTATTAGTGCATATGTGGCTGGAAAGGATATGTGGAAGTCAAAAGCTGATATTTTCTTTCCTTCTGTTTTTTAAGACAGAAACTAAATATAGTGAATGTTAAACAGATGGCTATGTTGTCGCATAATAAATATTTGAAGAAAATTAAATTATGTCCTGCCTGTTCGCTGACGACAGTTCCAGCCCCCATAGTAACAGCACTAATAATAATAGGAGGATTTACAGTGTATTTATTTTTTAATTCTCAAAGTGAGCTACCTAGCAAGGTCATTTAAGGAGATATTTTTTAATGTGGGAAAGATAAGTGATGTATTTGAGGTCATCCAGCATGTCAGAGAGTCTCTTGAAAGAGCATGCAGGGTCCCCTTGACTTCCAGACAGTAAGTTTCCATTTTAAACCATGCTGACTCGCAAATACTTACTCGAGTACTTTCTACAGAACTTTGGGCTTTGAAGTGGTTTTTTTCCTTAATTCCAACCTAATTGTTCATAAATGTTAAATTGCCAGGAGGAGATAATAAAACCAAACTTGCGTTCCTGTCCAGTGTACTTGAGGAAAAAAACCGCTGCACTGCAGGTCCTCCTGGTTTTGTTGTGAAGAGACACTGGTGGATGCCAGAGAGATGATGAAGTCTTAGCTGAAATGAGGGGGTTTATTTATACAGCTGAGTTTCATCTTGTGATATTAATAGCGTACAGGCATTTCTTTTGGAGAGAGGGGATGGATACTGTATTTAGCAGAGGTCGGTGTGCTACTCTTTCTGCCGCGAGCCAGAAAATCCCATTGCCTTTTACTGTTCAGGTACATTACCTGTCTTTACTGGAAGGAGTCTTCTGTAAATCATTCTGATGCTGAAAGTTTGAAAGCTCTGTGAGAGAGACAGGATGAGGACAAGAGCTGTAATATTTCACTTAAAGGTGAGAAGGCTGGAGAGCAGATCAAGTTCATGGCATCAACAAAGTTCATCTGGCCCATAGTCCTCCTCCTTTTCTCAGAATTCTGCAGATGTGCAGAATTCTGCAGGCTGGGTTTATAAATTGTCTCAATTACCCATTTCCTGCTAACTTTTACTGATCATTTTCCATCCTCTGCAAGTAATTATATCATATAATAGAAGTGGAACTGGTGCTTGTTGCATGATAATTTGCATGAGGGAGTAGTTTGCTGCTGTATTGCACCAGAGCATACAATCTGGGGGGCGACTGGGATGGGTTTTGGATTTGTGGGGGGTTTTTTCCAGTTGGTGGGGAAACAAGACTGAAATTCTTCACTGCTTCTGTAAAAATTTGTCATCTGCCCCAGCTTAAAGATATATTAATAGTATCCTGATCTCTTACATGCATGGTTGGTCCTGTTGCCTGGATACAAACATAAAGTGATTAGAAAGATATCATTAATATAAAGTGAACAAAATAGGTCATAAAAGTACCCAGTTATATGCTTTTCCTATGTGCCCACCATGCATGTTGGCACCAGACTCTTTAGCTTGCTTGTTGCAGATTGTGCTTTGCTGTAGTGTTGCATTAGGCTTTTCACTAAGCTGCAAATGTAACCTGTATGATATTTTCTGCCAGCTCTTTCTCTGTGGTTTCTTCCCTGTTCTTTGAAACATACCCTTATCAGTTTTTCTCACATCATTTGTACCCTTCTGTGGTCTGTTACCTTTGTGTATCTGATAAAATGCTGATGTGTCTCCTGAACTTTTTTCAATATGCAATTTGTACTGCATTACTCTTCTTGGTAAATATATGCACTGTGTCACATAAAGGAGTATTAAAAACATTACAAAAGCCCCTTGTTTTTTTGACATCTCCCTAGGGGCTTGTGATGGATTTCTTAGGGCTCTGGGGAGATGTCCCTTTCTAACCTAGCTTCTGGTTGAGCTGTTTGCTTTCCAGCATTTCCTGCAGCATTTCTGATTTTCTTCATAAAAACATACACTCACTTTTGATACCACTCTTAGCTGGTTTTGAGTGCTTTTTTCAAGTGTGGATGAAAATGTCTGTGACGGGCTTGTTTTGTATTTTTTTTTTCAGTTACTCCTTTATTTCTTCAAGTCTGTACTCTAACTTAAGGAGTGATTTTTCTCTTTCCAGCTGTTCTAGTGTAGCACTCCATCATGTAGTTATAAGAGTGAAGAAACCAAAGCAATTTTTTAGTTCTCCTGCTCTAACAACGAGCTGCTGGAGGTGGACTGCAGTGCCAGAGTTCCTAGTTTGCTTCAGTTGTGAAACGAGCTGTTTGCTTAAACCCTGTTTGTGTAGGCCTTTGGTGTAAACTGGCACGAACTTATGAGAAGAAGGAAGAATTAAATAGTGATATTGGCTTCCTAAATGCAGGATGGTAAAGAGAGAAAATATTTCCTGCTTTCTTTAGGAGAATCGTTGAATGCTGTTCAAGCACCACTATGGCTGTGAGCGAGCGTTGGGCGAGTGGTATTTGGTGATAAGGGAGAGGAGTACAGGAGATTGTTTTGTGGTTAATGAGCTGTGAGTGTGGTTAGGAGATTGGATCTAGGCCTCGTGCTCTGCTTTGCGTGTGAACTTTGGTAGTTCACTTCATTGCTGCCTCAGTTCTGTTTGTGGAAAATTTGGATAATACTTCTGTTCTACTTGTGTGCTATGTCCATTTCCTTTGAAAAGGATGTGGTACAGAGTCTGTCTTTTGTTAGGCATGCAGAAATCTGATTACGTATGCAGATACAGTTGGAATCCTAGGATGCTTTTGGTTGGAAGAGACCTTAGCTAGTTACTAGCCCTCCTGCCATGACCAGGGACACCTTTCCACTAGCCCAGGTTGCTCAAAGCCAATCCAGCCTGGCTTGAACACTTCCAGGATGGGGCATCTGCAGCTTCACTGTGCCCCACCACCCTCATAGTCAAGAATTTCTCCCTAATATCTAAATGAAACCTTTCCTCTTTCAATTTAAAGTCATTCCTCCAAGTCCTATTACTGCATGCCCTTGTAGAAAGGGCAGCTGTGTGTTTGGGTAGATACACAACAATCCTAACCTTTGCTGAGGTGTTTTGGTGTCTGCTGTAATGTAAATAGAAGTGAGAATATAGCTGAAACAAATGGTATGAAGTTTTCTCAACAATTTGGTCACAAAGTTTCCTCTTTTTTACAGTAGGTGACATTTTTAAGAGTTGTCATAATTACTGTGTGAAGGCTTTCAGAAGTCATGTTTCCCTGCACAAATAAATTAAGGAAAGATTGCTGTCTGTCATTTCATTGCTTTGTTTCTTTGATATCATTATAATTTTATTTTCACAGCCAGTCTCTCTTTTTGGCTTACTTTGAGGCATAGAATGCACTGATCAGAAATAAAAAAGAAGAGAATGCTGTATCCAGTCATAGAAGTGATATGTGTAATGTGGTGTCTGTTCTTGGTACCTAATCAGTTGTTTTGGAGGAGGTGGTAGAATCTTTTATGTGTTATTGAAAATTGATCAGTGGAAGAGACTGACCTGGATTGCTCCAGTCTGAACCCAGATCAGGTAGGACTGTTGTAGTGTTTCTCTCCACTGGGCTCTGGAACAATGGACTGCTGCAGCTCTTTTTGCACATCATATTTTAGGAAAAACGAGGGCCGACTGAAAGTAGCTCAAGAGAAAGCAATAGCAAAGAAAACGTGGCCTACAAGGAGAGAATGGAATAATCAGGATTATTCAGGCTGGAGAAGTTGAATAATTTTAAATTTTTTAAGTGTGCTGCAAAGAAAAAGGAAATTCTTTTCTATGTTCACACAGTCCAGAAGTAAAGGGCATAAATTGTATAATTAGAGGTCAGGAAAAGCTTTCCAGCAGCTCAAGCAGTTAAGCAGTAGACTGGATTGCCTAGAAACCTTCTGGATACTCTGACCTGGAGGATATTTGCAGAGATAACAGGCAAATGTGTTGGAAATGCTTTGGGTATTACTGATCACACCTGAAAGAATTTTCTTCCAAGCCTGTTGTCTGTGATTTCAAGGGTACTGAAATCAGAAAATGTTTCTGTGTAGTTTACCTTCAATTTTAGGCATATTCTTTGCCCTGATCATTTTCATTGAATTTTCTTGAGGATTTTTCTTTCTGCTAAATATTGTTTCAGTGAAGCTGGACTTAAATGTATCAAACATGAAGACAGAGGTTTAGAAAGTGTATGCTAGAGAATGCTAATATATATAATGTTATTTTTTCCCCCTAAACATCTTGTTTACTTCTTTTACAGTGATGATCTAATGGCTGTTTTCACTGACAGACAACATAAATTCTTACAGAGTAACTACAGCAAATTTATAGCTCATAATTAAAGGCCTCCCTTTTTTTCTGGTTTTTATTTCTTTCTCATTTTCTTTGTTGCTATGGCCCCAGACTGCCCAGAGTGTTCTCTCTGTTAGAATTTCCTAAAACAATACGTATTATTCTGTGTACTCAACCCATCTCATTCAAAGTTGTGTCCATGTGAAATTTTTATTTCAGTGTTTGCTTTCTTTTGCAATTATTTAATAACAACCTGAAAGAAAGTGGATGCTGGTTCTTGAGAGCCCCACAATTACCCTGCTTCCACACTCCAAACTGATCTGTGATTCTTGTTCCGTTTCTTTTTGCCAGTTTCCCACTTGTGACAGTACTTTGTTCTTCTTGCCTGCACAGTGACTTGAGTAGCCCTTTGTGAAGGATTCGACCAAAGCTTTTGAGAAAGTTCCAGTAAACAATGTGTTCCTGTATTCCTTACTCCATTGAGGTTTTTTTCTAATCCTTGAAAGAGCCCAGCTCCTTAACAGATCTACCTTGTGTTCAGTTCATCTTGTCCCTTCTGTGCAGAAATCTTCACTGTTCACATGTTCTTAAGGATTCTCCTTCTGTTTGTTTATGAGAAATCTTTGGGTTCTGCAGGCTTCCCAGTACAGGATTTCAGGCTTGCTTTCTGATGCTAAGGTGATGCCTACAAGTGGGAATTCAGTACAGCATCCCATGGACGTTTTCCGTGGTGTAAATTCTCTCTCAGTCCCACTCTCCTGTCCCTGCATAATCTCTGCAGTGCCATTGCAAGTATTTGTGCAGATGCACAATGCACTGAATCTAAAATAGCAAAATAACCTGGCTCACCACAGGGCAGTGGTGGCAGGACAAAGGCAAAATGCAGCTGGATAATGTGTGGGAAGGAAAGGGAGACAGCTGCTGCCTTCTAACTGCACTGCTGGCATAACTGTGTATCCTACCTGGTTTAGGAGATATCACATTGTGTCTTTTGGTCTTTTGCATTAGATAATTTAGGCTGAGAGTAGGAAATTCTCAAAAAGAAGTCACAGAAATGTGAATACTGTATTTAGCCATGTGGAGTCTTTGCATTGTTCTATCTTACTGAAAAATGTATGGATTTACACCTTTATTAGAGGCTGGGGTGTTTCTAAATATGTAAGATGCTGAATGTTAGAAGTGAATTAACTATGAAGACACCAACAGAGGAACTAGAGACAGTAGAACTAATCAGAGAAAATCAAAATAAAGTACTTTCAATTTGTGGGGAGGCAGTGAGGCAAATGCAGTCAAAAAAACTTAACCAGAAATATGTTTGTGTGTGCTCAAGGGAAGGAGTGAAACTGGAAAAGCATGAGTGTTTTCAAGCAGCAGAAACGTTTAGAGTGAAAGCTGCACAGCAGATAAATCAGTTTACAAATGTGTCGTGGTAGCAAGAGGCAAATTAATATGGGTTTGGGTTACTAAAATTAAAGAGAAGTTCTGTCTTGAACAACTGTGAGAGTTTACTTGTGAGTTGTAGAGGCCCAAATTTCTTGTTTCTATACAGATAGAAATGAACTGAAGAGAGTGGAGGGACAAATGGCAAAGGAGTTCAGATCAAGGGACCCACAGGCACACGTGTCTGCTTGGGCTCTATGATCATCAGAAGTGTAGCTGAGAGATGTGATAAAAGCCTACAAATATTTGAAAGGCGCATACTTGAAGATAGAAACTAATTAAATGAGTAAAATGAGAAGGGGCATAACTAGAAAAAGGGGAGTGAGGTTATAAAATATATTAAAGTGTGGAATAGTCTGCCCAAAGGAAAGAGTGGAAGAACAAATATATAAAAGCAAATATATAATACAGAAGACTGTTAGAAATATTCAGGAAATAATCTAACATCAAAGAGTCAGTTTTCTAATGAAAATAGATTAAATAATTTGGAAATCTCTTTTACGCGTTTAATTTATGTTTGCTTTTGAGGTATTAGGGCAAGTTGGCAGCCTCTCTTAACTCTTTAATATTGCCTCCCTAATGCTTCCTGCTGATTCAAATCTATATTATTGCATACCAATCTTAGATACTGCCTTTCTTCAGGAAAAAAAATGTTTCAGAAAGGAACAGTTGGGCAAACAGTATGAAAAGGTACAAGGGGAGAAGAAAGGTGAGTAAGTTTCGGCAGTGATTTTTCAAGAATGGTGTCTTGCTACATTCTGCTTTAAAGCTGTAGCTGCAGATAAATGGGAGCAAACGAATACCAGATATATAGGTCTAGTTGCACTGGTTTGTTGCTGTTTGCATCTAGGGAGGAAGATTAAGGGAGCTCCCAGACTGTGGGTTACTGTCTGTGTTATGTGTGGCCAACCTGCACATGATGGGTTGGTATGAACGGGATTTAAACCTTTGTAATGTAGAGGAAGGCAGCAGAGACTCTTTCCTTAACGAAATAAAGTGCATCTTAAAATTCCATCCAGAAAGTCAGTTTGGCTGCATGTGAACGGATGGGGTGCAGCCCTAAAACTGCTGTTTAGGTAAATGTTTAGGGTAAAGGTGTTAAGATTTTCTGCTCCTCTCAGTTACTCCTTGTCTGGGCAGGTGCCAGGTGCCTGCTGGGCTCTGGTGTGGTGGAGATGGACAATGAGGAGTCCTCACATGGGGCTGCTGCCCCAGACCCCAACTTGGGGGAGAAAGGGCTTGCCTGTGCTTGGCATTTGCTGGGTGATTCCTGCAGGCTGAAAGGCAGCCCTGGAATTAATTTGAGATCTTTAAAGAATTTGAAAAGTGTACCAGTCTGGGGATGTCCCTTTGCAAAGCAAAAAACCCCTGAATCTTCATTTTCAAACACAACTACGAGGCAGCGATTTATATCGTTCCATTTAATTTCTGTACTTGATCTCTGCATATCCCCAAGATCAGCTCAGTGGTCAGAACATGGTGCTAATAACACCAGGGCTGTGGGTTTGATCTCTCTACAGGCCATTCACTTAAGAGTTGGACTTGACCATCCTTGTGGATCTCTTCCAACTCAGAATATTCTGTTCTTTTGCTATTATGCAGTCTGCACAAGAATTCCAGTTGCTGTCTGAGCTCTGGTATTGAGGACTTCCTGTAGGGGCATGTTTTAACTTTCTCTTTACGAAGAAATATATTTATGTGAAATTTAAAGCCAAGTTCAGTTATAATTAAGGAATTTAGAATTCTCTTGCCTGGTGCACTGTCAACTCTTAAAACAAACCAGGAGGTTCTTAGCATGTTCTTTCCCTTCCTGCTTTTCCTTTTATATACTTGGGGATTGGTTTCCGTGATTGAGAAATACTGCATTTGCTTTCACTTGACATGTTTTTAGGGAGACACAATAGTGTGTGCACTGAGTTGTTGAATATTTTCTATTTAGAACAAAGCAGTTGGTTGCACAGCCCGTGTGCAATGCTTTTCATATGTGTATAAAATAAAGTACTCTTTGATCTTTCTTTCCTGTGTATCTCTAATCTAGACCCATTCTGGTTTTTTTTTTCCCAGCTGGAGGGTGTGCTTGTGAGCCAAGCATTGTTGACTTTGCTCTGTGTGTTGGCTTCTGAACAAAGGCGCTGCTGAAAAGGTGAGTGCTTAACTTCCATCCTCTTTGATGCAGGTTTATGTTCAGAGGAGCTGATAAATTCAGCCTTGCCAAACCTGTCACCTTAAACCATATCTAGGTTTGCAGTGGAGAAAGTCTAATCTGCCAGCTCATAGAATAGTGAGCGTCAGCCATCAGAGCACTGTTAGACTCTGGTTTAGTGCAAATCGTGTGCCATTCTGCAGCACTGGACACCAGAGAAGCTGAAAGGTAGGCATGTTTCATCTCTTGAACAGATCTGAATTTAGAGCGAGAGAACTCTCTGTGGCTCTGAAAATAAACAGTGATAAAAATACAATACCCACCCTGTAATCTGCCTGGGAAGGGATGGCTGAGGGGTATGCATGACTACCTGTTGCTTACACAGTTGTGTGAATTTCTCATCAAATTTTGTTTACCACATCAACTGTCTTCTGAAGGTAGCTGAGGCACCTGAGCATTAACTGAACAGGCTTTTATCGAATCGACAAGACTGTTTGTAAGATGGGGAATAAATTTAATGGCATTGCTCTGCTGTGAGTACTTATCAGGAGTTTTTCAAAACCTTCCCCTTCAGTCAGTGAAATACTGAGTGTGCCAGGCATACAAAAGGGCATTGACTAAGGAGAGTGTCAAACTTAGTTTATAGGAAATAAATAAAATTTTGTTTATAGGAAGTTATTAGTACTCTAAAGAAAGGTAGATGGAAGTAAATATGTGATATTGTTTTGCCTATATTCATCTGTTTTCCACAAGACTGCACTAACCATCTGCCTACTAAATTTCGGAGTATGTCTTAGAAGCCATGAAAGGCAAGACAAGATTCTCCTCCTCGTTTTGTTTCTAGATAAATTTGTCTGGTAAAGCAAGATCTTGTTCTGTGATTCTCTGTGATTTCAATGAAAAAAAGAAACTATCTAAGGACTCTTACTGTCGTCTAACTGAAGGACACTAAGATCAGTAGCCTTCTGCATATAGCTCCAGAATTAATTCTGTGTATCAGAAATGTGTCCATTGCTGACTTTTGTCACAACAGCATGAATTGAATCGAAGATTCCAGTTAGGTTTGACACGTTTGCTCTATCAGGAAGTGGTGAGGAGCAGTCATGAGGAATACAATATGAAGAAAGATTAGCAAGCAAGCAAGGAATAAGTTTAATTTAAGAGATGGCAAGTAGATGTAAGGATCCGTCCTGGAAGGAGTTATAGTTATGAAATGGTAATTTTATTAACTAATCATAAAGAATAATTCTCTGTACCTGGGGGGGTTGTAGAGAATAATAGTTTCTAATAAGGTTGAGTTCAGCAATTACCATGGTACTCTTGAGGCAAAGCATTTTTGATCTTTCTACCATTAGTGGCCAAGTCATGTGAGACTTAGTGCTACAACTGAACTGAGTTGGAAATAGCATTTTGGGCTTTTTCTTCTAAAGCTGGCTGCTGGAGGCAAGGCACTAAAAGAAGTCAAATCTTACATATTGAAAACTGTAAGGGCAGTTGCTGATGCTCCACGTGTTTTTGTGCTCATCCTCTAGAAAACCTGGATTCCTTAAAAAGAAGTAACCCTCCCCCATCCCAAGCGAACTCCCTTAACTTTATTTCCCAATGTGATGCTTTTATAAAATACGTAGTTTAAGGATTCTGCATCAAGTTGCTTCTTTCCTCTTGGCATTTCTCTCAGCCTTCTAAATGAGTTACTGTGTCCTCTGCCATATCCATGTAACTGGCTGAACTATAGAGATGCAATGACTTTGAGCAGCTACAAAAGCAATATATAATACACAAGGTACATTTTTTCATCAGACAGCCTGATGAGACCAGAGATACAAACATCACTGGATTTATCAGTGTAGTTTTAGGTATTGAAAGTAGCTGGTTGCTCACCCCTCCTGTTTGGTGGCGTCTGTTTCTTTGTGCTTTGATGATGCAGGAAGGCTTGAATAGCTTTTTTTGGTAGCGTAGAATCTGTAGAGGGATCTTTGGAGTCCTTAATTAGCACACTACATTTTCGCTTCCTTTTCCATACCAAGAGAACTGATGATTTGGAAATGGTTGTAAATGCATAGATTTACTGCAGGAAGATTTTCTAAGATCCCATTTGAGATCCTCCCTCACACCAGAAATTCAGATGTAGGGCAAATTTTGGGCCTCTATGTTGGAGGATTTGAACGTGGAGTTGTTCTGCTGAGAGCTCTGGGCATGTAGGGCTGTTTCATCAGCAGCTGCCTGAAGCAGACCCTTCCTGCTGAGGAGTCTTTTCCAGCCAGACATCTCCCTCTCCAGCAAGCAGTAGTGTCCTTGGGATTCCTTTCAGATGCGTTGTAGACTCGAGTGCATGAGGGTGGATATTGCCCTGCATTTGGTGTCTCTCCCCAGCTGGCAGGACCATTCCCAGCTGACAGTGACTCACAGTAGCCGAGTTGCTGTCTCAGAGTTCAAGTTAATGGAATTTGCAGTTCAGTTTCCCTTGATTTGTTTGGCAGAGATGGAATTTCCCATGAACTAGCAAGGGCAGGAGGGAGATTCCACAAAGTAGTAGCTGTAAGTATGTGTTGGTTCTGAAAAATTGCCGAGAGGTGCTGTCCTTACTTCCTCAGCTCTTCCTCAAGAGTAACTCCTTGCCAACAGTTGTGCTTTCAGGTGTTTCCTTTTATTTTGTCTAGCTTGTTACACTGTGCTTATTGCTGACAAGCTCCAGTTTTCAGAACTGAATTAAACATGTGATAAATGTATGCCACATGATCGTCATCTTGTTCTTGCTCTGAATAGATGGCAAACTTCATTTGGATTTAGAGGTTCTGTTTTCTCAGCAGGGTGACTACTTTATTTATGCCAAGGGAAAAGGGCACCAATGTCGTCAATGCAATTCATTCATAGACTTAATTTATTTACTGAGTAAAAAGTTACATTTTATCCTGTCTTTATTGCCATTTGACATTTTTACCAAGCAGATTATCTTACGGTAATATGAAAGGATATTTGAAATAACTGGGATGTACCACCTACAATGGGGACCTGATTTTATCTGTTGATTTTGTCAGTTCTGGTAGTGTGTGATTCCTCTAGAGAGCCTGCTGGGCTCCGACAGAGCTGTGCTGGCTCCTGAACAGATTCTTCCAGAATCAGTAGGAACTTTTGAATTTTGTTTATTTTCTTTGAAGACAGCTGTAAGGTGACTGAGAATAACTGTCATTTTCCAAAATAAATAAGTCTTCTGCAGCTTATTTGCCCTGTTGTTGCTCTGTTACAGAGTATCAGAATATTGGAAGCAAGTTCAGTCTGAACACTTGTAGCTCAATTATACTGCATGTGAGCCTTGGGCATGTGTATGAAGAGTATTTTATAGTTCAGGGTGCTGTTAGAAAATGCATGAAAGTCCAAGTGAGCTTAAGGACTCTTTCGGGTTACTTTTCTTCATTAATACAAAATACCCATTTTACTGTCTGGTGAAATCAGTTTTTGTTTTTGTTAAATCCATCATCACAAGGAAATACTGAAATAGTTTTCCTGCCCCAGACTTTTTCTCAAGGCATGTGGAGGGCAAGAGTTTCACATGTTGACTGCTGAAGAGCTAGCTGCAATGCATTGTGAAAAGGTAAAATCAACTTTTACAGCTAGGAGGTCAATATGTAGTAAACTCAAGTACCTTAAATCATGGTGTAGGCTTTTTATTAATAAAAAAAAAAAATTCCTGAGTTTGCTGTTCTTTCGCTTTCTGTCTAAATAACTGAAGAATGAAAATTCCTTCAATGTATGTCAAGGGATTTTGTAATGATCTCCCCTACTGATCTCAGTGACATATTCAGTTCTGCAGAAGTCACACAGTTCATGCAAAAGTTCTTTATGTTTATCACTTGGATTTTTTCACGTTGGTGTTGTGGCACTGACTTTGGTGGTTGTTCAGAGTCCTAAGAGCAGTCTTTGCTAGAGGACACATTATAATTAGTATCAGACTGATTGGAGTAACCTATTTATGGTCTTAGAAATGAACTAGAAATTGTGCTTAGAAATGTACAATAGGGGATAATACTGAAAATACTGTTTGTTACCCTGACTTCAATGTGCAGTGTTTTCTGATCACTTTAAAGCCCAGAAAAGAGAAGCAGGGGAAGAGAGCTGCATACACAAATGAGAAATACCACAGTGCCAGATAAATATGATTCTGACTTTTTTAAAGTAATGAATACTTTAGTGCAGGTAATTTAGAACCTATCAGGTATGCATAACTGATGGAAAAGAGGAAAAAAAGAGCCAGATGGAAAACAGATATAAACTTGCGCAGTATAGTAGGTGTGGATTTCCAAAAACAGTTTATTTCTATGAATATTTGAATTTAGCCATTATTGAAACTTTTCAAAAGAAGTGAAATGGCTTATTTTGAGTTGTGCAATATTTGAGCAGCATGAACTCCAGCTCTGAATTGTCCTCTGTACTATCATACAGTTTCCTAACTTTGTGAGCTAATATAATTAACTACAGGGAAACAGTGCATCAAAATTCACTCTGTTTCTAGAAGAAGCTTTTTGTGGAAGGGAATCTCCCACAAAAGATTTATTAAATTTCTCTTACTTTGTCCTTTGCTCTACCTTCTCCCTCAGTTCTGTAATTTATAACTTTTGTTCTTCCTTCCCCTCTTGATACTTCAGAATTCCAAATCCTTCAGTCATTCTCTCCTTGCAGCTGCTGTCTGAATTAATTCCATCTGACTTCTGGAGTCTAATAGAGGAAATCTTAGACAAAGCATGTAATCTCATGTTTTGGAAATGAGGAATCAAAAGCATATGTTCCAAGTGAGGAGGGACTATCTCCATCTCAGAGTACCTGAACTGCTGCCCTAAGTGGCTCGTCCTGTGTCAAAAAGTGAATAATGTGATAAATTTCCAACTGTCATCAAGATAGTAAAAAACAGAGCTTTTAAGACAATAATAGGGTACATTATTTATTTTATTGGGCCACTTGAGGCCCCAGCCTTACTCTGAATGTAAGGGACTTTGCTCTATGTGCATGTAGCATCAAAGGTAGTAAATGTGCAGAAGTTCTTCAGCCGTGTCCTAAAGGCAGCCAGCAGTCTCAGGGTCAGCTGAAATGGCAGCTGGAGATTACCATTTGCCAGGTAATTATTGAGAAAAGTATACATTTATTCTTTTGGCTCCATGATATTTTGCTATGTCTGTTCTCTCTTCTCCTAGTGCTCCATGACTTTTAACTTTTTCTTGCTCTTTTTTCTTGAGCTGAAATATTTTATCTCGTCATAAAAATAGGCCCCTCTTGCTTTTGTTGTCTGTATTGTAGCATCAGTAGCTGAATTTGAGGTACAGTAGGTGCTTACCTTGCAAGACAGGAGAGGTGAGGAAAAGCAGCCATGTGAAGTGGGTGGGTGCATCAGTGTAACATGTGAGAGAATCGTGTGATGATGAAAGGCAATGAGCTTCTATGAGCACAGGGAGAATGTGTGTGTGGGGTAGAGAGGGAGCTGTCTCAGAAAGCTGTGTCTGCTCTCTTGAGGCTCCCAAGTGCTATAATTGAGTCAATGTGTCAAAGTGAAGTATGTGCTGAGCTCTGGGAGCAGGGGAAAACTGCATCTTGTGCACATAGGGGTTTGGATGAACCCCATCTTACAGCCATAATGAGCACTCTGCTTTTGCACTGCTGAAACTACAACTCAACAGAATAGCTGTCCAACCAAGCTCTGTAACTGATGTTTCTCTAAGAACTGCTTTAAATCTTTGGTTGGTTGGGAGGTTATGAGTAATTGGCTTTGCCTTTGCTTCTGGTGTGGATGTGAACAAAGATGATGCACAGAGGGGAATATGACTGAATGCACTGTTGAGATACAGGCAAAACAAACTGAAAGGGTCTTCCTTAATTTATTTCTAAGTCTCAGAGACAAAATATCTGTATGTCTTGCCATATTTCTCGTGTTGGTGTAATGTTTTGGGGATATGCTGACTTTTCTTTACTGTCGGATTTTTGTATTTTAAATGGATGGAAAAGGTTGATTACAACCTTTGTCCTGGTGGTTTGTTGCAGCCTTTGGCTGTGTGACTTCATGCATGATGCTGCACTGGCAGCTCTCTCCTTGGCTATAGCTCACTGCAGCATTGCTCTAAGAATTCATATTAAATTCAAAGTCCTTTAAAGCCAGTGTTTCCTTGCTAACATGCTAATTTTGTCTTGATTGGGTTTGATGTGGAATATCTACCTTTGGTGCTTTCGTATTTTATAAATCATGCTTAATGACATATTTGATGTTCCGATTGTTTCCATAGTGACAGCAATGGCAGAAACCTGAAAAAGGGAGGTGACAGCATTGTATTTTTAAGATTAACTGTTTTACAGAGGAATGGTTTGAGGGGGTGGGATTTTTTCAAGCAGTAACAGAATATATTTTTTCAAGCAGTAGTACTTACTTGGAGGTCAGAGAGGAGACATTTGGTTCAGTGTTTTGGCGTTTATTTGTGGGGGAAGCAGTGAGCACAAGGTTAATCTAAGTAATATGAGATGTTTTCAGCAATGTCTCCTTTCTTGCTGCTCCAAAAGATGATAAAATCTAGAAAAGCAGAAAGCTGAAATGTACAGATTATCTTCACAGGAAAGGTAGAAGTCAATATGCCTGTGAGAAAATGTGTTACATACTTCTGTTTCATAATTTCTCCCTTCCAAATTCATAAACTGAGTGCAGGAAGCATTTAGCATTAAAAATCAGAGAGCTTCAACCTCCTTTTCTCCTTTGGTAAAATCAGTCAGTTGTCTTATTTTATTTTCTGGGAACAAGGCTTTATTCCCTTTAATTACACATCATATTATTTGCATTTGAAAGTAAGATACCTTGAGAGAATATAGGCATTTGTTTAGAGTCCATGCTGCAACAGAGAGGGTTTTTTAAAGCATTTTGTAGGAGACACAAGCTTCCCTAATGTTCCCTTTTGTCGTTGGTGTTGATGCTTCTTCCCGTGGTGCAGTCATTTGAAGCAGTTGCCTGAGATCCAATGTATGCCCACTGTTCTTATATCAGCACAGACAAGTGAGAGGAGATAGTGTGAGAGATGCTTGTAAATTACATCAAATATTGTCATTCAGAGTCTTCTTTGTGAAGCATTGGTTAGCATTCTGGTTGAGTCTCCATATCTGGAGGTATTTAAAAGATAGGGAGACACATTAAAGATATGGCACTTAGGGAGACACTTAAGGACTGCCCTGTAGGGTTTAACTCTGTGGAATTTGGTTATGGGGGTAAAATAGAAGCGAGAGATCTCTAAAGATGGGTTTAGAGCATGGGAGTTTATTGTGAAAGAGCGTGGGTGTCAGAGGCTGCTGGGCTGCAAGACACAGCTCAGAGCAGGCCAGAGAGAGAGAGAGAAAGAGGCAAAAAGAGAGAGTAAAAAAAGAGCGATTTGCGGTTTACAGTACGATAAATCATCTTCTCTGTTGAATATTCTAATTCTCTTTAACCAATCTGAAACAAGCTACAAACTCTACAATATTTGCATGCAACCTATAAGAATCATTACATTACCATATGGGGTTCTATTTTAAACGTTAAAAAACCTGCTTTTGGGAATCTCCTACCAGGCAGGTATGGTTTGTTCTGACCTTTGGACCTGCCTGGGCAGAGGGTATTGTTCTGTCAAGAAGGAGGATTCCCTTCAGCCAGCTCTGCCATTGTTTCTTAATTGCTCTTTAACTCAAACCTTGTCTTCATCTCAATTTCGATTCTACTTTCCATATTTCCAGTATCTTTTACAAGGTAATCATATCTATAAGGCTTTCCTATTTCATCTTCCCCAACACTGCCCAATCTACCACTTGGTTTGATTTAAGTGTACCTGACAGTGCCAGGTTAATGGTTGGACTGCGTGTTAAAGGTCTTCACCAACCAAATGGTTCTGTGATTCAAAACATGCTTTTCCTGCCCAGCCTGTCACTGTGCATAGGATCTGCAGGTTTGCACCTTGTGCCCAGGTGGTTCTAGAAAGAGCTTAGAAGGAATAAGTCAGGCTGTGCTGCCCATCTCCAGGTGGCAGACACATCCTCCAGCCCTGGGGAAATCAAGCAGGCTGCTACTAAGACACAGGTGCTACACTCCAATTTAACACATTGTTAAATTCATATCTCTTGTGCCTTCCAGCCAAAATATGGCATCATGCTGTAAACCGAATATGTGCTACATCTTATTACACTGGGGAAGAGAAGCTGTAGCTGGGAGTTTGTGTTGCTTTTTAAGTCACACAAGTTAGTTGGTTATCTGTGCCTGAGGCCTCTTGGGTCACATCTGCATTAGTACCTCAGTTCTAATGTCATTTTGGTGTCTTGGGAGTGGGGTGCCTAAAAATATGTAATTTATGGTTCTTCTTTTTATTTATCTGCTGTGTTCTGGTCAGCTGGTTGAAAAGTGTTTCATTCTGGTTTTCAACTGACTTGAAGGAAGGGGAAGTTTCCCTGTTTTTTACAGCTGGGATCACTGTGTAAAATAGGGAAGTGGTTTAGAAATCTGGGCGCAATTAGTTGTAGCAGAAAGGCTGAAAAAATTGTATCATCTGTTCTAAATCATGTCCTCTTATTTGCAGAATGATACAAATTTAAATCAATTTTTTTCTTAAGAGACAAGCTCATTTATAGATACTTAAGTTGTTGAAATGCTGGCTTAGTGGGGAAAAAAGATTGGGGAGTTGGTGTTATCTCTACTTCCCCACTGCTCTCCATCCAAAAAAATCCCCAACCCATTGGTTTTGTATTATTTGCATTGATGGAGTTTTACAGCATTGCTCAGTGCTCTGCCTGAGTAGTGTCCTGTGTCCCAAGCCTGTGTTGGACATCACCTGTATTTCAGTAGCATTATGAAATGTAGACAGAAATAGGCATTCAGACGTGCCACTGTCATGGGAAACATATTTAGTTTCTTCATCTGTAAAACTTACAGGTTTAAATTCGCAGCTTCTTCGGATCCCCCTTGGAATGAAGGGGTAGTGTTTTACTTTTTTGCCCTGCTGGTGATAGCAGTTAATGCTGATTCATTGATATTGACACCTCTGCTGCTTGTTCAAAGATAGCTGTATTTGCAGAGGTAGCACAGTGAGCTTAATTTGGCTTGCTGCATCTTGTAGCTGTTTTAGTCTTACATGAAATAGATAAAATCCTAAAGGAAATTCGGAACAACAACAACAAAAACCCCAAGAAACCAAAACTAACTATTCACATGTAAATATACTTATTAAAGCCATAGACCGTGTAGATTTATATAGTATATTAATTTCTTGAAGTAGAACTTTCCCTTAAATCTTTGGAAAACATCTGCAAGGAAGAAAGCATCTCTTATATGTCTTTTGCTCCTGGTTCCAATTACAGGCAGCTGTCTGATTTATACTCAGTGAAAACAGCTAATTGTGCCCTTGTCAACTCTTTTGGTTTAGAGGAAAATGTATTTATTTGCATGAAAATGTTTGCATGTGGAATACTGAAAACCTTTCCTGCAGATACAAAATTTTAGAATTCAAAACATATAAGCCTCTAATGTTCTCCTAAAAGCTGCTCCTTCCCTGGCTGATGGCTTTTACCTTGCCATGTGTCATTAACATTTATGCTATTGCAAGTTCTTGGATAACAGATTGAGGTGACTTTGTGTGCTGGTTTAGATGGCATTGGCCAAACAAATTGTTAGGGCTCTTGTAGTCATTTGCTCTTTGTCTCTTATGAAATATGGAAAGCTTGTGCTGCAGAGAATTTTGCATTTATTCATTTAGTTTCTAAAGTAGTGGGGAGTTCCTGTTTTATGAAAAGTTTTTAAAACACTGACTAATAAAATAAAATTAACCTGAAGGAGGTTAATCTTTCCCTCTCTGGTGAATAATGCTGATTCTTTTGAAGAACTTTTTATTACAGTCTTATCTTTGATTAATTTTGTGGCACACTTGAAAATAGGAAACTATTGGGTTGATATAATTTTGCTTGTTAGAGAAATACGTTTTGATAAAATTGCAGGCATGAAGTCCACCTCTCCTGTTTTGGGGTGGTGTGTCTGCAGTGGGAAATGCCTGGGAATTCAGTGGCACAGTGTGTTCTTTTACTGGTGATACACACGTTGTGTCATCAGGTCAGCTCTGGTCCATACTCATTCCTGCCTTGAAATCACTTGTGTTGGGAAAAGCTCAGAGATATTTCACCCATGGTTGTCAATTCAAATCAAGATGCTTTGGCTTTCCCAAGTGCTGTCCTCAGAATTTTTTGAGGAGTGGATGATTTTTGTGTGCTTCCCAGTCATGTTTCTTAACCTGTTTTATACCCAGAAACCATTTCAGTATATGTTCTGGAAAATTCATGTGTAGTATTTTTTATTGTTTTGTCCTCTGAATCTTTTGAGTATCTGTCTTTTTTGCTTGTTCTTTCTCACTGCTGCATTTCAGCCAAGTAAAATATGAGTTTTATTCCAATATGCTCATAAGTGTAAATTTGTCCTTTTTTTTTTTGCCATGGTTATTAGAAATTGCCCTTTTGTTAAGCTGGGATGAAATTGAGAATGTTGCACCAAAAAACAAATGTTCATTTCCCACAGCAGATGAACTGTTGACATTCAAGGGAACTTCAAAGCTGTTAACCTAACAACAACTTAAATTATTTCTGTGATGATGAGTGCTTTCTGACCTGAAATCAAAATGGGTGTTTATTCATTAGATGGTTAATGTGTTGTTGAATCCTAGAAATAAATTTTTTTTCTTTAATAAAACCAAAACATCAAACCCTAAAAAGCAAACAAAAAACCCAAACCAAACAAACGAACAAAACTAAAACTACTGGACTTGAGTATTTTGCCATGTCAACTTGATAAATGCCCTCTTTCCTTTTCTGGTGTCATTATTCTGAGACTGAAAAGTACTGGCTTATATGAAGGAGAAGGACATTGAGGAGCAGAAATGCACATGGTGAAGAGTGACTTGTGTCTGCCCTGCCAGTCCCTGCTAGAGATGTTTGCTGTTGTATCAATTTATGGTGTAGCATCAATCTCTAAGTATGTGTCTGATTGACTGAGCTTCCTTCACTGTCAGGAGTGGGAGCAGGAAAGGATTTGATCCTCCATAATTTTCTCCTGTTATGGGAGTCAGTCTGGGTCTGGCTTATCTCTCTTATGTATTAAAACACCTTTAAAGTCTTCTTCTCTAGGACATTGTAAATTCTGGCTCAGTCTTGGCTGTGCTGGTCAGTGGATGAATACTTAAAACGTGACACATTTGCTAGGGCTTAATGCATCTGTTTTCTTTTAGAATGTAGAACAGGCTTGCCCATTTCCCTGTTTCACCTGGTACTTCAGGGATTAGCTGCAGAAAGCTTTCTGCTGCCAAGTCATAGCACCTGGTATCAGGGTGCCTTGGGAAGAGCACTGCCAGCAGGCTGAGGGAGGTCATTATGCCCCTTTACAGCCCTAATGAAGCCACGTTTTGGGTGCTGTCCCCTTTTCTGGGCTCCTCAGTACCAAAGAGACGTGGGGATCCTGGAGCAGGCCCAGCAGAGGGTGACAAAGAGGACAAGGGAACTGAAGCATCCCTTTTATGAGGAAAGGCTGAGAGAGCTGTGCCTTGTTCAGTCTCAAGAAAAGATAAGTGAGAGGGGACCTCATCCATGTCTGTAAGTATCTGAAGGGAGGGTGCTGAAAGGATGGATGCAGGCTCTGCTCAGTGCTGTCAGGCAATAGGCATGAGAGGCAGAGCTGATGCACAGCAAGTGCCATCTGAACATGAGGAAGAACTTCTTTACTGTGCAGGTTATCACACCAGAACAGGCTGCCCAGAGAAGCTGGGGAGTCTCCCTGGCTGAAAATATTCCAGATTTATCTGGATGCAATCCTGTGCAATGTGCTCTGGAATGACCCTGCCTGTGCAGGTGACCCACTGTGGTTCCTTTCCAACTTAACTCATTCTGTGATTCTGTGTTACAATGAACTCATGTCACCTGTTAATTTTCTTGGTAGGCATGGCAAAGTTTTCAGAGCAGGCATCTAATGAAAAAGATGAACTTGGTTCTAGGGTCACAGGTATTGCAGCAGCAGATCTATTTGTTACCTGGGCAGGTGCAGTTCAGGATGCTGTGATGTGCCACTGCCAGTGCTGTCCCAGTGAGGCTCACCACTGGTTCACTTCTCTGTAAAATTGCTGCCAGTTGAGATGGAAGCTTTTGTAATGCAAAGGCTGTGTGGAGACCACCGAACTTGATCAGAACTCAAGTCAGCTTCGTTCTCAGGCAGCCTGAAGCTATTGATGTATTTCAGCTTTTCTTATTGCCTGGCAGGCACACATGGTGGGCAGTCCTTTGAATTTTGGCTGTACTGTACTGTTTATTCTTCTGTTTTGGAAGCTGGATAAGGCCTTGATTCTGCGTGGGCATGCTTCACCCTTCACTTCAGTGCCTCTCGGTAGGGTGCCTTTTGAGATATTAGTTCTAGCCAATTCATAGTAGATTTGTTTCCAAAATGTGCAATCTCTGTGTATGCCATTGATGAGACACATCCACATTTCCCTTCTGCTGGCTGAAAGGGAGCACACAGTGGGCACTGTGGTTGGTACGACTCTGTGCTCTTGAACTGTTTTTTGTCACATTTCTGGATATTGGTAACATTGTCAGTGACTTCTTTCTTGCCTAAAGCATGCTGCTGGAACAGATTTGGGAAAGCTCTTCATTTCTATAGCTCTCCTATTTCTATAGTTTTTCAATCATAGGAAGACAAGTGGATAATGTAAATAGATGGCAACTCTTTGAAGTACATTAGAATCAACTTCAGAGAGAAAGAAAATCCCTTCCCTGAGCTGCAGATAAACAACAATGCTTTCAAACCTTCAAGAGGATCAAGGTGAAACACAGTGAACAGCAAGTGCAGGGAAGATGATTCTGCTTTGTGACAATTGGTAAAAATGCGTTCTTTCCCTTTTTGGGCCCTGTAACAAAGCAAAATAACAAACTACTCTGAGATTTTTCTATGGAAAGAACACAAAAAGCTTTCTACATTAAATACCCTCATCTTAATAGATGTGGGTAGAATATATTTTAAATGGGATGGAAATTCTGAATTATTGGAATTCTGAAACATGTTCAAAATTAGCTGAAAAGAAGTGAATTCATCTGATCATGCAGGTGCATTTAACAGCATTTATTTGCTTATGTAGATTTGTAGGAGGCTGACATCTTCCAGCTGAGGTGTGTGTCACTCCTACTTTAGATGGCTTTAGCTGGGAAAGAGAGAATGGAGCAGTCCCATTTCTCATTTTCTTGTTAAAGTCTTCAGGAAAAAAAGGAAAGTAATTTTAAGCCATGGACCTGAAGTCCATTTCAAAAGGTAAATATGTCCCCCTTTGCCTAATGAAAAGACTGTCTCAGTAAGATAAGCTGGAGAACAAGTAGCAAGTGTCTGTAGGATTCTTCCTACTGAGGTTCCCTTTTGGTTTTTCCAAGAATCTTGTAAGACCAAGGAGAAAACGAAACAAATATTTTCAGAGGAGGAAAGTGGTTTTCAAAAGCAAGAATTTATTCACGTGGCTTTGGAATGACTGGTGTGAATAAAGGCTGAAATTCAGTGGGCAGGGTTGTGGTTTAACACACTTTATGTTGTAATGTCGTGAGTGGTAAAGACTTACGTAAGAAATTGAAAGCTGCCTATCCAAAATTCAAATGAGTACAATGAAGAAAAGTTCATAGTTTTTTAAAGACTATGATCTTAAACAGATTTGTTGATACATAAGAACTACTGTGAGAACTCCAAACAGCTCTGCAGGTCACCTTTAACAAAAAGCTGTCTGTATAGATAATAATATAAGTTATTTAAAAAGTACCACACCAAGAGCATGTCCCAGTATGCAATACAAAAGTGAGAACAAACTCCAAATTGAGAGGTAGTGGGTTTGGATGGGGGAGGGAGATTTAGATGTGTTGTTCAGGAAAGAATCGGTGTAAAGAACAGAAAAAATAAGATGGCAGCAGCCAGGATTTGCAGAGCTTTTCAGTCCTTTGTTGGGTTATCTTGCATAAGTGCTTTAGCCAGAGACTCTTTTCAGGAGCTGCATGGGGCCAGCTTGGAACACAAACGTGCATGAATCCAAATGTAATTTCCCTGTTGTGCACATTCTGGCTGTGACAGCTCAAGTTATGAATGTAAAATAGCAGGAAAAAAAAGTTCAGAAGATGGCCAGGCCCGAAATGTTAATAAGAACTGACTTACCATGAGACCCCTTGAGGCTGGCAAAGGTGCTGCCCGAATTTTAAGTTTGTCTGCTTCCATGCTTCATTTTGGTGCGCCTTGGAAGAGAATAAATGAATGCCTTGTTTTTATCTGTGCATCTGAGTGGTTCAGCATAAGAGAAGTAACGAACATTTCCTTCCATGTAAGATGCAAAGCAGACAAAGAGAGTGATGCTAATCCTCCACTCTGGTTTGTGGTCAGCGCTGGCGCACAGACTGCGCCGGCATCAGTGGCTTTGATCTGTAAACAAGAAGTTCTGTACAGGGAATGACAGTATCTTTTCCCTTTCAGACAGTTCTTTTTTCTGGGGGGTAATAATCTGCAGTCTCCCCAGATTTCCAGTGTTCAGAAGGCATTTTTCTTTCCTCTGGGTAAGACTGGTGCAGAGCAAGGGATTTCCTCCCCCCACATCAATACACCGCGTGCAGGAAGGACACCTCATGGCCATGGGACAGCTTGTCTCAGGCTGCTCAGTCAAGGATAGGGCTTTCCTCTCTTCTGCACGCAACTTGCTCAGCAAAGAGAAGTTACAAAGTTTGCAGCTTTCCCTGCGTCTTCAACATCAGATTTTCCTGGGTCTGTACTCTCTCTCTTTTTTCCCAACCTCCTTCCATCTCTTGTTACCATGGAGAATCAAATGCCTGTTCCATTCAAGTTGTCGGGTGAATAGGTTTTGAGGTTGATGGATGGTGAGAATCTCTTATCCCTCCTTCTCCAAACACCGCCCCTGCCTGGTTCTTGACATTTCACTTGCCAGAGACTGGCAATCAGTGAGTGGGAGCTGAAAAGGAGGCTGGCAGTGTCCTGCTGAGATGCTCTTTCAGTTTGTGGATGAAATCAGCAGCCGTGAGAAGGTCTTAAGGACTTCGGTGCAGAGCCTTGTCCTCAAGCTGACTGAGGCATGAATGCTCACTTGAGTGCGTGTTCTTGCTTCCCCGGAGCACCCAGGGAAAAAAGAATTCCTATGTGAAACCTGTTGCTGCTTATGACTGTGTTTCAAGGGGGGGAGGTAACCTCTGCAATGTAAAAGGAAAGGTAAGGAATGAATGAATACAATAAATGCTCTGGCATAATCTGTTCCTCTCATATATACTTCTTTATCTGAGTCCACGTCACACCAGAAGTGGAATTTCTTTGCTGCAGCCTGCCTTGCATGGTTTCTGGCTGTGATGCTGAAGTTAGCAGGAGACTCTGTTTGGAGGGATTCCAGCAGTCCCTTATGCACTGCCTGCCTACGTAGTGCAGTGTCAAAACAGATTTCTGAGTGAGCTGCTTTTTAATAACAAATATGTGGAATTGTGGATATTGACAGGCCCAGGGTTGAAATATGGGTATGGGGATACTGTTGATGTGCATGAAATGGAACTGCAAGGCAGAAAAATTAAAATGGTAACTCTGTAAAATTATACAGAATATATTTGTTTCATTGATATTTATACTTTTCATACAAGATAACTATAGCTTTAGAGGGTATCAGAAAAAAAATTTAGCCTATGCTGAAAGGCTTAAGCTTGTTGTTTTTAAAGGGGGGGTTGTTTTGACTGATGACCACTTAATAGTGGTGGTTTGGGAGAAGTGAATACCTGGGATTGTATAATAGATGTGTAGATTTTGCATCTGGAAGTAAGTGTTACAACTTTGAATTCTGACATTGCTTCCAAGTGGAAGCATTCCTCAAAGATGTCATTGTTGAGAGAAGATATCTCTGTGAGTTTTCTGCTAAAACCTGCTGTGTCAGAGCTGTACCAGAAATTAATACTGGTGGTATACCTTAGTGGGTGGGTGGCATTTCAGTGTTTTTGAGATCATATGTGAAAATTTGTCCTGGGTGATTTTGAGCAGCTGTGCTTGATAAGTGACTGTGAGCTTTCTTTCAATACATCTTTTCAGCACCTTGCGCTGATAAATATTTCCACACCTTCTAAACCAGTACATCTTTCCACACTACCACCAACAGCTTTTGCATCTGTCTTAGCTCCTCAAGAGTTCACTTTGCGTTTGATGCTTTATGTCCTGTTTGTTGTTGGATTGTTGTCTCCCTGCTGGAGTTTTCCTGCTGTGCAATTGCTTTTCCTGTTGTGCAAGCCACTTCCAAAATGCTGGTATGTTAGCTCTTTGGCCACTGCTGTGCCAGAAGGGAATTTTCAATTCCTGCATCGGAGAGGCTTGTGTGTATGCCAGTACATACAAAATAAATATATGTCTATGAAATACATATTAATATACAATCCAGTTCCTTAAGTTCATTGTAGAGATTGCAGTAGTATTTTTGTTTCCAGTGCTTGGGATTTCCTAGCGGGCTGTGCACACAGAGGATTTGACTGCCTGTGACCTTCAGTCATACAAGATAATATATGATAATATACAGGGCTTTGATTTCCTGGCTTGAACCTGGTTGGTTGGGGTACTGCAGAAAAAAATATATTTTCAAAAATACACCACTTTAGCTGCTCTTTTCTACTATAAATACATCACACAGATCATATGGAGTTGAGATAAAGTGTTATAGAGAGGAAAAAAGGGAGAAGTCCATTGGGACAGAGAATGTAGTTTGGGATTAGCTTCCTGATAGGGACTCAGCTTCATGTTACCATTTGTGAGGGATGGGGAAAGAGTGAGCATCTGTTTCAACATGGTGATTTTTGAGTGAGCAGCAACAGCATCAACTTCAAAGCTTACATGTGTATTTCCATTTATTCCATTAACCTGCTGGAGTTTTTTGATTCAGTGTTGTCTTTATGAAAAAATATACTCCTACCAGCTTATGGGTTTGCATGAGATAAAATCCCAAATCTTTCTCTCACATTCTGTGAAGATTGTTATGCTAATAATTTTAGAGCTTGTCAGAATTTTTTCTGAGTATTACTGACAGGATTCAATCTCTGAAAAGAGATCTTCTAGTTTTTGACATAGATGTATTTAAATTCACTTTGCCTTCTGAAATTCCTCCTCTTCCCATCACCAAGATCAACCTTTATGTGATTCGGGCCTTTTGAATTTTATGTTTTCCCTGAGGAGGATTCAACTGACTTAATAAACTTGTAATTAGGACATATCTCTGCTTCGTTCCATCTGGTCTTTGGTTAAATTATTCTTGGAAGAATTCTCTTATCCCACTCTTTTTAGATTCAGAGTTGTTTGATTCCCTTTTACCGTCCTCCTTTATCTGAACAGTAGCCAGAGCTTGTAATTTTTTTATTGTGCCCTTGCTATTTAGATGTGGGCAGCTGGAGTACAATCCATCTCTAAACCTCTTTAGATATTTTATTTCACCTTTTCTTTAGTGATCAGTGCCTGGGTTTCCCTCCAGAGCATTCCCAGGCAGTGCAGCATGGAACTGACCTCATTTGCTTCGGCTCCACTCCTGTCCCTGCTGCCTGGTGCCCCAGTCAGTGAGGATGGGCAAAGCTTTGTTCAGAGCAGCCAGGGAAAAACACCTGAGCAAGCAGCACACTGTCTGTCCATGGGTTTACAAAAACAGGTCTTTTCTGATTTCGATTTTGCAGGTCATCTTTATATCCTTAAAATCTGTAAAATTAATTTTAGTTTAGCTTTTGTTGCCAAGGCTTCCTACCTGTTCTCATTGAGAGAATTTTTAAGCCCTTAATTATAGGCTGGTACATATGCAAAGAGTGAGCATCATGCTCTCCAGTAACTCATTCTCTTTTCTCAAGTATCATTTACTGGAATCTCCTTACCTTTTGCCTCCTGTAAAATGTAAACTGAATTACAGGCATATAATTAAATCAGCATATTAAGTGTGTGAGGAATGAGCACCAGTGGGAATTTTGATGCCTATATCCACAGTATGAACATTAAAATCTAAACCATCAGGTATCTAAACTATTTTCTAGTGTACTGAGAGCACTGGTTGTATAAGAACAATTTCCAGGAGGATGAAATGTGTTTCTGTGCTAGGTCAGCACAACAGGCTATCATTTCTTCTCACCTGGCAGAGCGGCTGCTTCATAAACCATGTGGCTGCTACCTAAAGGACTCAGATGTGCAGTATTAGTGCTCATCAAGGAATAGGACATCAAATAATTACTAAATAGTTGTGAGGTTTTGACTGGGAAAAAAAGTGTCAGGTTCAGGTTCACTTTGTTACATTTAGCATGCCTCATACTTAAAACTACCCTGGTCAGTGTCTGAGACTGATTTTCTGCCTCATTTTTTTTGTGCCTAAGCATGTTGGTGCTGGCATTATCTAAAGATATCTAAGAGTATTTACTTCTCAGAGATGAGACTTCTTAATTTATTTTGTTTACTTTACATTATGCATAGCAATTCAGGTTCATGTTATCTTGCCATAACCCAAATTTAGAACACAAAAGTAAAATGAAAAACTGTAAAACAAAAGAAGCTCAGAAGGCATGACAAGAAGTAGGATTGATCCCTTCATTGTAAATATTTTCTCTAAGCTTGGATTTCTGAATGAGTGGTCCTGTCAGTTTACTGTGAAGACCTGGAAGAGCAAACTTTTGTGAGATGGAGTCAAATTTGGGTGTGCAACATGAGAGATGCCCCTTGTATTTGAGTGGATTTGTGTAGCGTGTGACTCACAGCCAGCTGCTGCCTCTTTCAGTTTTGTCCCTGTGAAATCCTCTTCTTTAGTCTTGTTCCAAAGCTGTAGCACTCAGCTCCAATACATCCCTCTCCAGCCAGTCTGGTTATCTCCTGCTGGCTCTGCAGTGCTCTTCCCTGGCTCTGTTACTGGATTGTTATTCTATTAGTAGAGCAAAAGGATAGGAAAGAAGCAGGGGAAAGGATAACTGAAACTAGAATTGGCTGCTGTTTTAAATGAAAGTTTGTGCTATTTGTAGCAGAGAAATACTGTAGGAGAAACAGGAGGGCACACTAAGGAGAGCTCTTGAAAATTCTGTTTGTGTTTCCGTCTTGTTCAGGTTTTTGACTCCTAGAACACATTCAGAGTTTGCTGGCAGTTTAGAGCTTGGAAGTCTATATGGAAATAACCAGTGTTTCAATTCCATAGTGATTCTTGAGGTACAGGACAAGATAGATATGAAAAATGATGCTCTAATGGACTAGGACATTCTTTAGGCAGCCTTTCTATCTCCTTTAGTCTGCCTTCCCCTTTAGTGTGTATAATAAAGATACTGTTTTGTGAAAGGTGATCTCAGACTGTGCTTCTCTCAGAAAGCTCAGTGTTGCTCTCATCTGCCACAGTTATAACATTCCTGTCTTCAGCTCCTGCAGTCGGGGACCTGTAGGGTGCATTTGGTCAGCTCTTAAGTCTGGCTGATTGCTAAGAAATTTTTGGTGGATTAGTTACTTGGATCAGTGTGCTCTGAATAGCCAGGTGGGTCCATGTCTTTTGCTGGCAGCCACTAACGTTGCTTTATGGTCCTTGCAGAGATGTGCCCTGAAGCTCTTAACCCTCCCCTTTTGGATAAATGACAGCCTAATCCTAGCCCAGTTTGTGGTGCAGGTGAGCACAGACAAGCTGCAGTATATAAGCAGTATCTCAGTGTGATATAGTAACTGTATTTATGGAGTTGTGATGTGGGTTTTGAGACTCAGCTGGGCTGAGGATCATCCTCAGGAGCCAGCCCAGCCCCGGGCCAAGCTGGCACAGCCATAGGTAGAAGTGCATTTCTGTTCCATCCTCTCTGTCTTCTCTCATTATTTGCTCTCTCTTAGGCTTTGCCCCATAGGACTGACTACCCCTTCGTGTTTTGTGGAATCTCAAACTTAAGTTTCCATCTGTGTTTTGCAACCCCACAAATCAGGCATTGCCTGAGGTTAATCTCGAACACTAAACCCATGCTCCCCTGTGATGTCCTGCAATGCCTCTGTTCCTGTGCAACACTGAGCAGCAGAAGTTCCCTGTACACAAACCAGATGTTAGTGACCTCAGCCAGAAAACATTAACTGGATTGGCAGGGGTGCTGGCCCCATGTTCACATGAGAACCACCAAGCTGTAATCAGGAGTTGCCCTCGTGCCCTAATTTGGAAATTGTTTTTGAGACACTCTGCTTTGGCAGTTGATCTTCACAGACAGTTATGGATCTTTTATTTCCTTCACCCAACTGTGTTTTTTCTGGATTTATGGTGAATAAATGGTGAATACAGTAAAGGTGGTTGCTTCTAGTCCCATCTTCCGATTTCCATATTTTATCTAATAGTTGCTGCAGTTGTTTAAAGTACGTGGGTTTGTTACTCTGGTGCATGGGTATAAATAGATGCCAGAAGCATGAGGCCTTATCAGCTGTGAGCAGCTGTACTTGCCTTTTCCTTTTAAATCTAGACACCTAAAGTGCAGATAAACAACAAAACTCGTTTTTTCTGGAAGGTAAAACTTTAAAATGTGTTGGAGTTTGTTGAAGGCTGTTGCATCTCTACTTAAAGTAAACTAGCATTAGCATTTTGGGGGAAGGCTCTGACCTCCTTTTTAGAGCTCATAGAGCTGTTAGAGCTCAGTTCAGTGTGGTGAGTATTAATGTATGGAGTGGTTTGGTTTTGAAATGCAGTCTATGTATGGACAGTTGTGCTTAACCTTGTATATTGCTTGCATACTCAACCTAGTATATTGGACAGCTTAGAGAATTAAGTCTGATTTCCTTGAGAGTATCATCTGTATATACTCTTTGCAGAAGTGGCTCCTTGGGGAATGCCTGAGGATGCTGGCAACTGAAGAGGAATACACAGGCAAAGCTTTAGAGGACAGGATTTTACGCACTGTATTGGAGACGTTGCAAGTAACCTTTGTTAGCTTGATAGGTTAATTTTTGACCTCAGAATTACTTTGTAGGCACAGAAATTTGCTTTCCTTCTGTTTAATTTTTGCAACTAATGTTGTGTTTCCCTGGATTCATTATTTGGGTAACAAGTGATCCATATGAAATCCTGGGCTCAGACCTGGAAGCAGTACATGGGTTTATGTGTGGCTCAGACCCTGAGCTACTTCACCTGCTGAGCCCTCACCAGCTTTGCTCAGAGCTACTGCTGCTGTCTCTGTGTTGTGCTTCTGAAACATGGGATCCTGGAAAGCTGGCTTTGAAGGTGCTGGAGGAGTGTTCAGGAGCCAGCTGGGCTCCACAGCTCTCAGATTTAGACTAAAGCTCTGGCTCTGCAAGACTTAGAGCCATGGAGCTGATTATAGCAGCAGTTTTAGGAGGGATAACTGGTGGAAGAGTACTGTGTATGTACTGTGATCCCTTCTGCTTTGAGAGATTTGTCAGATGGGGTTTCTTACAGGGATGCTTTGTACCTCAGCTGAATCATCCCTGAACCTGGAGTGCTGCAAACCATGGTGGAAGGGCACAGGGCTTTGGGTTTTTGTGTTCAGGTTTTCCTGCTCTCTGGCTATTCCCATCCCCCACTGTTCCTGGACAGTGGAAAGCCAAGTTAGTGCTGGATCGAAGGGTCTGTCGAGTGGTGTCTGACCAAGGGAAGAATATAGTGTCTAGTTATAATTTAATCTTTATGCTTTCTTGATTGTGATACTTTTGAAATGTCACAGAGTACAAGTAATCAAGCTGAGTAGTGACTCTAGGTTTTCAGGGCTGTATATCTTAGAGATTACCTTTTTCCCTGTTGGTATTGGCAGTGAGTTATAAAAGTGTTAGAATTCGTGCTGAGTATATAGCATATGCTCAGTATAATAGTACTATAGTGAAGTATATCAGCATATACATAAATATATATTTTCAGATGAAAATACTGAGTTACAGATTGAAAAGTAAGAGTTTACTTGTCTGGCTCTTGGGCAGCATCTCCTGGGTAGGAAAGGATACAATGTCCTCATGTATACTGTAGCTCATCGTGTATTAGGTCTAAGGGATTTTCTTTTTAGCTTTTCTGTTTTGTCCAGTATGCTCTTCAAAGATCAAATTTTTGTAGCACAATTATTCAAGGAGTACCTGGGTATGATGATATTCAGGGGATAGGAAGATGAAGCAGTAATCTTCTCCAGAGTGCACCTGTAGTTATTTTTGGCACTAGCTTGCTGTACTTTCAAAAGCAGAAACATTCATTTTGCTTCAAGTGATTGTATCCTCCAGAGCTGAGTGGGATGATTCTGCACAAGATAGGGAGCTGTCACGAGTTCTGTCCTATGGGTTGCTTTGATGCTGGGAGCTGGAGCAAACTCTACCGTTTCAGAACAATAGATTTATTTTCTCATCACCACCTCTGGGAGCAGTGGTAATAAGAGATTATGACTTGTTGTCTCCCAAGAATTCCCTCCAACATGCACCCCGCTAGCTCTTTCTCAGCTGCTCTGCAGGGCTCTCTCTGGCACCAGAAAGCACACACCTTCCAGCCCTTTGGCAAGTGCTCATTTCACGTTTCTGTGTGTCTCTCCAGTTAATAAAGTTATTTTGAGCGGGGGAATTTAGAATGGAAGAGTGGTCACACTTTCTGGGTTTGATTTCTTTGTGTTTAAAGTGACTACCTGTTTCTGGGCTGGGGCTGGCCACTGGAATGTGCTCCTTGTAATGGAGGAGCATTGCTTCACCTCGGGCAGGTATTGCAGAGCTCACTGCCATTCACCTGATGCACTTTTACACAGGACCAGGGTATCTGTGTTAAATTGCAAAGTTTTGTGTTGAACCAGAGAAAGACCCTTTAATCTTCTTGTTAGCATGCCCCAGGGAGTTGCAGGGACAGGAACATCTGTGCTTGCTGTGTGAGGCTGGCAGCTGTTGCAGGAGCCGCTTGGTCCTTTTATCCAGAGTCTGAATAGCCCAGGGAATGTGGGCCCTGCACCTTCCTGCAGGAGGCTTTGCAGGATGGCAGCAGCACTGGCACTGCAGGATGGCACTGCAGGATGGCAGCAGCACTGGCACTGCAGGATGGCACTGCAGGATGGCAGCAGCACTGGCACTGCGGGATGGCACTGCAGGATGGCAGCAGTACTGGCACTGCGGGATGGCAGCAGCACTGGCACTGCGGGATGGCACTGCAGGATGGCAGCAGCACTGGCACTGCGGGATGGCAGCAGCACTGGCACTGCAGGATGGCAGCAGCACTGGCACTGCGGGATGGCAGCAGCACTGGCACTGCAGGATGGCAGCAGCACTGGCACTGCGGGATGGCAGCAGCACTGGCACTGCAGGATGGCAGCAGTACTGGCACTGCAGGATGGCACTGCAGGATGGCAGCAGCACTGGCACTGCAGGATGGCACTGCAGGATGGCAGCAGTACTGGCACTGCAGGATGGCACTGCAGGATGGCAGCAGTACTGGCACTGCGGGATGGCAGCAGCACTGGCACTGCGGGATGGCAGCAGCACTGGCACTGCAGGATGGCAGCAGTACTGGCACTGCAGGATGGCAGCAGCACTGGCACTGCAGGATGGCAGCAGCACTGGCACTGCAGGATGGCACTGCGGGATGGCAGCAGCACTGGCACTGCAGGATGGCAGCAGTACTGGCATTGCAGCCTGCTGAACCATGGGGCTCCATCACTCTCCTTTGGCTGCTGAATACTTTGAAGGTCCAGAGCACTCCAGGACAGTTTGGAGGCGTGTTGGTTGCAAGTGAGGGGAAGTCAGGAGTCAGACAAACTCTGAGCTTGGTAGGTGAGCACAGATGACTGAAGAGATTGAATCACGGCTTTAGTGACTGAATATGGAATGGATAATCTGCTTCAGAACTATCTTGGAGATCCCACAGCCTCAATCTTTCTACAGAATTACCTTGTTGAGATTAAGGGAGTATGATTTCCCCTGACTCTTGCTCTTTGTTTCTGTATGATTTCCTTTTTGCTTATAATTGTTCTTTAAAGAAATAACATAAAACCCCCTTGCAATTTCCATAATTAAGAAACTCCCCCAACAACAACAACCACAAAAAAAAACCCCCAAAAAACATAAAAGGGAGGTGTTTAGGAGACTCATTCATCACCTTTTGTCCACCAGCCTTGATTTGACATCTGAGACTACAGAGAAACTTTGGCAAGTGCAATGATTTCCCGTGTGGGGGTAATAAGAGAGAAAAAAGCTGTCAGTTGAAAACAGCAGGAGCTGCATTAGCAAATATAAATTAAACAGATGGCTAAGATACTGCAGCTGTCACATAGAAGCTCCAGGAAGATTTTTAGCTTAGAGCTGCAGGAGGCTATTTTAAAAGGAAAGATGAAAACAACAACAAAGCAAACTTTAGCATGACGAAAGAGGCAATAGAACCATTCAGATTATTATATGGAATTTATCCAGGATTGTGGTGTTGGTTGGGGTTTTTTTTTTTTAATTTATGTTTTCAAATCTTAGGATTCTAAAACTAAATTAGGATCTGCTCTTACTAGATCATGTTTAGATTTTGGTGTCATGAGTTTGCTTGTTTAGAAATATTCCTCTGTATGAGACACTGGCTCTGATGTGCTCTGGAGAGCAGGAAGGAATGTAACACACACCATGCTGTTTTGATCTTCAATTGTTTTACAGCTAATTCAAGAAAAACTTCTTTTTAAAGAATTTATAAATAAAATGTTTTGGAAAAGCAGTGTGGAAGGTGTTAACATTTTGGTGGAGGAAGCACCTGCATTTTAGTGTCTTCCTTATTCAGTCTTAGGATAACTTTTGTCAGACTCATTTTCAGCTGAGAAGTTTGTGCTAATCCTTTGTGCTAGAACAGCACCCAAGTTTGTTATGTTAAAGTACAGACATAAGCTAGAATGAGGACAAGTTGGAAATTCTGTGCTGTTTCTCAGACACCAAAAGGCAATTTATTTTCTAAATGTTGTGTCTTAAAATATTTTCATCAATTGGGACTGATGGTTTGTCATAGATTATTTGTGCATAAGCAGAGATTGTTATGTTGCCTTTATAGTTAAAGAGTATTGGGAATTATGAAATAAATTCAGCTGCATTTGAAGCCTGTGTTTTACATTCAAAGAAATAGTGTGCACAAATTGATTCCTTGGCAGGCTGATTACCCAGAATTCTTTTTGTGTTTGCTTTTTTTTACTGCAAAAAAATCTCATGTGTTTGTGATTGACTTTTTAAATCGTACTTACTATGCAGGAACTTCTGGGTTTTGATTGTACTTTAGCCCTTTGTGCAAAATTAGTATATCTTCAGTTCTGCATGTTGTTCTCCAACTTGTGTATTTCTTGACCATAAATATCTTTAGGTACTCTTATATCTAATTTTAAACTTCTTCTATATGGATTATTCGAGAGGTACAAAATCTACATATCAAAAAATTAAATCTTTTTCCCCTCTGTAGTAATTCTTCCTGCCATCATCCCTGTAAAGTTTGAGTACAGAAGCCCCAGCATGCTCTGAGAGCTGGTGAACTTCCTTTCTGTTAGAAATTATGAGATATGAATGCTTTTTACTGGCTAAATCTTTAACCTGTCCTAGACTTTTTCCCATTCTTAGTGGTTCAGGACACGAATCACGAAGGATGTTAAAAGGCAAAATCAAGAGCCTGGGCTCATTTATGTGAGCTTGATGAAATTGTGTATCCTCAGTCTTCCCAAACTGTTCAGGGTGCTTTAGCTGTCTCAGTAGAAATCAGCTCCTCATCATTTAACTGCTTTTCTTTTGTGGTGCTCTCTTCATGTGTAAGTGTAGGAAAGAACAGCTGATCGTGCTAAGTAACTGTTGTTTCTACCCTTCAGATTTCACTTCTACCACTGCAGGACTTAAAAAGTCCAGAAAATTGGGAGAGAAGAAGTCTCAGCCTGAGTGTATTTCTTTTCTTCCATTTCTGCTTAAGAGAAACAAAGTTGGCCTTGAAGTCTACTTGAACTTGAGAATTAAAAATGTATGATATCTTTGTCAGTGGTGAGGGATGTTTCAGAGCAGGTGACCTTTCCGTGTAAGCCTGGCCTCAGCCTCTCCATATTTGTTCCAGGTCTTTAGCTCCAAATGCTTTAGCTGAACTTGGCTGTCAGGATGTGGGCAGCAAGGAAGCAGCTGTGCAGGCAGGACCCAAGGCATGCAGGAAGGTTTCACACTGAAACCTGCAAGTTCTCCTGACTCCTCTTCCTGAGAAGAAATATTGGGATCAGTCAGTCAAGAGAGCTGGCAGTTAAGAATGGGTGGGAAGGAGCTAAAACAGAGAAGTGAGTTGGGTGGGAAGAAACAGAGGGGCAAGATAACCTTGTCTTGAAAGGTGGTTAACCTTAAATATTCCTGCTGAGTATTCCAAAGGCAAGAATGAACTTTTCCAGGTGGAAGTGTAATTACTGTCTAATGGCAATCTATATTCTCTTCTTCACCTTTGTGCAAGCCTCTAAAAGCATGTAGGGCTGCATGGTTGTTTTGCTGTATGTACAGCAAATTGAGTGCTGTCTGGCCTATGGCACAGAGCTGGTGAGGAAAATGTCTTTATAGTTTTTGAAACAAGTCTGGGACAAAAATTTTTGTGTCATGTGAGGTGTTAATAACAAACTCTCGTTGTTTAGGATCAGCTGCTTACATGCAAAATGTATGAGAGTAGAAAAAGAATACATGATCCAACTTTTTTTTAATGCTCTCATGACAAGAAAGTGCATCTTAACTGGAAGCCTGTGAGCCCAACCTTTTGGTGCTGTAGCTTTGGTGTATAGCTTAGCCAGTCTGAGAAAAGGTTGAGCCTTGATCTTTTTAACCCTAGTCCAGAACTGCCAAATCTAATGTTTTTTATGTTGTTCTTATGCTATATAGGCAGCTGCATCACTGGCTGAAAGAACATCTAGCAATTATAAATTGCTGCTTATTATTGTGCTTATCATTTCAGAGGTCACTTAAGTGAAGCCTAGGTGGTTTAAAACAGCACATCAGGTAGTCTTGGTGTGTGAGCTGTGTATTCTACATGCTATGTCAGTAAATAATGGGTTACTGATTAATTTACAGTAGTTAGTCTTCTCTATTTTATTTCAATACCAGAGAATTTTGTTAGTTTTGCTTTAAAGTAGTTTTAGCTTTACTTTTCAGAGAGCAGCTGAATACACCTGCTTAAATTTTGGTAATGAAACCATCCTTCATATGCAAAATAAATACTGTCAAATACAGCTATTTCTGTCTTTGGATTTTTGGTCTCCATTCCAGATTCACACATCTGATCAAGACTAGCTTGTGGAATAATGTTTAGCCAGTTTGTAACCCACCACAGTTTTGAAATATGACTCTGCCAAAGTCTTACACTTTAGTGCATTACTTTGCTCTGTTGGACGCTGGAAATTCGTATGCTACTGCACATGGATATGGAGTGACACCTTTCTAAAATAAATACAGGTATCTCCCAGAGAAGAGCCTTCCAGAGCTGTGAAACAGATGAGTTTCCTTTCCCTGTGGTAGCAAGCCCTTAGGTCTGCTACAGGCTTCCAGCAAGAAGGGAATGTTGAAAGGCAAAATGCAGATGCACTAATGCTGGTGGCTGCAGGCTGCAGCCCTAAGCAGCTCAGAATAAGGCTAAGCATGTCTAGAAAAATGGCAAATAATCATTTGGGAACCTGGCATAATGGTGCCTCTCTACCTTTGTAGGAGACAAATAACAATTGGATATTTAATGTTGTTTAAAACTTTACTGAGCAAACTGGGGGTTTGAATAGAAAATGATAATAAAAGCACAGTTAAAAAGGGCTATCACATGAGTTAGTTCCTTGTACCACAGGCTTTGTTCTGTGATGTTGTGTAAGTAGTTTCTAGGCATTCATTCTAGTGCTGTTAATACTCTCTTCTTTTCTGTTTGGCAGAATCTATCTCACCAAGGCTTTGTCTTTATTCCTTCAATTATTTTGTATAAAATAGTGAAGTCATGTGCATTTGCTGCTAACAGGATCTGTTTACAGAGGACTTTGCTTCCAGCTTGTTCACATGAATAAATGAACATAGATGCTTGGTACTGTCAAAGTAGTAAATACACACCATTTGCACTCTCCAACATATGCTGGTCAGAACTACCCCTCAGGATCCTGCAGCATAACTGGTTTGTTAAGATTGTGCAGAAATCACTCTTAGTTGACATACAATATTCTATGCTGGATTTGGTTAGATACCACCAGGAGTGTGCTTCTGCCAGTTTAGCATGATTTTTTCAGTGAGCTGGTATTAGCTGTTCTGTCAAAATAAACTTTTTTGCCTGTGTAAACCACATCTTGTCTAGGCAGATTCACTGGTATAGCTATTTTAGCAAAGCCCTTCGACTGTAGGAAGACCTTATTGATAATACTGTGAGGTTCCCCCAGCATATGAAAGGCACAATACAAAGGAGTTTACAAACATGAATTAAACTTCACAACACCCTTGTGAAATAAATCTTTATTCTAGTGTGTCAGTGTCCAGTTTCTTGTAATATGAGATGTTCTGCAGGGGTGAGAAGGGAAGGTGGAAGATGCAGTTGAGGGGATTAATGTCTGGTAGCATTGTAGTGTTTATAAGCACTACCCCACTCTCTTTGGTGTTTAAAATCACAAAATCAGTGGTTTAGACTATTAAATTGCTTCTGATTGCTGGTTTCACTGGTCTTTGGTAATACGAAGAGTTTGGTCAATAGACACCTGGCAATTTCTCACTTCTTGAAAACATGCTGGGCTTTTGTGTACATGACATTCTCATTAACACTGTTTTTAACTACCTTGCTCTCTGATTTGGATTAGACTCTTGCAGTCTCGCACTGTTCATGTAACAGTTCAGTTAATGGACCTCAAAGGGAATGGAGAGAGGAATAAACTATAGGTTTATACACATGAATGACTTTAAATTCAAGTCACTCAGATTAGAGCAGTGTGATATTGAGTTCACCCACATGTTCTTAGTTTAGACATTTTTGTATGTTAATTATCATGTAATCTTTCATTACATGATCACATTCTGTTTGTTCCCTTTCATTTCTTGGGGAACAAGGAACAGAAGAATTCTGCTGGGGTGCAGGTTTATTTTCTTCTCTACCATTCGTCAGCTTCACCTTTGAATTCAGCCTGTAAACTTTTGGGTCAGGCCCAGTCATTTCTGCATTTCTCTGTTAAGCACCATATCCTGGATTCTGTATTAATACATCTCTCAAGAATTTAAGCGGGCTGTGCGATTTATTCACTTCCCAGTTTAGGACCTTTAGATTGTGGCAATTGTTTTCACCAGGTATAGCAAGGGACTCACTTTTGAAAAGCTATTCCAGATCTGAAATCTGGGGGAAATTCCAGTAACTGCTCAGTGATGTGCCTGGTCCTCCAAGAGGTACTTGATCTAATAGGAGTATTTCTGTGCTCTCATACTGTTTCCACAGCAACAGCACACTTTTCTTTTTTTTTTTCCCCTCTCAAGGTGACTGTTGCCTTGAGAATTAGACAAGTGGAAAAGCTTGGTCCTCTTTCTCTACTGAGATTTTGGTTTACACAGGTGAAGAGTGGAAGGAGTAGGAGTGTGACTCTTGGTAGAGACAGTGTGATTATGAAGTGACAGTGGAAGTAATGAGTCTTACTTAATTGTAGCTTTAGTGTTGGTGATATTTTAGTTTTGAAAGCCATGGCTCTTTTTAAGCTCTGCAGATGAAAGCTCTGGGTCATTAGTGACTCTCATCATAGCCCTTTGCACCAGCTCTTGTAATCTTTTAGGACTCACATCCACTTCATGCATGTGTTCATGTGCACTGTGAAACCATGTGTGCATTCTCCTGTCCACCTGCCCATTGACACTTTATGTGTGCATGTCACACAAAATGCATGTCACACAGTGTTTGTGCTGGCACTGTGGGGAAGAGATTTAAGTGCCCCACTGAAGAAGGATGTAGATGTTATGCCAGCTCTTGGGTATGGAACCTGCTGTGGGTATTGTGGCACTTCCTTTCAAACAAGTTCATGTGCCTGTCTCAACATCTGCTGCAGTGTGGAGGACTAAGGAGCTTTCAGGTTCTGAAAGAGTTCCATAGATCAGCCCCTTCTCTTAGCATTTAAAGGAGGGTGAGAACAGAAGCATGTGGCTTGATACCAATCTCTTGCTGGGGTTGGCTTTTTTCCCTGGTTAAGAAAGCAGTCTCATCTTATGGGTGCCTAACACAACCCTAAAAACTCTTGTTTTCTTTTTTTCAACTATTTTGTTTTGCCTCTTTTCCAGTATCCTTGTCCTAAAAAATAAGCTGGCATCTTTTCCTGCAGAACATATAATTTGTGGTATTGAGCTGTTCCCTGTGATTTTTTTTTCAGTCCTTTACTTCCCTTCCCTTTCTTAGGAACTGCATATTCTAGGGAGCATTGTTGTAAGTGCTGTTTTGCTTTTTAACACACGCACTAACCCTGATATCATGGAATAATTTAAAATTCCATTAAATTTAAAATTCAGATGAGTCAATTATATTAATGATATTGGATTTGGGAATCTCCATTCCTTTAAGAGTGAATATCTTAAGAAATATCTGTCACTGTTCTGCTTTTGCAGTAGAGACTTCTGCTTGATATGTGTGGTGGTTCTTTGCCATCAGTATTTTTGTTCCTAACAGTTTTGAGTCAGGATGCCAAAAGTTTTTGTTATTTTTATCTGACAAACAGTAAGTGAATGTGTTGACTGGCTAAACAAACAGCTAATGTATGAAACCACAGGGTCTGGGGTTATCTTGGAAATATATACATTGTTTATAGCTATCTTTACAGTTCTAAGGCCAGAAATGCACTTATCCATATAATGCTTATCCATCTAAAGCTGTTCAGGATTAAGTGTCCAAATCAGAAATGTCATATACATATAAAAGCCAGAAATTAATAAAAATACCTTTTATTTCTTTTTCATTGTAAGCACATCTGGATGTACTTCTCCTGTTAAAAATCTTGCATTTAGTTCAAAGATGAAGAGCGTTCCAGTACTGAGCCTTTTTTAAATTGAAAATAAGTTTATAATTGCAGGTCTTGCATTGCTTCACTTCAATTCTTTTTGGTTTTATCTAGCTCTTTTTGACTACATACTGAAGAAAGTGTACATTTTAGTTTACACAAGAATTTGCTTATTAAAAGACCAGAGTAAAATATTCCATGTCTGTTTAACATTCAGTAATTTGCTATTAAGCTACTTGACACAAGTTAAAATTTATGTTAATACTGTCTTGATTAAACAGCACTCATTATCACGCACTCTGATTTGGCCAAATTGGTTTCCTAGCAGATGTCTCAATAAAGGAACTCACTCTAACCTGAGCTCACTCTTGACATGAGATGCTGGAGCATGTCCAAATTAAGTTAGTATATTGCAGTAATGTTTGGCACTTGTGAGGCATCTTTCATTTCAAAGCATTTCACACAGTCATGGATGATATTGGGAAAATGTATTAGATAATACAAGGGCCAAAGCAAATTTATAGATTTTAAATCACTAGAGGACATTTTATAATTTCAGCAGATGTCTGATATTACAATTTTTAAAGTACAAAGTAGTTGTCTAGTGGTTTCTAACACAAAACTCAGTTTCCATAGCTTGCAGAAGAAGGTTTGAATTAACTTTCTGGAGGTCTCTCTATATAAAAGTACTTCAAATCACAGCTTCAAACTACTTTTTAAGTAATCTTTTCATTCAGTCTTAGTATCATCAGTGCTCTTCAATCCTCTTTTCTTTCATTTTCTTGTAAAATTATAACCAGAGAAAATATTTGTGGTTTTTCATCTTTACCTTCAGTTATTCTTTGGTGACTGCTTGGAGCAACACTTAAATCTCCTGTCATGTAGACTTAACCTACTGAAGTCCAGAGGAGGTTTTTTTTCCATGTGCCGTGTTATTTCATAGCTACCAGTTAAGACATTCCTCCTTTAGTCATCACAGTTTGTTTCTATGTGTTTTGTTACTTCAGTTTATGTGTGCAGGAAAAGCTGATACAAATCATAATTGTGCATAGGCAAATCTCAGGATTTTTCTGTGTTGAAATTGTTTGCCAATAATGTGCTTTTCCATCTTCCATTTTCCAGCCTTTTCCGTATCTGGAAATTGGATTATAGTTGCAGTGTAGTGCAAAGCAGATACCTGACACATGAGACCTAACAAGTACCTGCCTGATTTTTTCTGCTTAAGAATTAGACTGACTGCGTTTTGCATTTCCTTAATGGTTATGTTTATCGATTGTATTTTTACAGATAGCATAACTGAGTGCAGACACTGAAAGCAATTTGCCTAAGATTTCCAGTATTTCCTGTAATTCTGGTTCTGTTTTCCTGATTTGATTTGGAATGATTCAATTATGAACTATATGTAATTTCATAGATGTGTGATGTATCAAGTTTGTGGCTCATCAGATAACATTCAGACTCGCCTTTTCCCCCCTGCATGCCCCTGTCTGGGTTTTCTTGTAACCACAACTCATTTTATTGTCAAGTTTTCCAAAGTTTAATATTACATGGGCCGTCTTGCAATGTTGATGTCCATTTGATCTTACAAGGTGAATACTTCACTTGGATTTCAGCCATTCTCGAAAGCAAAGAGTACATTTTCCAAATATGAAAATGTTTTCTTGTGTTTGTTAGGTTTCTGTATAACTCAAAAGCAGATGAAGTGGTTTTACTTAAATGAAGGATTAATATTCCAGTGCTGAAGGCAAAAGTTAAATCTGAGGAGCAATTAACAACGGGCTGAGAAGGTGGAGGAGCCAGTTGGCAGAGCCAGGAGGCTGCAGGGACCAGCCCTCCTGGCCCCCTTTGGCCCTGGAGCCTCTGTAATCTGTGGGCTGCATTGCTGCTGGGGAGGTGCCAAATGTGGGAGCTCCGAGTTCGATTTAACGCTGGTACTGAAGCATTTAAAGGAGATGAAGGATATGGCAAGTGAGAACTGAACTGTGAGATCTAGTGAAGCTTTCTGAGGCATTAGGGGTCCTCCCAGTGGAGTTCTCTTCCATTATTCATGGCCTTTAAGCTTTTAGCCAAGCTGAGCGCTCTGCACTCAAGTGTGGTAGTAGAAGGTAAAAGGAAGTTAACCCTATAGTGATACAATTTAAGTTTCTTGCCTAGGCAATAATTTTTACAGTGTGTTATGGGGATAGAAGCATGTCTGAGAGAGGGAAAAGATGGTTTCATCTCTGAACTGATCTCAGAAAGTGCTCAAGCAGGAGTACTCTGCAGTAAAACAGTAGGAAGACCACTTGAACCTATATGCAAGGCCTGGGATCCCTTCCTGCCTTAGCCTTCCTCATCAAAGTACCTCTTCTAAGTTCCAAAAGAAGGTGTGATTTTGAGGTGCTAGATAAACTAGTAGTGAAATATTTCCAGTGATGCTATGGAAAGATTTGCTGTAGCAGGCTTCTGTGTGTTAAGGCTGACAGAAGTAGCCAAGACTTCTCAGTAATTCTATGATCAGGTACCAGAAACCTGTATCTGAATCCTGGCTTGAATCTGTAGATTTTACTGCGCTTGAGATTGTTCATTTGAACGTGTTTTCCTTTTCTTATGTTTTGGATTTTTTTTTCTTCTTCCTCTCCTTCCTACCATTTTTTATCCCATCATCATGTATGTTAGGACTGCATGCTCAAGGGAGCTTTTAAAAAGGGCTGAGAAACAGGAGATTTTTAATGCAGTGGATCTATATTGGTAATTGATCTGGGATATTAGTGCTGGAGTGGTCTCTTGTATCCAGCTTTTACTCCCCGTCTATTCCCTAGCTCCTCTGAGGTTTCACAGCAAGCATCAAGAATGTAGAACAGATTGTGCAGAGCAGTGGAGAATGACCTCACTCAGAGACTAAGAGTTACACTGGGGATAGAGTGGAGAAGGTGACAGTAAACAGAAGTCCTTTGCTGGTGTGTAGACTTCAAGATGTGTAATTTCAATCTCCTGCATGTACCTTTTGTTGAAAGAACTAAAATATATTACTTTGGAGGCAGGCAGGATAACATATGGGAAAATGCAATACTTGTGCCAAGCACTGGTTAGCCCAGAATACCTATTTCCTCATGTGCTCACGCAATCTTTAAATCTAGATTCCTCCTTTTCTTTCATCCTTAAAGAAAACTATGTTCAAGGGTAATATTTTTGAAAGCAGTTTATTACTTAGGAGCACATGGTCTAAGGCTTTTAGTTAAAAGAAATTCTGAAAATTTTACCTTGGAAGGTACGTGTCTTCCAGGCTAGAGAGAGTAGTTCTGGTTTTGTTGAAGCCAAGAATTTAATGCATTTGCCACTTAACATAAGTCGTTAAAATACTTGATTAAAAGACTGTGTGTTGGAGTCCAGCAGTCTGGAGTAAAAGGTCTCTGTGAACAGTGTATCTCCCTATGCTCTGGTTCTCAGGAGAAACTAAACATGTTTGAGCCACGGCAATAAGGACCAAGAGGAAAATGATACAGGGGAACACAGTAATTAGTACTGGTTTGAGTGTCATAACTGCACCCTTAAATGACAGAAAGGAGAAGAGTTTCAAAAACAAAACAACATTCTTGTGAAGATTTGAGAAGATTGCTGCTCTGGGATTGTGCTCTTGATTTTGCAGCTTCATAGCATGTGAAATGAGCTGTTGCAATTTTACCCCTTGGACAATTTTCAGGGTACTAAACATTTCTTTTGCCGGCAGATATCAGCAGAATGCTCTGGAGATCCAGATGTTACTAATGGCAGCCTTCAAGTGATGATGGAGAAACTGTGTTGAATGTTCTGCTCAAAGTATGTTAAGCATGTGATAGTTAAGCAGTTAAACTCTTTTTGACATTGGTTCAGCTATGGCATTTCCTTGTAATCACTGCTGATGGCAGATAATTTTCTTGATGTGGTGCTTTTGCTTCAGTGTCCTTCAAGACATATGATTAGTGACAAATGCAGTGGAAAAGATGCTGGAAGTTCCAGAAAATTTGTGTTGAAGGACTTCAGCGGATCAGGCTTTCCTACTGCTTGACTGTCATCTTATGAGACACAGCCTTTTCACAGTAGCTCAGTTCTTGGTTAATTTTGTGAATGACTGCAAAAATTCCAGGTTTTTTTGTCCTTCCATAGCTAATACTTTCAGATTTCTTGTATGTTTCTTATTTAAAGGAATCTCTGTGGTGTTACAGCCTCTGTAATGGCACAGGCAGGTGGACTCCCCTGGGGTCCTTTCTGCTCAGTCAGTCGTGGCAGGGATCTCTGTACACCTGCCAGGTGTACATCAGGAGAGCCACGCTGGAATTTCAGTGCAGCCTCTGGTTCCTCCCCATCCACAATTGAAAGGGCACCTGCAGAGCCACTGGGGCAAGGGTGCAAACCTCTGACTTGAAGCAAAGCTCTGTGCTGGTCTCCAGTGCAGTTACAAAAAGAGAATCTGTTGGGTTTTCATGGCATGGTTCTGGCATGGTGTCTGTGAGAAGGTGTTGTAAGCTTCCCCTGTGTCCGATGGATCCAATGCCAGCTGGCTCCAGGATGGACCTGGCCAAGGCTGAGCCCATCAGAGATGGTGCTGGCACCTCTGGGGTAAGGTGGTTAACAGCAGGGAAAAGCTGCTGTGCAGCAGCAGTTGCAACCAGGAGAGGAGTGAGGAGATGTGAGAGGAACAGCTCTGCAGACATCAGGGTCCCTGCACAAGGAGGGGCAGCAGGTGCTGCAGGTACTGGGGCAGCAATTCCCCTGCAGCTCCAGGTGAAGGCCATGGTGAGGCAGCTGTGCCCCTGCAGCCCCTGGAGCTCCATGGTGGAGCAGACATCCCCCTGCA
>JAHLSL010000018.1:20056211-20111302 GCA_025920805.1 Petroica traversi | reverse complement strand
CCCTGGAGCTCCATGGTGGAGCAGACATCCCCCTGCAGCCCCTGGAGGTCCGTGGTGGAGCAGACATCCACCTGCAGTCCTGGAGGTCCATGGTGGAGCAGACATCCACCTGCAGCCCTGGAGGTCCGTGGTGGAGCAGACATCCACCTGCAGCCCATGGAGAGCCCCACACTGGAGCAGGTAGAGGTGTCCAAAGGAGGCTGTGGCCCCGAGGGCAGCCTGTGCTGGGCAGGCTCCTGGCAGGGCCTGGGGACCCGTGGGGAGGAGCCAGTGCTGGAGCAGTTTGCTGGCAGGACTTGTGACCACACAGGGAACCCCTCTGTTCCTGAAGGACTGCACTCTGTGCAGGGACCAGGCTGGATGTTCATGACCTGCAGCCTGTGGGAAGGATTCACTCTGGAGAAGTTTGTAGAGAGCTGTCTCAAGTGAGGGGGACACCACACTGGAGCAGGGGAAGAGTGAGAGGAGTCCTCCCCCTGAGGAGGAAGGAGCAGCAGAGGAGATTGTGATGCACTGACTGCAACCTCCATTCCCCCTGTGCACTGCTGTGGGTATGTAGAGAAAATCAGGAACAAAGTGAAACCTGGAAAGAAGGAAGGTGTTTTTTAGATGAGGTTTTAGATCTCACTATTCGACTCTGATTTGATTGGTAATAAATGAAACTAATTTTTTCCCCAAGTCAAGTCTGTTTTGCCTGTGACAGTAATTGGTGAGTGATTTCCCTGTCCTTGTCTCGACCCACAGGACTTTCATTATATTTCCCTCCTAGTTCAGCTGAGGAGGGGAGTGATAGGGCAGCTTTGCTGGGCACCTGGCATCCAGCCAGGGTCAGCCCATGATAGGGAAATTAAAAGCAGTAGTCCAGGGTTGCAGAGCAGGGAAACACCACTCCTCTCAGTCAGAAATGTAACAGGAAAGTCCTGCTCTGGAGAACATGTGAGCTTAGCCTGGGAAATAAGGGGGAGGAACTGCAGAAACTGGATTTCACATGCAGCATGCTGGCTCCATTTGAGTGTGCAGCACGTCTGCTATGCTTAACAATGTTGGTATTTAAATAGTTTTAAGCAGGCTTTGAAGTTAGAGCCATGTTGAGTTAAGGTAGAGGTCAGTGTGTTGTAACTGTTGGCTGAACATTGCTAACAACTTTGTGTACTTTTACATTTTTAAGCTACTTGACCAAAAAAATTAGGTATATGATTTTTAATCGTAAGTTTAATGGTTACAGTTTTATGTGGCAAACCCCAACAACTCACAGAGGGCGTCCACAGTACCTTTCTTCATGGCCTGGGTGTGTGAAATTATATTCTTGGGCCCGGATTTTTCATCCAGCGTGCAGAGAAGCGTGTATTTATGGTTTTAAATTTTAAACTGTGCCTGTCAAGCATTTTAAAGCAAGGAAATCCCAGGAAAAAGAGGAATGAGTGTCTCCATTGGAAGCGGCACAAGGCGTAATAATGGCTGTGCCTGGGAAACTGCTCCGGAGCTGCGCTTGGCGCCTCAGCCCCCGCGGGCACTGGCAGCACTGAAACAGAGACATTTTAGAGAACAGTATCGATGTAGACAAGCCCAGCACTGCTCATGTGGAAGGAATTAGTCCACAAGATTTTATCTTCTCTTTAGGTTTGCTGTTCCCTGCTCATGTCACACCTCCTCACTCTTCTCCTTCTACCTTCCAGGAGTGCCTTCTCTGGCAGGAGAGTCGCCCCTTGCCTGAGCTGGGTTTGAAGAGGGTGTGAGAGGCATTAGCAGAGTCTGGAAGAAGGGCGTGCAGCTGTTTTGCCCGTATTGTCAAGAGCGTTTAGAACACTTGGGATGGTGATTGCTGGAGGCAAAATGCTACTTCAGACCTTTTAAGATATAGTTGAGTGGAGACTGCACTGGTATAAAGAGTATGGGTTGAACGAGCAATTACAGGAGAGCACTCCAGTGAGCTGAAGTGGGGAAGAAGTATTTCCCAACTCCCCACACCTCCCGTCCTCCCTACCCCTTTGGCGGGAATATGTTTACATAACTTGTAAGAAAACTGCTCTCAGATATCTGTAGTTTTATGTGAATTCCCATGAGTAAAAAAGCTCTCAGAGATCTGTAATTTTGTGTATATTCCCATGGGGACAGTAGAATGTGTGATATAAACCACCCTTGATCTTTGGCACATCATCTGTCTGTTCCTTCAGATGTGCTCAGTAGTTTCTTGCACTCGGAGGTTGCAGAAAGCAGCTAACATCAGCCCCAAAGGCACCAATGTCGTGAAAAACTTCATTCTGGCCCTCCACCTGTGCCCTTGTTTGCCCAGGAGTTCAGGGATTGCCTTTCAGCTCAAGCCTCAGCCTTCAGTCCCAGCCTGAGTGGCAGGGTAGGTGTGCCTGTGTCCCCTTCTATCCCCAGCCTCGTTTCCTAGATGGACCCCACGGGCTCATTCAGTCCTTGCCTTCACTCCCTTTGCTATGAGCTGAACCCTTGGGTGACCCTTAGACCTGTTCCATCACTCTCCTTGCTTGGGATTGTCAGAGTCCTTGTCACCAACACACAGCTCTGCCCACCACGTTCAGATAAGGTTGGGAGTTTGGCCCATAAGTGCCCTGGGCTCTCCATTCTTTCTCTGTTGGGGCAGCCAGCCCTTGAGGTACCCTGAGACCACAAGACATGGTGCCAACTTAGTAATTTTGGGTGAGAAAAGTAACACGACTGATGGAACAAACTACCTGCAAGATCGCAGTGTCTTTATGAAGCTGAAATAGTTGCAAAGATGAAATAATGTGAGCAGAGGGTTAGAATGTTGCTTTTATTGCTTGTGGTATTTCAGGGGATTTTTTTTATTTGATTTTAAAGCTCTTCCTGCCTGACACCAGCCACCCACGCTACTGGTGTACAGCATGAGGCACAACAAAAATTCTGTTTTCTCTCTACTCATATTTGCTGCAGGACCAACGGTGGTCTGCCCCTCATATTTAAGGGTCTTGATCCCTAAACCATATTTTAAAGATTTCTAGAAATGCTCAAAATGCCTACAAAACCCCCTTGATTTTAAAAAGTTTGGATGAATATTGTTGATTACTGGTGTCTTACCTTCTGTTACAGCTTTGACTGTATGTCAGTCTATTGTCTCTTTTCTTAAGCTTAAACTAGAAGCTCTTTGTTCTGCCTTTCTGTGCACATTTCATAAGACTTTCTATCACTCTAGCTACAGAGATATCATTTATATGGTTTTTTCTGCAGATGAAACTGCTGCTGGTATGTCTTTTCCATTTTCCTTAGTGGATCAGAGCATCTGTCTATCAAGATTCCAGGTCCTTCCCTTGTCAACAATAGCTCTCTTTAAGAAAAACCTTCTGTAGAAAATTACTATATTGCACTTCTCTTAGATGTTTGCTGTTATGTTTTTCCTTGAAATCGAAGTGTTTCTGTGCTTTCTGATTGGTGTTTGTTGTTCTAATTCAAATATTCTACTTATGCATATTAATGTTTCATAGTTCTCTTAACATCAGTGTAATGCCACAGTAAGCACTACAGGATAATTGTATGTGATGTGTAGCTATATAATCTCAAATTACCCACATTTTTGTCCCTGAGTTGCATTATGTATTCCCTTGTTCTTTTATTGGGAAACCAAATTTATAGCTCCTAATCTGACCGGCCTCTCCTCTTGACTGTTTAGGGTTTTTTCATGTGCTTCTTAAACCTCTTGTTGGATTTTAGAGAACAAAACAGACAAAAACCCAACTTTAGACTTTAGATGGCTTTCTTTATTTTTGACAATTAGCAATTTCAATCCATTACTTCAATGTTCTTCTGTTATTTTAGGATTGACTGGTGAGAACTGAAGAGTGTTTCACAGTGAAGTGCACGTGTTAGTTCTTGTACTACTCATCTCTTAGTTTCCGATGCATCTTAATATGATTTAATGTGTATTTTTATTGTCACTTTTTATTGAGCACACAGGATGCCTTCATTAAGGTGTCTAGTTTTTCCTCTTTTTTTGAATTAATAATTTATTTATGACCCTGTTCAACAAGAAGTATGAGTGGTTATAATTTTCACTGTTTAGTGCTTTGCTTAAATGTAATGTGTCTTCATGTTTCCTCTACATAATTCAGTTCTTCTGAGAGGAATACATGTATATATGAAATTACTGTTTGGATTACAGTTTGTTTGTATTGTCAAAGTGCACAGAGTCCTCCTCAGGTCAGGTGCTAGCTGTTTGGATGTTCCATGAATACAGCACAAAAGCCAAAATCCTTCATTTGAACTCATTAGTAAGCTACAGAAGTCACATTTATTAATCAAAAATTCATTTCTGTATCTTTAGAGTACAGCATTTGTGACTTCAAATATTTGAAATGTTTTCCTCCTGTTATGTTTTATTAGTTTAAATAGTTGTATTTTCTGTTCACCAGTATTATTTTATCAAACAGCTTGTTTTGCATCAGTTACATGCCATTCTGTCTGAATTTCTTTTGTGTATTTTGTACCATGATTTGTATGATATCAAAGTTGTTTTCATATGAATTAGATTCTGTTTTTCTCCCAATAGAAAATGTTTTTATTAGACTCTCTGTAATCCTCTGCATATGACAAATCTTTTCCTACCTCATTAGTGTGATGTATTCTGGTTTGTAGCCCATTGTGATCGCAGCCTGTTGACTTCTGTCATTCTACTGCATTTCAGTGCTGCTTGTTAGGTTGTTCTCTTCTTACATGGCAGAGTAATTTTCTGTCTCTTTTGTATCATTCTTCATCCTACATCAGCCTCTTGAGCCCCAGATGTTACTGGTCTAAAAATGGGACAGAAATTAACCCTGAACTCAGAAGACCCCAAACACTCACTTGTACCATTTTTGCAGTCTACCACGTATGAATGCATCTTATGTCTCTCACAGGGAGAGCATTTTGAAAGGCTCAGGGCTGTTTCACAGACTGTCATTTCCAGGTCCCTCTGCTGCGAGGGATACCTGGAATAATGATGGGCTGTGCAGATAAACCAGTTATCAAGGTTCTCCAGCTGTGTTTCCCACACCCTCTTCCTTTGCCCCCTACCTTGTGGGCACTGTTCCGAGCTGTTCTGTCCATAGGCAGCCTGTACTGGTACCTATCTGCTACACACTCCAGGCTTATCATCCACTTGGCAGCAATTGCATGTTATTTCATACTGCAGCTTCAAAATCTGTCCAGGCAGACCTTGCTTTCTCACATTACCTTGTTTCTAGAGCTGCCCTGTGCTACAGAGGGTACTCATCAGTGGGGGAAAGGAGCATCTGCTGGCAGAAGAAGCTTGAGAGCAAAATACTGGGCAGAGCCCTTTCCGAGGGAGTGCGAAGGCTCATTTCTATTTCTACCAGCATCCTAAGTAGTCTAAGTGAATGTGCTGTGTGCAGGGGCATTTTCTGATGTTCTCTGTGGCAGGAAGATGTAGGATGGCTCCTGTGCTTGCAAGGTGAGTGATGACATAGGTGGAGATCTGATTCTGCTGGCCTCGTTTGTCAGCACAGCAGCGAGTGCAGGGTCTCCCGTGTCCTCCCCAGTTTATCTGGCTCAGGGACCTGCTCCCTGCATCCCTGAGCTCTGCTGGGCTCAGGGCAACTCTAGGCGATGAGACTTCTGTTTGTTATTTGTGCGGGGGATGGGGAAAGGGCTGCCTGGTTTGTAGGAGCTCCATTGTGATGGATGAACTCTCCTCTTGGGTGACTGCTCATGGCGCATCCAGAAGGGGTGCGGAGGGCTGGGCAGCCCGGGCGGAGCAGTCGGGAGGCGCTCCCGGGCACGGCCTCCTCCAGAGCGGGGCTGGGAGGGCTCCAGGGCCGGCTCCCGAGGGATCCAGCCTGCCCTCCCTCCTCTCGGCAGCTCCGCTAGGGCCCTGATGAACCTCAGCGGGAAAAGACAAAATTCTGTGCATGAATAGCTTCCCAGTCCCCTTTCTCCCGCCTACCCTGCTCCCTGTCCTGGGAACGTGCTGCCCACACAGTGACCAGAGAGGAATTTGGAGACATTTGCAACATAATGCCATATCAAATGTTTCCTTCTCACACTTTGTTCCTGAATTTTTCAAAACTGTGTACTACGTATTTCCTTTCAGTTTTCATGAATAAGCCCATTCCTCCCAGCCTAAAAATGGGGAAATGCGTTTCCAGATGTGTGAAGCCGGGTAACTGTAATAAATTGCTTTAATTATGTATGGTGTGGTTAGTTTGGGTTAGTTTCTGCAAGCCTATTGTGCATTTCTGCCTGCAACAAGTAGCCTTTCCTGTTTGCTTGCTGCTGTTTATCAGACTGGCTGTCCTCCCAAAGTAATCCTCATCCAAATTCTTCACTTAACAAATGCTCACCAAGAGCCTTTTTGATCCTTAAATGCTCAGTGCCGCCTTGGTTGTTGCTGACAGACAGCAGAAGGTAGAGTCTAGATTTTCTCATTGGGAGTTTGGTGTGTTACCGTGTTTTTCATCTGGTTTATGATGTTTTTAGAAAGGTATAAAGTTACAGGTCAAGGGAGAGTGAATACAGTTTCAGGCATGTAGCAAGCACAGGTGGAGGTCATTTATATCATCTTCCTCAGGCAGTCTCAGCTCCTGGGAACTTGGGCAGTGCTCTTGTCTGGGTTTCTGTAGTTCCTGTTTTTCCTGGTAAGTGCCGACTTCTTTACTTTTTCCTTTCCTTTAGTGTTTGGGAAGATTGGGGAATGTGCTACAAAAGTGTTTTGGCTTCCTTATTTTTTGAGTGACAATAGCTACAGAAGTCATCTTATTTTTACTCTTGGCTAACGAATATTTCTCTTTTTTTTTTTCTTGTCCACTTCTGCTTGCATTTGATCTATTTGTTTTTGTTTCACTTGAAAATGAACAAGCTTTTTAACACTTTCATCTTTTGTAAGGCAAGTAGTTTTGGAGTTACTAAGCTGAAGTAATTCCCTGTGACAGTCAGTGACTTAAGGTGTTAGGAGGTTGGAGAAAAGGTCTTATTTTTGAAGACTTTCAACTTGAAAAGGAGGTAGCAAAGATTAAAAGGAAGCTTTTCTACTTTCTGTTGGGGTTTTTTCCCTATCTGCAGTGTGGAAAAGCTATTCAATACTGTTGGGATTAAATGCAGAGAAGAACTGACAATAAAAATTTTTTCTTCCTCTGTAAAGAAATTATTCTTTGGGAGGTTTGGAGTCAATTTTAAAAGCTAAAACAACTCTTCACATTACAGTGACCTGTCTGTGCCCATCATATCCCTCATCTTCTCTGAGGAGAGCCAGCCACAGTGATCCTAAGTATTTAGAAATATCCTTTGTGCAGCTGGGAAGCTGATAGCCTTCATTTATTCCTCTGTGGGCCACTATCTGTGTGTGCAAAAGGGAGATACTTGCTCTTCCTTCCTGAAGCTTTCTCTGTAGAAGTTGCTCTGCTCTCAGGATCCAATGACCATATTAATGAATTCATCAATCACAATAATCTGATTAAATTGATGGGGGAGAGGGAGCCAGCAGATGAAACAAACAGATTATTTTAAGATATATGAGATACCCAATGAGTAACTGACTCAGCATTTAAGTGAAAGTGTTGCTCAAGAGATTTCCTGGTACCAACATAATAAATTACGCTTTATGGCTTTTAATCTTTGAGAAAGGCTCGTGCATTGTTACAGGAACCTGTAAGTAAAGCAAAGTGCTGCACATAAGAAATATCAGTTATAGATTACGTTAAAAAAAAAGAAAAAAGTATGGATCTGTGTATGTGCATTTCACTTAGAAATGGACTAGGCTGTGGGCAGTATCGTGGACAGATTAATGTGGATTTTAAGCCTTGTACAGGTACTTCAGCCATGACCTGGTGAATGTGTATTCAGGCATATAGGAAACTGAGAGTTGAGTAGGAAGGGAGTTGCTTTGTGTCACTGAGGTTTCGGGGCAATCCCTGGAGTACAGGGATAATGGGAGGGGAGCTTTCTGTCAGGGAGCATATGTTTTTGTGGCGATTACACTGTGTATAGATTAGGACTTCTGGGAGGGAGGGAATGGGAAGATGTGCTTGGAACATAGGACCATCTGCCAGTACCTTGGCATAGTCATTTCATTAATGGGACGCTTATTAGCTTGAGTCCTGCAGAGATAGACAAGAAAGGCATTGGAAGAGACAGAAAACTGTCATCTGTCTGCCATGGGAAAAGATGGCTCTGATAACCTCTGAAATCTGATTTTATTAGACCTACTTGTGCTCTTATAGGTAAGAAGGTATCAGTCTTCTCACTGCTGAAAATTTTTTTCTAAATTTTGTGACGCAGTGTGGGTTGTTCTTGGTGGGGAAAACATTAAAACTGATGGTGTGCTGGAACAGGAAAGAGAAAGGAGAAAAAAAGGAAGGAGCTGTGATTTTTAGTGGGAAGTTGTTTTTTTCATCAAAATCTGCCTTTTTCCTTAAGGAGGCCTGTATTGAATGTTGGATATTTAATGTTTATGGTGATATAGGATAATATCTGGAAGAGATAACCCTGAGAGCATCACAGTCCCAGCTCTGGCCTATGCCAGGAACCTCAGAGAGCGTGGCCTGTGTTCCACATGAGGCAGAAAATTAAGGGAATGCTCTGGTTGGGCACAAAACAGTGTTCCAGAGGCAAAAAGGCAGTGGTTAGAGCCTGTGAACTCTGTTCCTGTGTCCTCACATACCCAGTTCTGCTGCTGGCATGGTAAGTGCCTGAGTTTGTGTTCTCTTATGCAATTTTGCTGTCCTGTAGATCAGAAAAAATATACTTAGCCTGTTTTAGGGAGAGCTCACTTTTCTGTTGGTAGAAGGGTTAAAGGCTATTTTATTTAAACAGCTCTGGGGTTTTTTGGACAGTTGAGTCAGACTTGAGCCTGGGTGAGGGTGAGATGGCAGAGCCTTTGCCTGGAGAAAATGATGGTTGGAAGTACAAAGTGGTCTGAGTGTTGGCATTTGGGAAATTATTTTCCTTTGGTTTTATACAATTCAGGTTAGACTGGTAATTAAGATGAAGGGAAGGGATGAGAAAAAAACCTGTTTCCCATGAAAAGCCTTATAATCTGCAGGTGCCTCAGTCCATAGGAGCATGGATATATTCGGGATGTAGTGTGAGGGTTATGCAGTTCACCAGCAAGACAGTCTGTTAAATAAGGCTGGACAAGTTTCTGTTTGCACTGCTCGGATAGAAAAGGCAGTTTCCCCTGGTGTTTTTGCTGATTTATGAGGTAACTCAAATGGAGCATTGTCTCTGACTTATTCTATTGTAAATCTATAGAAACAAAAGGAACGCGCATTTTCAAAAAAATGAGTAGAAAAATATAGCTTAGGAGTGTCAAAACACCTAAGCTGAGTGATGCTTAACTGAAAGGGGGTTTGTTAGTCATCCACTTTGCAAATTCTCTTTTTGTATTGAGGATGGAAGAAGATTAGTGAGATGAAAATCTGTGTTATTACAGAGATGAGAATGGGTTATGGCTCGATCCCAAAGGAGAAAGAATTTTTTAATACTATTAAAAAAACCCAACCCTTTGCTGTGATTCACGTGTAATGCTTAGATGGTTCCATGCGAAAAAAAATTATGATAGTAGTGTAAAGCATGGTGTTTATATCCTTAAATATATGTACAAATACTGAGATAACAGAAATTTAGATGCTGACCCTGTGCTTGTTGAATTCAGTGGAAATACTTCTGATGGTTCTGACAAGCATTTGATCAGATTCTCACACTGACACTTAAATGTCATCTAAAATTCAAACAGAATCTTTAGAATTTTTTTTCTAACTGCCTTAAAATGGAGCACAGTTGATTCAAAGTCTTAAAAAAAATTTGCCCTGCACGAGAGACTCTGCTGTGTTTTATCTACTGGAACACTGATAGTATCACACAGTGATAATACTCACTTGCCACATCACATGATTTTTGCATAGAATCATAGAACCATAAAATAGCAGAGTGTGCTGAGTTGGAAGGGACCCATCAGGATCAGCAAGTCCAACTCATGCCCTGTGCAGGGCACCCCAAGAATCCCACCGTGTGTCTGAGTGCCTTGTCCAAGCTGACAGTTCATGTACTTTCCTCTCAAGTAGTGGAATAATGTTGTTGGCCCCACAAGGGCATGGTAGGTCAAGGTTTTGGCTCAGCCTACAAGTCTAAAAGGCTTTTCACTTAGTGAAGCCATAAAGAAACCTCCAGCTGGCTGGATGCCTCTCTTAAAAACACAAGCGTGGCCTTATTCCGAAATGATGCTCCGGGAAAGTTGTACATGCCTCAATGTCTTGGGATGAGAGAGGAGTGGGAGGGGGGCCTCTGCTGATGTTCCAGTGAAGCCAGGAAAGTCAGATGTTTGCATGAAAACGCAGGGAATTTAATCTGATTGACTCAGAATTACTGTGAAAGGATAGAATAAGACAGGGGAAGAAAAAGAAGGATGGCAGCAGAGAGCTTTTAACTTGAGATATGAAAGGAAATTAAGAAGGTAAGCAGAAATTTTCGTTTCATTGCAAGTACAAAAGCTCCTTTAGCTATTCATGTGAACTATGAAATTGTGGAGCTTCATTCAGTGTTTCCCTTCCAGCAGCAGAGCACAGGGCTGAGTGCTGCCTGCATTGGGAGTGCTGTGTACAGCTTTACTTTAGTGCCTTTCTGGGTCAGTGGCTCTCAGACAATGCCACACAGAGCTGCTTTAGTCGCGCTCCCATGAGTCAATCTGTAAGTACTGCCACTTCTCCCTGATCATAACCCAGTGTCCTGCAGAATCTGCAGCCTTTTCTGACTGCTAATCTCAAAGCATTTATGGTGTTCCTTGCACTCAGGTTGGTTGATCATGTGTACCTTTTTTCAGATGCCATTCTTCCTTACAATTCTACCACGGTCAGATTGTTGACTTCAAAAGATCAAGTGAAAGTGTGCAGCCAAGTCCTTGCACCTTTAGCATTGAAAGAATTGATGCTGCTCTCCTCAGATTGTTCTGGCACTGTTCTCTCAGTAGCCATAATCTGTATTATTGTCTCATGGCAAAAAAGGAGAAAGAAAATTACTGATTTATGCAAAGAATTTTTTTTCTGAACATAATGAACAATAGGATGAAGCACCTGCATCATTTATAGTCTTTCAAAATAGATTTGTGCAGCAGCTTGTTTTACTTCTGCATGCCAGAAAACATAAGGAGGAGGGATGATAGTCAGAATAAAATAGTGTATTTAAATACACTTCCAAAGAAGCATATGTAGTAGTGGAGACTTCTCTGGGTGGATCAGGTATCTGTTTCCATTTGTGGGAAGATTTGGTTTGAGCGTTTATATAGTCAACCTTGGTGGAAATTTGGAGCCCTGAGGGAGGGGGGCAACAGTCTGTTTAACATTTGTGTATTCCTCATCAGCTGACTGCACCCGCAATCTTTATCATCAGCAACCAGATATTTGGGCTTTTTGGAAAGGAGTAGCAGTGAGGACAGAGCTTGAGAAGACTGTGTGGAAAGAGAAAGAAGGCTACCAAATCTGAAGTGTGAGGAAAATCCTGAAGATACGTCTGTTTCTGAGCATTGGCTGAGCTGAATTTGGGGCTGAACATGAAGCAAGCATGTAAAAAGTAATTGGGTGGGAAGTTTTGATTTCTTATTTCCTTTACTCCACTGAAAGCATGAATTTTTACCTGTTTTCTCTGTTCCATGTATGGAAATAAACCAGGTGCAGATACGGCCAATCTGCAGCAAGTCTTGCCTAATTTGGTTTCAAGATATTATACTTACTCCTCCAGGTTTGGATTTCATTCAGCTGTGTGTTTGTATCCAGGAAAACTGTCTGCAGTGTTTTATTTGGTTTACTGGATTGAGTATCTCTTCTCATTAAAAGTTCTTTTCTGTACAGCTAACTGGTATGGCCACTTACTGAGCATCCTGGAGGTTACTACTATGAACTTCAAGGTGCATATAAAGAAAGTTATTTAAACAGCAGATTTAAATTGAATTATGGGCAAAACTCCGTTTTCCTTATTGCAGCATCTTCACCATCATATCAAATGTGTTTTATACATTATATTTAGTATAAACTTTTGGCTTCATTGGTTTTCTTCTTTATGAAAAATGAACAATGTTAATTTTAGTTTTAATTAATTTCTTAGTGGGGGTGTGTCATAATTTAGAATTGCAGTCATATCATTATAGGCCCATGTATGAGGTTAAGAGAGGAGCTGTTTATACTTTTTTTCCCAACAGTATCTGAGTTATTGGAGGAATCTGCTCTGCAATGTAGAGTGCACATCATTTATGTTAAAAGACAGAGATAGAAGTAAGTATAAAGAGCCTGAAGAGGCAGCACTATCCAGATCAAATACTCACAGTAATAAAGGAAAAATATAAAGTTAGCAGGCTTCTGACTTAGTTTTCTTTATTTAATGGAAGAATAAAATGAGAGAAGCAGATTATCCTCTTCCTCTTCAAATTCTCTGTGGTGGCTGTCAGCTTCACTGGGAGTCACCATTTAGGTACAAAACTTTTACACAGTTTTTAGCTGACATTAATTTAATTCCTGTGGGATTTGGGTAACTAGATGTTTTCAGGCAGTCTGGAAACTAACACATGATTGTCTTTCGTGAATCTGGTTATTTGTTTGCTGCTTTTTAAAAATAATATTTTTCTTAAGATAGCAATAGCTTTGTGTCAGGTGCAGAGGGATAAGGCATTGCTTTAACTGTGTGAGCCATGACCAGGGAAAGACTAGTACCAAACTACGTGTCTTTAGTTCTTTTGGGTGCTCTTAATTTGGAATGCTTTGAGAAGGATTAGCCTAAACAAGCCATTAACAGAATTGTTTAAATTATTTGAATGGGGTGAAAGGTTTAAATACAGTGCTCTTCTACTTTAACCCAGTAATTCAGAGAATACTCAATGCTATCAACTTAATTACAGCGTTGCTACCAGGAGGCAGTGGCTCTGTGGCAGGATGGACACTGACAGTCATTCAAGATTTATCTAATACATAAATCATAGTTGTTCCTTCTTCAAGACTCTTCTTTGCTCATTAAAGAACAGTCATAAACAAAGGATGGGAGTAGAGAGGAAAAGAGAATAGTAGCAATGGAGCTTAATCAGCTGTGAAGGCTGTTTCCTTCCTACCCGCCTGATGAGAGCAAAAACAAACAAGAACTAGGAGAGATCTTTTCGTAACATTGTAGTCATTCCTCCTTTCTTTACAAATTTCTTCTCACAAAGATGGCATGATTTTAGCTGTGAGGTTGCAGCTCTGGGAAGAAGGCTACTGATAGCTTTTCCCCATTGACCTTGATTGCAGTTGGTTTGCTTTTTTGCTGTCAGGAGGCACACAGCTTAGCTGATAGCAGGAGAGAAAGGGCAGACGCAAAGACAGCATTACTCTGTTAACACTTCACTGCTTGCACTGGCCTTTCTGAAAAGCAGGCTGCTGAAGCTGTCAGGGTGATGGGCATTTCAGGGTAGCATGGCTGCAAACAAGCACAGCTGCTGATGGCAGACAGGGCCTGGGCCACCTGCCCTCCATGCCATGAACAGCCTTGTAGGGAGTCCTTTCCTTTGGAAAGCAAGGCAGTGCCACATGAGGACATGAAAGATCTGAAGGAGGGCATTGGGTGAATGATGAAGCCATTTGCTTTGCATTATCAAAGTGATCATAAAACCTTAGAATATTCTGAGTTGGAAGGGTCCCACAAGTATATTCAAAGTCTGGCCCTGCGCAGGAGAGAACCCCAAGAGTCACATCATGGGGCCTAGAAATGTTAACCAGACACTTCTTGAGCTCTGGCAGGCTGGGTGCTGTGACCTTGATGCTTCTCCTTCATTAGAGGGTTCTGCCTCTAATGAAGAGGGTTCTATATTTCTTTCTATTCTCATATTCCTGTAAATACTGCATATTTTTAATATATCAAGCTATATTTTCTTTTTCCCGTGTATGCTATATCATTATATATTTTCACTATGCTTCTGATTTGGCTTCTAAAGTTATTAATATCTTTAAACTAAGGACAGTCATGTTTCTTTGCTGTAATTACTACAGAGACGTACAGGGTAGAACTGTTGTCTGTCTAGTATGACTTGGATTGTTTGCCTAGACTGAGGATAAGATCTTCATGGGAAAATAGTTCTGCCTGGTTGGGCTCCCGTGTGAATACTATTCTTCTGACTAAGAGGACCCTGTTGTATTTGATTAGTGTAAATATTAAGGTTTTTATGCTTAAAAAAAACCAAACACCCTTCTCATTTTCCTGAAAGCTGTTTTATCTTGTAATGGTGAAGGGGACCACACACGTGCTCTCAGTGTGTTCTGGGATTCCCAGACAGCATCTGTTATACTGAGATTTGGCCTTTATTCTGGAGTAAAAAGTAAAGTGAAACTTCCAGTGTGACTGGTGTTTGAAGAAATAAAACTGTCAGGAATATAAATGTCACTGCTTATTGAGTTTCTGTACGGGGCACACCCTGACTAACAGCAGCTCCTGCAGGAGCCTGCATGGCTGGCACTCAGGCTCCTGAACTTTCCCACTCCACTGTTATGGCTGGTAAATTTGCAAGTAAATACAAACATGGGAAAAGATATGATGCTTCTAGAGTTAATGACATCCTTCCAAAATCACTTAATTGTGTGCTAGGCAGAGTTTCATTTCCATTAGTAAATGCTTTGATGCCTAGAGATGAAATGTGGGGTTGCCTCTTCTGTTAGGCATTTGGGAGCTGGTATTAAGCAGCTGTTGATAATGGTGTACACTTTGTGCTGAGGGCTTTGCAAACATAAAATCTGTTTGCTTCTCAAGGACAGCACAGGCACGAGAGTATGAATGGAGGAAGGAAATGGGAAATTGTTAGGTAAGTTTTTGCCACCTCACTTGGCTTTCTGTGGATATAACAACAGTGTCCTCCCTTTCATGTTCCTTTAAACCACTCCTTTAATTTGAGGTTCTGTTAAATAAATCTTGTAGTGGAATCAGCGTTGGCCAGTTCTAGTCTCATTCTACTGATAGATTTTTTCTATCTGATTGATAATATTGCTCTGTTCTTTCTGTTTAATCACTGCCAACTTATCAATTATTGCATTCAGTTTCAATTCCCTGTTACCCCATACAGCTGGCATTAAATTCTGCCCCCTTCTTACCTGGCTCTGTTGCATTTCTACTTTTATCTGTTGTGACATGCCCTAGTGGAAAACTGGCACCACAAAGAGCAGTTTCTTCACCTCATTGCTATAACAGTTTTCTGAGTTTCTGTAAGTAGGAGTAAGTTGCATTTTTAAAAGCTGAAGGCAAAATTATTTGAAACTTGTGTTTCTCTTCGAGTGTCTCCCCTGCATTTGCTATCTGCTAATCCTTTCGGGTTTTTTCAAGTTTTCTGTGTTCTGGAAAGTAAAACCAACTAGATCAGAGTGATACTCTATCTTGTTCCAAATCAGCACTTTGGTAATAGTTTACATCAGAGAGTGCAAGTTATTTTGCAGTGAAATGTAGAGCCACCCCCTATGGGAAACTTCTATTAGATGCTAGTAGTTGGGTGCTGGAGTATCTGCTTGTGTGGGTCTTACTGACTACCATGAGGATAGAATTTCTGCTAATAATTAACTTCCTAATTTAATTGTATTTCTCAATGACTTCTACTGGATTATTCTGTGAAAAAAAACCCCACTTCTTTAGTTGTCTATTCTTTTTGCAATGAAACCAAAATTCACGTATTCTGTAGTTTAGTTGTTTTTTGGTTGCATCTGGCTGTTCTGATGTTTGCGCTGATGTTTTGGGATCTGCAGAGGGCAGGCACGCAGGGCTTCTTATTCTGCCTTCTCAAACTATTTAGTGGAGGAAGGTAAGATTTATGGATCAAAAGAAAAGAGGGAAATTGGGTGGTGCAGAAGGATAGGGTTGTTTTTTTACTAAACTAATCTTTATCTAACCAGGAAAAAGGAGAAACTTTTGCTCCTGTGATTATATGAAGAAGGCAGAGATCTGGATGATGTGCTTCATTATGTTTACAGGCAGAGCGAGTGTGGTTCTTGTTTAGTAATTGGCTGTAGAGGTATTAAAGATTATTGGAAACTCAAAGGTCAGGATTTTTGCTGAATCAGGGTCTGTGTGAACTGGGAGGCTACAGAGGTACCTGCATATCTGTGGCACAACTGATGGGAAAGAGCTGGCTTCAGAGGCTGCCCAACAGGTACAGTAATATAGCAGTCGAGTCTGTGCCCTCCCTCCGGCTGTCAGTGACTCTTGAGATGCCACCCTGGGAGCTGCTCTGTGCCTGGCCCTGTGTGTGTGTACACACACCTTTCCTGAGCTTCAGTCAGCTTCTCAAAGTGCTCCCGTCTGTGTGATCGCCAGCCAGGCAGAGGCGTGGAGGAGGGTGTGACTCCCTCCTTGGGGGAGGTTTGTTTTTGTTTCTCAGTATACCTCATTGTAATTTAGGCTTTGGGGAATGGGCTGCGCAGACTTTGTCACACCATTGAAGTTTTACTGAACTGATTTAGCTGTGGCCAAGACAAAAGAAGGTCACATGTTCTAGTTTGCTTTGTTGGTTGTTTCAAAGACAACAATATTAATGAATAGGTGTGAGAAATGCCATTCGGATTGTGCTGGTGTTTCCAATTCTCTCAGCTCATACTGAATTTGCTTGTTCTGTTAACATTCTTTTTTCTTTGTGGTTCTAAATCCAGGTTCCTGGGTTGTTGGTTGGGGTTTTTTCCAGCCTGCATTTGTGATTTTTCATCTTGCCCCACTCTTCCTCACTGTTGCACAGCTGAGCTTGCTGCAGTGCAGCCCCGTGTCATTGTCTAGTCATTGCCAACACGGCTGTTGTCATGGCCTCCCTCTGTCCTCATGCCCTGTTTAGGGTAATGTAATCATTACCTTGGTTGTGGAGAGCGAAGGTGCTCCTGCTAAGTAAATATTTACCAACACTGCTGAGGCTAACATTAGGGAAGAGACAGAGAGAGGGAAAGATTGATTCAAGTCTTGTTTTTTATTTATTTTAAAACAGAACCTTGGTCCTGAGTGAAGCAACGGATGAGTATTTTCCTCCACCAGACTGTGATCAAAGGTAGGTGCACAATCTTTTGCATTTTTATGGGCTGATATATCCAGATTTGGTGAGGGGAGGTCCTCAAGTCCTTCTGAGCAGTCTCATGTCAGAAAAGAGGCATGGTGTTAGGTGGAGGAGGAGGCTAGACTTTTCTGCTGTGAAGTTGCACTATCTTTCATCCCTCTAGAAGGGCATGCAGAGAAAACAATTTCATGTCTCTGGTGTTCAGTTGAACACTTGTCAGCATGAAGTGGCCGATGAGTTAAATTAGATCAGGAAGGAATTTCTGATGCAGTTCTGGAATGTGATAGGACTGAGTGGTTTCTTACTGCTAAATATTCCTTTATTTAGATGGAGTTGCTTTCATCACCTTCCGGGCAAAATTTGGGGCAATGTTGTTCATTATCCATTAACTCTGCCTTTGAAAAGAAATAGGAAGGATGTGGACTAAAAAGCTTTTAAAGTTTCAGATTTTGTGTTTCACAGAATCTCTGACCCATGCTTAACAACTGTAAGATCCCTTTGGGAATAACTATATTTACGTTGCTCCCAGCATACTGAAACTGCATTCATGACTTATACCCACAGGAAACATCATAAATATAATTAAAAATTAAAAATAGAAATACTGGATTGGTCAAAATTCTGTGCTGAAGGAAAGGAGTCCTAGTTTTTCCCCCCTCATTTCTGTCTGGATGAATAGTTAGGGAAGGTTATTCTTGTGGACTTGATTTAGTAGATAACGTTTGGATATTGCACTCTAATGTAGCAAAAACCAGCACTGTTCTGCCAAGATGTCTTGATGAAAAACTTGCAGAGATTCAGGCTCCTGTGACATTTATAATTTTCAGGTGCTGCTATAGTTACAAAAGTGCAAATCTTGTCCTAAGAGTGGAAGTTCCTACAATCAGTGCAGTAGAAGAGGGATGATGTGGTCCAAGAGTCCTGGGTTCCTAGATTCTTTTCTGGAAAGAGCAGAGATTATTTAGTTCTGTATGTGTGCTGAACAAATCTGGTTGAAATACTTTGTCATGCCTTAAAGAGTATGGATTTCTCAGGTTGCTTTATATGAGCAGACTGCCTCAGCTTCAGCTGTGTAGAAAATCAGGGGGCAGAGAAGGGAGGATGGAGCAGCTCATGACTTAGGCAAGTAGCCTGGGTTTGATAAAAGGAGATTGCAGGAGCTGGGGCTTAGTGCTGGGTTCCAGTGTACAGCAGCTGAGGTGGAAAGGTGGATATGCTGGAACAAGGACTTTGGGCTCTTTGAGCCTACACAAGATACAGTTCTAAATTCCTTTGTGTGTCAAGCAGAAACTGAACTTTACCCTAATTTTCCTGCAAAAGCTCTGATACTGTTGCCCAAATGAAAGATTTCTTCCAGGGCTGATCTCCATGCAGCTTCCCCTTTCTTTTGGCAGCCATTCATGCTGCCGCTTTTATTTTTTTCCACAACCCTTACCCTAACCCTGAGTTTTCTAGGGACACACAGACAAGAGTCCTTAGGCATTGGTTAGATAAAAGCATTTTGGAAGAGAGGTATGACCTATGTAGTTGGTGTGGCACTGCTATCATAGCTCATTCCAGTGTGTTTCGAATACTAAATCTTGTCTCCTGTAAACGTTTTGTCAGTTTTGCAGGGGACATTTGCAGAGAGACTAGTAAAGGAGTAAAAATAACTTGAAATGTGTGGTATGTGTTTTTATACTTGCAGTACATTCTTGTGAAGAGTAAAGTGGTAGAAGAAGCTGCAGCTAAGTTTGCAAACTCAAGATTTAAAACAGAATAAATTAAACAAAAATTTGAGATGGAGTAGAATGAGTCAAGTGACCAAATTAGCATTCTATTTAGCTTGGATAGTGGTGTACTTCCAGAAACATTTGGTGTAATTTTCACGTGTAAAATTGATAAATATTTATAATAAGTGAAAGAGTCAAAATGTTAATTATTAATGGAATGCTTCATATATTCTATGAGTGTCCATGTATATGTGACATCAGGGCTAGAAGAGCAGAGGGAGAGCAATGTTTGACTTCAGGTACAGCCACCGTAAATTGCTGCTGCACCATTGAATTCATTGACACAAAGGGCAGAAAATGGGGAAAGACAGCAAAATGTAGGAATTATAGGAGATGGAAAGAGGACCATGCAGTTAGAATATATAGCCAGGCAGTCCATGCAGAATCCATTTTACTCTACATGAAAGCAGAGTTATTGGAAAATTTAAGTTACTATTATTAATTTAAAAGCAGAATTTAGACTTTCCTTGTGCCAATATGTGATTAGCTCATCCTTAGCAATACTTACTTATTGCTTAAGTATAAGACTAATGTCTTAATGTTTCCTGCCTATGCCAGCAATATCCCACAGTTAAATTATAGAAAGTGAGTCCCAAATTGCCTTTAGCTTACTTTTCAAAAAACCTTTATTTTCCCAGAAGTCTTTATTTTTCTGTGGGGTATCTCAACTCTATTCCATTGTCGCAGGAATAGAGGGAGAAATAACTTTTCTATTTTATTTTAATTTTTTTTCTGGTTCCTAACTGTATCTGTTTTGTTGGTTCTAATAAGAATTTGTCTGCCAGGTTTTCCTTTGCAGTCACCAGTTCATCTCCATATCTGAGCAGATTACAGTAAACCAGTTCCTCTGAAACTTGTGGAATTGACCTAGTATTATCAGTGAGATCCTGTCATCAGAACATCTCCAGAGGTGTGCTAGTTTACCTAAATGGTGTGTCTTCATGATATCATGCCACATTTATGCAATAGGGATGAATTCTGGTGCTTGGACAGGATTTGGTTTTAAACATTTTAATTAGCTTATTGGTCTGAAGTTTGAGAACTGGCACATTCATGGTGGGTTTTTGCCAGTTGCTGTTTACATCGCTTTTAAGAATTGGCTGTTGCTGAAGATAAGCCTGTCTAGTATTAAAGATGAATACAAAATTGAATTAACTATCTGGAATTGTAGGCACTATGAAGTGTGAAAAGACCATGTAAGACTGGCAACCTGCACTGCAACACCCACTAACCTCATTAACCTTTCTCCATCTAAGCCTGCTCTGTCCCCAAGTGGGCTTTGGAGATCTGAGATAAGAAATGTGAGCACAGCTGAACAGAGACAAAAAATTAATTACAGAGCAGAAGGGCACGACTTAGGGTACTTTGTGGGGGCGTGTTCCTCCCTTCTGGATGTATCATCTGTTTGTCAATTGAATGGCTTAACTCTGACCCTTTTCACCCTATTCATCATGCATTTTAAATGAATATCATGGTTGGGGAATGCTTTCAATACACAAAGAGCTTTTCCCCTCCTGTAACATGGTAGATGAGAAGTAACACATTATTGTTAGGTTTTCTCCTATAAATGCAGACACATACTCTTCCTTTCTTTCACCTTCTTCCACAAAATGATTCATGTGCTTAATATGTTGCAAAACTCTGTTAGTCTCTCAGATTGTATTTAGTGTATATGATATTAAAGTTGTTGACTCAGGGCCCACACCAAACTGCCAGGGCCTGTCTGAAGGCCATACTTAAAGGCTTCAGAAATCAACTTAGGTTTTGATTATGGACAACTTGGAGGGCTTCCCAGAAAAGACCTGTACGGTTGACAGATACAAGAGATGAGTATTGTTTCCATTGATTTTTAAATCTGTTTCTGCAACCACTCTGCAGCAGCCCCTTGTGAGGGCTCAGCAAGAGCTGGCAGCTGAGTCAGAAGGCAAGGGTGGCCCAGTGCAGCAGTGCCACCACTGATGGGACACAGTGCCACAGGGTCTGAGCATGGCAGGCAGAGCTGGTCCTGCTGACACTCCCAGGCAAGATGGAGCAATGAAGTTCCATCCAGGAGTTTAAGAAAGGGCTGGAGACAAAGCAGCAGCACAATCCAAAGGCCACCCAGGAGATGGGGCCAAAGACAGAACTGGGTACAAGCTACACCATTTATATGAGGTATCTTTCCAGAAGAAGAGCTTCCTACAGCCTAAGTCAGTCCAGGAGATGAAGGCGGAGGCAGGGCTGCAGACAGGTATCCCTGCAGCAAAGTTCAGGCAGAGAGCAGGGGCCAGGCCAGCCCTAAATCGGGATGCAGAGGAAGTGCATGGAGGTCCACTTGAGACTACTCCATGTCCTCAGAGGCTGATGGTGCCCTCAGGGTACTGACACCTTTAGTTCTTTAATGGGATGAAAGGTTGCTTGCTCCCTGTACTGCTATCTCACACATTTTAATGGTGTAACTGGTACAATAACAAAGCCCCTTTGTTTCACTGAAGAGGAGAAAAAGTGTTTTCCCTCTCATGTTTATTCTGGCTTCAGAAATTGTTGTCTCCCTGGATAGGCACTTCATTCCAAATGAGGTGGATAGTGGTTTGCTTGTCTCCTGCTGTTAGAGACAGAGGTATGTTTTTAGGATACAAACCTTTTACTGTTTGTTTGTTTGTTTTGCTTTGTTTTGTTTCCCCCCTAAATTCCAACATCAACTACAACGAGGGTGGCAAGAAGGACCTTTTTAAGAACCACTCTTGTTTTCTATTTCAGTGCCAGGACACAAAAAAAAAGGATAATATGGCATGGCTACCTGATTGTATTTCAGGTAGGGTAGATTTCACCAGTGATAACATAAACATTCAAGCCAAGTAAAAATTTACCAAAATGTGTGCAAATAAAACGAGTTAATTGAAGCTGAACAGCTTCTACCTACCCAAGTCTGCAGGGTCGATATCCTTTCTCACCCCAATCCCAGCCTCGGTTTTGGCAGTGTTCATATGGCTTCTTAAGGCAATTAGCTCTTGTTGGGTTTAATGGTAGTCTTCCTTGTGCTTTGGAGTGGATCTCTGTTATCCTTAGTTCAAGAGGAAATTCAGGAGAAGAGGCTGTTCCTCTGTTAAAGAGATATTGGCTGGGTTAAATGCATCATTAAATCATCTGTCCCTTCCACAGTTGCTGAGGTGCATGAGGAGTTTTACTTTCTCCCTTGGTGGTGCCTAGGAAATTTGATTTGTGCCCAAGTATATTTTTTAGAAGAGCTAAGGTGATATATATGCTGTATCAATATTTGGGTGGGGAAGGATGGAGGAACTCAAGAGGATTAAGCTTTTTTTTTTGCTAGAAACTGCAGTATTTAAATACCTCAATAGTAATCTATCTTTACTGGTATTTTTTCAGGGAAGTTTGCACACAAGTATGATTGGTCTTCAGTGAGAATTTCAAGATTTATGGGACTGGCTACATTATATCCTGTGTGTTGTCTCTACCTGTGAATGTGGTAAACTGAGTTAGTGAGATGGTGGACAGAGCCCTGGGGGACAAGATGAGTGAGCAGGGTAGACTGGGATGTGGGGCGAGTGTGTGTGATTGTGACTGAAGAACTTGGGGGAGTAATTCTTATTTGGCACATTACTGTAAACCATTCTAGATTTGTTGTGTGTTTCTGCCTGGAGGTTAAGAATTGTTCCTGGATTGTGCTGTGATGGTTTACAAATAAGGCTTGACCAAGAAAAATTTTCAAGGAATGTAAACTAAACAAGCACATGTCTTCCTGTGTCTTGGTAGCCAGAACCATTTAGGTCCTGTCTGTTTCTCAAGTGTAATCAGTGTAAAATCTGAGGTATTTTGAAAAACATGTAACAGAAAAACGTCCTTTTAGCATGGCAGGGCATGAAAAAGGTGTTTTGTCCTTCTGTTTGAAGTCCTCAAATTCAAGTAAACATTTCAGTATAGCTCAATAAATGAGAGGCATCAGAGAGGATTATCAAGTGTCTTGCTTCATGAAGTTTGGATTTCAGTATAGGTCTGTTAGCAGATTTGCTTGGACAGTCAGATTTTGCTATTTTTTTATTTAATGTTTCAAGATTGGGTTATTTACGAACTAAGGCCACTTAGTTGAAACGTATTTACCTTGGTATCTTGTACTCTTTTAAGCTACTGATACAAAGCACAGCAAGAGGCTTGGGTCTTATCAACATCTTAGAAATTGTGCCATTACACAGTATGACCCTGGTGAGGAGGAAATACTGCAAATACCATTAACATCTTTGGAAAACCCACAGTTCTTTCTTAAGATGTAGAGACTCTGAGACACCTTTCTTTCTCTGAATTGTTGGTTCTGATTTTTAGATGAGTTTTCCAGTTTATGGGTATTAGAAGTAGAGAAAAGATACTGGCTGGTCCAGTAATACTGCAGCAGGTACGATTTCAGCCAGTAACAGAAGAGAGACTTTATCTGAATCATGACTAAAGATTTTGAGTTTGTTTTCATTTTTCTGAGCATTACCCTCACAAAAATTGCTTTTTAAATATGTTTAAATTCACAGCTCTAAAATAAATTACCTAATAAAGATACTGGCACCTTTACAAAGAATTAAAACTTCTGAGGATTGGCTTGGTTTTCTTGGTAACCTTTTCCTGCACCCCTCAGAAGCAGTCTGCTGATTCTGGTGGAGGCCTCTGCTCTGGTGTTGGACAATTCTGCAGTTGTGCCTTTGCTGTCACCATGTGATTAATATACACTGAGTAGTGAATATAAAGATCATGCAGCAGTGTCAGAAAGGCCTTGTTGTATATCCCAGCCAGCACAGGACATGTTGTTGAAAGACCTATGGGGTTAACCCAATGACTGGGAAGCTGCCTGGGAAGGGGAGAGTTTCCTTAAATTGAGCAGCAGTAGAGACTTTTTCTTAACTGGTAGCAATATCCATCATTTCCCCCTTTATTTCCAAGGCTCTTTGGAAACAATCACCACAAACTGACACTGTGCAGGATTAAATTGTTGTGTTATGCCATGGTAATTAGGACTGAACTGTTTAGTAAAATACCACTGAAATCTCACCATTAACTACCTGCTAGCATGAGGACAGTGTTCATGTACTTGCCCCTAAGTAATGCTTAACATCAGTTGGGCTAAATTATTCCTCTGCTTGTCATTGATCAGGGGGGGCACTGTGGAATAGTTGTGGGAGTTGGCAGGGCATGGGAAAGAGCAGGGGGTTTGGTTAAGGGGAATGAAGACTAGGAAACCTTGCCTTTGAGAGAAATACTGAACTTGTGACTTTAAGCTGTGAGCAAAGGTTAATTGTCTTCATATATATGGAGCAGTAGTAACTCTTTTTTTTCTAATATTTTCTAAATGAATTGGTTGGAAAAGATCACCAGCAAGTGTCCAATAAATCTGAATCTCTATAAAACACTGGAGACTGGAGTAAGGTGTATGAAGTGTACGGTGGAAACCCATTGTGAAAATCCTGGTTATTCTAGAAATTGGCTCTTTGTTGCGTGGAGTCAAAATTTTCTGTCATCTTTCTGATTAGTGAAGTATCAAGAGATGTCCAACATCTGCTGTTTGCACACTGCAGCTTGAATGGAAAGGATTTGTCTGCTGGCAGAGATGGGAGCTGGAAGCTAAAACATTTAATGGTTTTAGGTTATGACTCTATGAAAATTTTTGTCAGCATCATCCGTCTGCAGCTCACAGTGAGGCTTGCAGATTTGCAGTGCTGCATTGGAGCATGACATGTATGTGAGAAGTTTTTTTTTAAATGAGGCAAAATAAAGAATTGTCTCCCCTCTAAGATGTGGTAACAACATTTTTCAAAGGTGCTCAACTTCCATTTAACTTTCATTGATTGATTAGGACAGCAGCTCTAGTTTTATGTGTGTAATCCTTATCCCTCAGCACCTCATCTTTTATTCGCCACTTAGCAATAAATATCTTTGTATCTATGTGCTTTTCTTTCTGAAAGACTTCAGTGCTTTTTCAGTTTTCATATTAAATAAATGAATGAAGAATTTGTGCTCTTTTTTTTTTTTGATACAAGGTAATGTAATGTTTTTGTAATGTATCTTCTAAGATTAAAAAAACACTGAGCAAGTCATTGTGCCATTATAGGACAGAAAGAATACATAATTGTGTGCCTATTCTGAATGAGTTTTATTGTTAATTCAAAAGGAAAGTAATCTACTCGTAATAAACATTTTTAAACATTCTCTGCCTTCACTTCCAGGGATTTCTTTTCTGTCCTGTCAAAGCAGTGAGACAGTAGGAAACATCTTTGAGGCAGACCTTAAAGCTGGACATTCTGCAAAAGCAGGTTAAATCATAGTAGGCAAACCCAAGAGCCTGGTACTTGACCCTTATTTCTGATTATAGTTTTTAGTTTTTTACTGTCAGGATAAAATTTTTAGGAGGTGCTTTTTTCATAACAGAGATGCTTTTTTATAACAGAGATGGCACCTGATGAATCAGTGAGATTCAGGCCTCGTCCAGAGTGCTCTCTAACAGCCTGTAACATTCCATTGCATTAAGCTCTCCCTGTCTTACAGAAGTGTTTGCTGTGCACTGTCAGCTCCTGTTCAAATAACTCCTCTAGAGATGTGTGCTAGTGTGTCATCCTGTCTGAAAACCAAACTCCCAAACCCTGACTGGGAAAGGATACAACTTGGAGCTTACCTGGGGGCTGCATCTTTGAAGAGCAGAGTATGCTGCAGTGGTCAGAAGTGCCTCCCTTCCTGCCTCACTCTCTGCTTCTCTACAACACCATTTTCTATTACGTTTTGAGTTGGAGAGCCCCTCTTGTGCCAGGGCTATACAGGAGTTTAGCTCCCCCCACCCCCCAACCACTGCTACCAAAAATGCTTACGTAGAGACAGAGCATAATCTGAGATTTATGTATTTGTTCTTTTAACATATTAATTTTTTATTAGTGGTGCACAAGGAGGTGATTTTTCTTTGTCCCTCTGTAGATTTATTCCAGTCTCCAGATTCCAATAATAGTGTCTGAATATACATAGTTGATTTGCTCCCTGCACCGCCCCAAATGAGATCAGTTCCCTGAGTGAAGCTGCAAACCACATTAGGGCAAGAGAAGCAATTTACTGCTGCTGAATACATTTTCTCAGTGTAGTTTCCCTCATCTTGTCAGCTTGTCAGTCTAGAGGCATCCATAAACCCGTGACAGCTTCAGAAGATGAACTCTGGCAGCAGGCTGTCAGGGTGCCAGGCATTGCTGTCTCTGGGCTCCCTTTTTTCTCTCTCCCCCTTTGCCTGCCTGCTTGTTCTCCCTGTGCCTCCCTCTTCTCTGTCTCCCTCTCCCTCCTCTTCCCCCACTGGCTCCCCACCTCCCTCTACCTTATTGATGTGGGTTTAGGTGCTGCTGTTCTTGGTGGTGGTACCTTTTCGGTTCCCTCCTTGATCCTCATGCTACTGGAACAAAAGGAGAAGTGGCTGCCCATGGTGCAGCACCTGCCTTTGCAGGCTGAGTAGTGAAAGGGAGGGACGTGGGGCGCTCTGCATCCTCGCCTGCCTGCGCCAGCAGTGAGCCTGTTCAGCCACTTCTCTCTAAATGCCTTTGAACTGCTGCCAGATCCCATTGTCTGCCGTGCAAATGGAGATCAGCGCCCTGCCGTGATGAGATGCTCAGTGTGTGAGAGGAGCAAGGAATGGAGCTGGGTCCCCACCCTGACGGAGCATCTCAAACCTGCCGGGTGCCCTGATAAACTGAGCACTGGACCATGCTTTCCTTTGCACTGGACCATGCTTTCCTTTGCACACCATCTTCCTTACTTTCCTCTCATTGTTCCTCAGGTTGCAGGGAGTGACATGGAAGCTTGTCAGAGAGGAGCTGCAAGGCAAGATAGTTTCTGGGGGAAGGGATCTGTGCGTCTGGACTGTTCGTGTGGGACTGTGCTTTGCCCACCACCTTCCTGTGGCTGCAGTAGGATATAGCAGCTAGCCTTTAATAGTGCTTATGCTCAGCACTGATGTGCTCTTTTTAACAGCATGAATTTATTTACATTTTTCCATTTGCCTGTGCTTAAAATTACAGCATCCTTAGGCTCACAAAATGATGTGAGGGATTTTGGCAACACTGAGTAAAGGGAAGGCAGCCACTGCTACTAATGGTTTATCCATCTACCAACTGTGCAGCCCAGCTGCCCTTGTCCAGAAAGGCCAGCTCACTGTATGATTTTTGTGAAGACCAGCTCTCTGGCTTTCTTGCTTTCCATTTGGCTCCATATCTTTCCTTGGGTTGCTGTCTGACCCCTTTGGACAGAGTAACTGCATGCAAGGATTTCACTTTTAAAGGTAGGAATTTGAATCTTTGTGCCTATCTTTGCTATTCCTTGTCTAAGTGCTACCTAGGCTGTTACAAGAAGACACTGTTTTCTTTCATGCTTTGCTGTTTGACTGCTTGTTAACCAGTCATTATCTGCAAGGACAAAGCTTTGAGGGGAGGATGGAGGAGCTGCTATTCAGTGACTGTATTAGGCAGTGCACTAAGTGGAGTTGGCAGGGCTTGTATCTCACACTGATATGCCTGCTATAGTTCCTTGCTCATTAAGCTCTTTGTTAGTTCCCTTTCCTCTGCCTCCCCCCCGCTCTCCTTTTCCCTCCCCACAGAATTCTCTGCATCTAACCTTGCTGCTGGGTTAAATTCAGTTTCTGAAGTGTGCTGGAGGAGGATGGAGTCTGGCCTGTGATGAACTCATTAATGCACTCGAGCAGCACGAGGAAGGTGGTTGTAGCTGCACATGCCTTTGCCTAGGCTGCTGCTCGTGGTGCACTGTAAATATGTACTGCCTTGAACCTTCACAGTTACTCTGTGTCTTGGGTGCCAGGCTGGTGGGTGAAGAGGTATTGGTAACAGATGAAATCATTGTAAAGATCAGAGCCATTACAGAGAACATTTTAAAAATCAGATGATGCCGTATACGTTTCCTGAGGACTGAACCACAATTGCTAGTGTTTTGTCACATTGCAATCTAAATTCTCATTTGCATCTCAAGAGCAAATCTACTTCTGCTTAGTTAATATTTAGCAAGATGAGAGCTTAGAAATGGAAATTTTTATAGTTATTCTTTTTCCTTTCATCACAGACTAGTAAATGATAATCCTTTGGTTAACAGTGTGTTTGATTTCCATTTTTTTAGTTTCTTGGGGAAAAAGATGCACTTTAGAACACTGATGGTTTTTCTGGTCATTAAGAAACTTTTTGATCCTTGGGCTGACGTGCAGCTGCCATTCTCGTGGTCAAGGCACATTAAACAGAATTTGGGTCTTTGAAAATACTCTTTTATTAACCAGTCACATTCATATTGATAGTACAGATGCTTTTGCAATTTGGCCAGACTCTGCAGATGTAGAAAGCAAGAGCATGGCCTGGAGCATGGACTTGAGACTTTTCACAAGGCCTCTTTTTGTAAGGGTCTTCGGTTTTTCATCCTGAAGTAACAAATATAAGTTAGGTGCTTAGCCTGCATTTTAAGCAACTGTGTGGATGTAGCTCTTGCTCTCCAAAACCTGCCCTCTGAAATGCGTCTGTATGGAAGAGGAGACACAGTTTTCAATTACCTTCTCTACCCTTCCCCTTCACTCCCCAAAACTCAGCTCATAAAGGATGAGGAGGGGTGATGGTCTCTGGTTAAGTGATGCTAGGTGTTTCAGGTTAGCTAAAATTGCAGTGAATTTTTTTCCATATTGTTTTAGGATGTGGCCTTTTTATAAGCCATTCTGTTTTAGAGTCCCAAAGATATAAAGAAAAGGTGTATTTTGCTAGGAGTGCTTAACCAAAAGAGAGCCAAAGAAAACTGTTAAAGGTTGACTTACTGCTAACTCCAAAAATCTCATAGCTTACTTCACTGCTGGAATAGTCAGACAGCCTCTCATGTGGCTTTTCAGCTTTGATGACTTGAAGGAAATTACTAAAAAATACAAATGATCTTTCGATATAAACATTCTCTATTTTTCTAAAATGGAAAAGTTTGAAATGCTATATTAACTGATCACCTTAGATGAAATATGAGAGAAGGTTGTTAACCTCACTGCTGTTCTTCACCCTGGAAGAGCCATGTGAGGCACAGTAAATGCTGCAGCGTGTCAGAGGAGTTTCAGGAGCACAGCAGCCCAAGGCACAGTCAGGCCCTGGTGCAAGGCTCCTGTTCAGCCTGGTGTCACCCCTGGGTGTTATAGACATGTCTGTGCTGTTGTGCCTCCTTTCACACACCTGCACCTTGCTGAATTTTTCTTCCAGCGGGATGAAGGGCCACCTGTAGAGCAGAGCTGGGCAGGAGCAGGTTCTAGAGCAGCTATCACTCTGTGGGGCACCTGTTTTCTGATGCTTTGTGGTGGAGTCACCTAGTGCAGCAAAAGCATTCAGTCGTGTTTGAGAGCTGGGAACTTTGTTTTATTCTCTGCAACGCTCTGAAGAGGGGGATGGTTTCAATAAACTTATTCCAAAAGAGATAATTGATGGAGCACATTTGTAAAAAATGTTGTTGGGTTGCTGGAAAATAGGAGGGGGAAGATGTAAAGAAGGAAGATCTGCAGTCTAAGCCTGCTTATACACATTATGATGAGCCCAGGCATGAAGTGAAAGGAAAACTCTGAGCTCTTCATTATCTAATGCTCCCTTAGGGCAATAACAAACTCCCTATAGAGTCAGCAAGCCCAGCCCAGGGGCTCGTGGAGAGAGAGCACACATTGTTCTTAGAATATGACTGCTGCTGGAATATTTCACTGCAAGTATGAAGCCATTTTTAATGTAAAATATTCCTCAAAGGAATTTGGTTTTGTAGCTTACTATTTGAAAAGCTGCTCTCAGTCAATGTGATGCCTTCTTCAAACAAAAGGCTGTGAGATTAAGTATCACATGATCATAGTATAGTCTTGCTTTTTCATTCCTCTATAGGAGCTGAAATTTTGCAGAGACCCTCATTTTTGGAACTGAAAAACCCAAAAGGATTTTACCTCCTCTGCTTTAGTGTGTTTAGCTTTTCAGCCTTTGTGTGGTGCTTAGTGACCACTCCATATTGTGTGCTTCATTTTAGAGAAAGTAAATAATTTTCATTCTGAAAATTCAAATGCAGAATATGTTTGTGTAAAGGCCAAAGGGTCTTTTTGAGGTGAAGGATGGGGAATGTGTGAGAGCACGTAACACAAACCTCCAGTGTTTCCCACTGATAGATTGTTTGGTTTGTATTTCTCTAAGGAGGGGGGTTAGAAGATAAGGTTTTACTTCTCAGGTGGAAGCATTCATGGCATTGATTCAGCCTGCAGATGTTACATCAGTTGGTGGACTACTCTGTTTAGGATCATGGAGGGAAGTGGAATTCTCCTGTAGAAATAGGGGACTCATATCTCCTCTTTATTTGTATTCCTAGCATTTGCAGAGTCCAAGGTGATTTTTCATATAAGCAGTCTGACCTGAAATAAACTCCCTGTCTTCCCCCTTTTCAATAAATTAAATGTCACTGCCAGTAGTTTAACCTCTGAGGTGGCCCTTGTTCAATGAATGTGATTCCCATTTTGATGCAAATAGCAGCAGTGAAGGAAAAGAGAGTCTGGAAAATGTAGTGGAGGGGGGAGAGAATTTTCACCCCTTCCATGGAGCAGCCTTTATGTTGTCAGCAAACCAACTGAGTTACAATCCTTCTGCTGATTGAGAACTGATGGAGAATTTTTGACTTTCTGGCTGTCTCAGATCTGGGTCTCTGGAGTGTTTGCAGTAGAGCAGCAAGGGATGGCAGTCCCACCCATATGAGTGTTTTGAGGTTTGTGTTTTATGCAGGTAACACCAGGATACCAGTTCATTCTGATACATTCACAAGGTGCTGCAGAGGCAGTGGTGCTCAGCATCTCTGTGTAACGTGATTCCCTTTTTCCGGGTGAAGTTCCGGAACTGTGTAACCACATCAAGGTAAAAGTGGAGTAAAGGACTGAAGTCAGCCTTACTCTTAAATTCCCTAGCTTTTAGGATGCTGTCTGGCTCCCTCCCAGAGAGTACATGAAGAACTCTGGCTCAAAGGTATTCTTTGAACCCATTTCTGCTGCTTGTGGACCAGTGCAGAAAGAGGAACGTTAAGATTTCAATGTCCCAGCCTGTCTCATCTCCTGTGGTAATGCTGCTTGTCCTTTTGCCCCTTCTAATGCTGCAAGAACAGAAAAAAGGAAGCCAAACAGGGCACTGATGTTTCTCTGGAGTTCCTAATGTTGGTCTCCTGAACACAGAATCCTCACCTATAGCTCATCTGTGGAGTCTTCCTCCCTGAATGCTTTGGGAAATTGATGTTTGAGTGAGAACAAAATCGGGTCCTTAGTTTGTACATGCAGGAACGAATTAGAAAACAGTCCCCCTGTCTTAACTCCTGAGGAACTGAGTGAGGGTAGCAGTAAACTTGGTCACCCCTACACACATCCCTTGGCACTGCATGGGTCGGGTGCTCTGGCTCTGCTGCCCAGGGACAGCCTGGCTGAGCACAGGCACACCAGGGCCCTGTACCGAGGGCTGCACCCCTGGGGTTCCTGAAGCTGCAGTGACCAAGGCATTTGTCAAACTGTCAGCCTTGTGTGGCTGAGGAGAAGAAGGACATTGAGTCTGCTCTCCTGCGTGGCGTGGGGCGGTACTGGTGGATTTGCACACTTGTCCATGCCCCTCTCAGCTGAGAGGGAAGTCAGGCAGCAAAGCCAGCGCCTGGCAAGCAGAGAGGAGGCTGGGCTGCATCCAGTGGCAGGCAGCTGCCTCACAGTGCTGCCTGGTCGTGTCAGCTAAATTGGTTGGAAAAGTACAGGCAGGCAATGGGGAATACAGGCAAAAATAAACATGAAACCACTGGGGCAGGATTCTTGCTGTAGGTACCAAGATGTCAGCAGGTCCTTTGAATGTGCTTTCTGTTAACACTCACAGTCACAGATATTCTGCAAGTCACTTAGCACTTCACAGGAGAGTGGGGACAAAGTCAAAGCATTTCAAATTACTGCAGAAACACTAACCCAGATTCATAATGAAGACTGAATTTTATGGGCTTCATTTCTTTGTTGAATAAGAAAACAGCATGTCTTCCAAATAACTGTAATCTTTATATTTCAGCTGCCAAATTAATTATGTGAGAGTTAAGTAGACCAAATAATTAGAGTTAAAATTAATTTCTCTATTTAACTTCTAAAATTAATGTCTAAGATTTTAAAATATGTTGATCATTGTATATTTTCGGTAACATAATTATAACTCTTCAGAGTTGCTGTCTAGCTAAAAATTATTTCATTCTTATGTTTTATCTGCAGTGAAGAAGGTAGGAAAGTTCAGTGTTGGGATATCCAGACTGCCATTGCTCTCTCATATGCAGCCCTGTTGAATCGAAAGAAAAGGAAAACATTATGTCTGGAAGTATAGTGTTAATCTAATCTGAGGCTACGAGAAAGCATTAATTATTTAGTTACAGTGTTGCTGCAAAGTCAAGTTTGAATTACTTGAATGCTAAATGCAGTTGTTTCTCTCCCATCACATCCGTGCACAAGATACAGTGTTAAGTGATCTGAAAACTATAGAGTATCTGTTACTTTGGTGAGATCAATTAGTACTTTTGAACTTGGGATTTCAGCATTAATGATGAAATTTCAGCATTTATAATGTTTCTTTAATGTATTCTTTAATGTATGTAATCTGTGCTGTCAGCCAGCTAATACCACTTTTGTCTCTGTGTGTGACCCAGCTGAAAGGCAGAAAGCCTGTAGGAATGTAGCTGAGGCAGCTTCACTGCCTTGAAGGAGCTCTTGCCTTCAATTGCTCCAGAAAATGCTTCCATTTACTCTGGACTAGGGAAAGGGATGAATGCAGTGAGTACAGCAAGCGTGTTAGAATTCCCACAACCAAATCAGGACTGCCTTTAGCCAGGATATGGATGGAATAACGTTGTGGTGTGTCTGGAGTGTGGTGTGACGTGGAGAATTTCAGAGATCCAGACTGGATGAGCCATCCTCCATCAGCATTAAATCCATAAGCTGTAAGCATGCTGCTCTGTTTCTGGTGGAATTCATCTTTGAAGATGAGTTGTTAAACCTTTTTAACCAGGCCTTTTTAATGTTATTAGAGAACTTATGTTTTTTAAATGAAGGCAAGCTAGCCCTAATGTCTTAGGAAAATTCTGGTTTTAGGCACTGTGTTTCTGCCTCCTTAAGCAATGTGAGCTGTCATTTTCTCCTACTCCCCTCTGACTCGCTGTGTACTCCTCCATTTATCTCTTCCTCCTACTCTCAGCTTTGCATTTTGTTTCATGCTGCCTCCTATTCCTGGAACAGTCTCCCAGTCTCTGCTGCCAAATCCTCCCTCCCTTTCTCTGCTCCTCTGAACCCATTTCTTCCAGCAATCATTCCTAAGTTGTTTACTTGACTAATTGTCTCTCTTTCGTAGCCTTCCTTTCTTATATCTGCTGTTCTGGGTCATGTTTCTTAATGTGAGATAGTGCATATGGCAAGATAAAGGAGTGTATTTGCCACTATTTTGTTGAGCACTGTTTGCATTAAATCTTCATACAACGATTAGTAATAAATTCCCCTTCTCATTTTGAGTGCAGAATTTTTCACGTAGTTCATTATTTTCTGTATGCTCTTCAAGAGCAGCCACATTTTATCTTAAGGTAATTGCTAGGTTGTGGAAAATTAGTGCTGAGTATTACAGCAAGTGCCATCAGCCTGCCTGTCTGTGTAGGCAAAGTTCAGCTGTGTTGACCAACTGAGATGAAATGAAAGAAGAAAACACAGGGCTCTGGGCAGATGTGTGGTGCTCAGCAGTGCTCCTGTCACTGCACAGCTTCACTGCAGTGCTAATTTTGCTGCCATGGCCGTTGTTCCCTGGCAGGGACAAGCTCACCGAGGCAAGCACAAGATGGATGTGCTTGCTGTTTCTAAACCATTTTTGTGTCTCTTTCTTTGTGGGACAAGTCTTTCCAAATTAAAAAGGAGCAAGACCCACCGTATTAATTGAAATACATGTTGGTAAGTGATTATGTTGTTGTGGGCAAGTGGTGGATGGAGTTACAGTGGTTTTGCAGTGCATTTTATGGGCTGAATGCCCTGTGCCAGGCCAGGCCAAGAGAAGTGTGCTCTCTGTCCTACTGAGCACCTCACACAGCCTGATGCACATTTCTACTTGGAGAGAATTTTGCTTTTCTGGCAATTCTCTTCTTTCTATCCCAAGTGAGATAAGGCAGTTGGGTCACTGATTTTTAAACAAATTATTGGGATTTTCTGTTTTCAGTTCACTTATTTGAACTAAGCTGAAGATTTATTAAGAAAGCAAAAGAATCTCTGAAAACATTAATGTTGTGTTAGTCTAAGTTTCGTAATAAAGCGTTCCAAATGCTTCTGTTTTGAGTCCTGCTCCTGATAATATCTGTCCTTGTCTCTTACTGCTGCATGTGAAACCGAAATAGTTTCGTAATTGTTTTATCCAGTAAATACTTATAAAAGCTTGCAAAATGGCACAGACTAACTCAGACTTAATTTTGACTCAGAGGTGAAGCATGTTTCTTTCAGTATCAGAAACTAAAAGTAAACTTAATATTCAATTTCTTCGTGGAAAAAAATGTTCTTGTTTCAACACATGAACAGTTTCCATATTAATAATATAAAAAAGGAATCTAGTTCTCAGCAATTGATTGCATTTCATTGGGCATTTTACTACTACCACCAGTAAATTTTGGGGAAGAGTCTCCAAGATAGCTACATTAGTCTCCAAAACGCATAATTGGGCACCTTGCAATTTTCCATACCCAGGTCTGCTTTATTCAGCTGCAGTCCCAAGTAGAAATCTGTATTTTGCTCAAAACTCTTGATCTTTCCCGAGAAAACTTCAGTTTTGTCAGAGGATATATTTGATTGCAAAATGTGGCAGCTTTTTTTCCTGAGTTGTCCTGGGTGCTGTTAATTAGGGTGTTAATGAGGTCCTGGACTTAATTCTGCATGAATGAGTATTTTAAAGATGCAGTGCTTTAAAGAAGAAAAAATTCTACTTGTAAGCAGTTGGCTAATTAAAAATGTAAGAATATAGCACCCACTTTAGTAATTAAGTCTAGAGAATGAGAGACTAAAAACAAGTGGCATGTAATTACAGTACTGTTTAAAATTAATATATTTGAGATGTATGTCTTTTCAAAAGAGTTTTGTTTCTCTGAGCTGATTAAATAAAAACAAGGTGGAAGCGAGAGGAAACAGAAGGGTACAGGGCTGAAGTTATTGTTCAAAAATGGTAGTGAGCATGGCATCATGTAAGCTGTGGTGTGGAAATTAGTGTGCATTGCCTGCAATTTTATAACAATTGCAAACACAGATGGTTTGAGAGAAAATTAAATAATTCCATCCCCATTAAGACAGGGAAGTCTAACAATAGTCACAACATTCTATTACCCTGTTTCTCTAGCAGGCTGTGTCCTCCCGTCCCTTACACACATCCATGGAAAGCTAACGGTGTGTGAGGCTGCTGCAGGGGCCACCAAGGCCGTGAGGACCTCACTAGGCTGGAGCTGCCTCTCCCCACCGTGCAGGGGCCTCCAGCCACCCTCTGCTGGCACAGGCAGCACCCAAAGAGCACGGCTGCAGAGGCTGGCACTGGGGCACCAGGCTCAGCCTGGAGTTCGTCACCAGCTGAGTGCACAGTGGTCACAGACAGGTCAGCAAGGCAGGGCAAACTGTAGAACTGGAGTTCAGGTCTGGCCTGAGCTCAGGTGCAGCTCACAGCTCAGGAGGTGGAGGCTGATCAGGGCATTCAAAGGCTGGTGGTGGATGGGGAACGTGTTCTTTTACAAGCCCAGCAGAGTCTCACCCTGAATTTTGGTGCAAATACACCAGAACGGGTGAGTGCAAGAGCTCAGAAGCTTTCCTGAGATTTTAAGATTTGGTAGAGTGTGCTTAGAGTTTTCTTCTGGTTTTGCTTTGGACAAACTTTCAGTGTAATGGTATTAAACCTGTTCCCCACTGTCATGTTCCTAGATAAAACTGATCGTAAAAGATTATCTCCTGTGTGTTACGTGACAGGAGGAAGCAACTGAATGTAGAAGATCAGCCTCTTGCTAATTAAGGTGAAATTTTCTAAGTATACCTCATAGGAAGAATGGTTAGGCTGCTTTCATAACAATTACAGAGAAACTCTCATAATATGCATTCTATATTAAGGCACTTCATCTCTGAATGACACTGAATTTTCTTGGTTTGCCACAGTTTGACTGTATTTCCCCACCTAATTAAGTTACTCAGGAGAAATCACCAGAGAAGACGTTTTGCTTTCTGCAGCAGAATAGTTAATCTGAATTGTGATTAGCAGGGAGCAGGAGAGAATGGAGATCAGATTCTTGGCCATATCTAATGCAGAAGGAACTGCACCTATTTCCTGTTCCCGCAGCTGAGCTGGAGATGTTGTGCCATGATAGAGCACACGTGTTGATTCCTGATGAAAGGAGGCAGCTGAAGATGGTGGTTTCCCTCCCTTTGGGGTGACTGAAGTATTCACTTTCCCCCTGGGGGGATTGCAGAGCAGCTTGGACTGCCTTTGTGCTGCAGTGCTCCAGCCTGTGCTGTGGCTCTGTCCCACAGCTCTGTGTGTCCTGCTGCAGAGAGGAGCTGCTGTCTCCTTGTCCCCTGGGGTGGGAAAAGGGTTGGGGTCAGAGTGGGCACAGACCTGTGAGTCAGGAAAGGCACAAGACAGGAGGAGAGGTAAGGCCAGAATCAAACTGCTGTTCTTGTGGTGGCCTGGTGCCCAGATTGTAAAGGCTCAGTACAACAAGAAATGAAGGAATGGATGTGTCCCTTTGGTTATCTCTGGGGAAAGGGCCTCCTTTCTCTCCTGTGAGCAGTTGCCTCTCAGAGATCTGTGTGCCCCCAGAGCAGTTACATCCCCTGAGCTGCTGGGAAGCTCTGACTTGTGTGAGCACCTCCAGTGCTACAGTATCTGTAGTTTTTCCTTTTCATTTCAGCAGAGGTGTGCAGCTGCCAAGCTACATCCTATTTTTAGCAAGTAGTATCAGTGAGGGCTGAAGGCTGAAATTTTATTTGTTATGTTTTTTTAACCATTCTTCAGGTTTCTTATTTGCAGATCCACTCTTTAGGCAGGCTGAAAATACAAGACAAACTGTTTTCCCTTCCCAAATTTGTCCTATGCTGAGGCAGTGAAACTTGTTGGGGTTTGTGGTGCTGACATATAACTTGAGGGAATATCTCAGTGTAAAAGTTTGAAATTCCTGTGCTCTGGAAAATGAGTCAGGTCAGTTGTAATGACCCTAAGCAGGGAGTGTGGTATGATGAGGAGAAGGCAGGAGCTGAAAACCAGATTTCCTGGAAGCCCTTATGTAAAGGACCATTTTGTTTTCAGGAGAAAGGATTGGTTTATGTTGCTAACAGGCAGTGCTGGGCCATGCCTCTATTGCTGGCATGGGAAGGACTAAACCTATTGTTTATTTTTTTTGTAATATAAAAAAGCAAGAGAACAAAAATCTGCTGCAAACAAAGGTATCCAAACACCAAGAACCTTGCAGGAGTCACGGGACCCCTGTGCAGCCCTCCACAAAGCTGGCCTGGAGCCAGCCTCTCCAAGATCTCTGCCTTCCCGTTGTCTTCAGACCTCATTGCACTGGCACAGGGGCACATGCAAGGCTGCAGTTGGGTTTCCACCAGGCTGGGATGAGAGGAGTGCATGCAGCTCTGTTCAGCCTGGGCAGCAGTTTGTTGCTGTGGCAGAAGGTGTGAAGTTACATACCTGTCTAGGGGTGATAATAAAAGAATTAAAATAATTATTACTTCATCACACGGGGCTTCTCCTCTTATATCAGACTGCCACATTTCAAGCCTGCTGGCAGCTGGCAGCTTTCTGCCTCAGCACAGGTTTGCACTGAGAGGCTTTTCCCTGCGTGGGGACTTGCCCAAGCAAAACACAGAGCTGGCTGGAGGCTGCAGCCCTGTCTGTCAGAGCACCATGGGCACCATTAGTGTTTCTTGCCTCTTTGATCTGAATTTTGTATTCCTTAGGCAGTCTCTCATGGCAGGATTCAACTGGCAGTGGATGTGAGCTGAAACGCATGGCCAGAGCCCAAAAATGAGTGTGGCAATTTCATTGCAATGTGACTGCAATTTCCACAATTTTTTTTTATCCGATATGTGAAATACAACCAGCATTCATTCTCCTGAGCTTTCTGCTCATTCTTTTGCTGTGTGGCTTTCTGTGTTTTACTGACGCTTCTTACCAGGTTCCCCATCTTGGTGAGAGAGGGGCTGTACCTGGAGGCCTGGCACACAGATGCCACCACAGACAGAGAGAGGGGCTGTCATGTCTCAGAATGGAGCAGACTAATGAGGAATTTTGTGTCATGATGACACCATTAAAGTGGAATGGGTTGGAAAATCAATCAGATTCCTTCTCTGATTACTGTGTAACTCAATTACTGCAATCCCCCTGGGGCCCAAGGCAACAACCATCTCTCAGGAAGTGCAGAAGAAAGGCCTCTGAAATAGAGCTGCTGTGGACAAAGCAAGATCTTGCTGCTGTGCATTCCAGATGGAGAGATTATGTTATGAATAATGAAAAGGGCTGGGGAAATGTACTGGTGACACTGGGGTTTGGATGGTAAGACCTTCTGTAGCTCAGCTAGGAATGCATTGACAGTTGTTGATAAAGTGTCAGATGATACCCAGTATCTCCCATGTGCCTTGGCATGAATGTACCAGAAACCCCAAATACTTATATTCTGGTCACTGGTTTTGGGTAAGTGCTGGTCCTGAGGGTTTGTACTGATCTCCCACAATCATTTCCAAGCACTGGAAATATCTGGAGATCAGATGTTAAAACCACAGGGTCCAGGTTGTTATCTTGCTTTCATATCATATTATTTGGCTTAGCAGCTGATAATTCACAAAGCAGTTTGTTTCACATTAACACTGTGTATCATTAGGAAACAGAACATCTAAGTTGATGAAGCCTTTGCCTTAATGCTGGTGATCTGTGGGACAGCTGAACTTGGAGCTGATGCTCTCAGATCTAGAGATACTTTTCTGGCAGGATGGGTGCCAGCTGAGCCTGCGTCCTTGGACCTCTGAACATTTCATTCTTGCTGTGCATTCTGACTGCCACCTCCCACAATCCACACTTAGGCAGTCCTGGCAGGAGTTCAGAGTGAACCTCAATTTATCTAAAAACCTGGGGTTTTTTGTGGTGTTAGATTCCCATGAGTTTGATGTCAAAAGAGGACACAGGTATTTTCCTTTAAGAGGGAATCATTTTCACTGTGATTTTTTTTCTTTTCTTTCTCCAGTACAGCTATTTCTGAGCTTTTCAGGTATGACTGGTTTCTGACAGTTCTCTCGCCTTTTAATATAAATTTTGTTCAGTGTATTTGTTTGTTGCTTTTTTTTTTTTCTCTTTTCATTTGAACCTAAACCAGCTGATGCAGTCCCCAAAGAAAGAAATGCATCCCGTGCCAGCTGGCAATGCCCTCTGGCTGTGAAGCCTTGTTAAAGAGATCGGAGCTGACAGATTCTTGAGCAGCAATCTGATACAGGCCTTTTTTTTTAATTTGTTTTTTTGAGCTCACCCATGTAACAAATGGGGGCTTGTTTGGGAGCTTCGCTAGAGGCTTGAATGGAATCATTGTTATCAAAACACTGCTGTGATTCAGAAGTGCCCAGCAAAGGGGGTTCCTCTCCCTGGTGCCCCTCAGCTGGGCACTGCAGGTGTGGCAGCCTAGCTTAAACTCTGGTTTCATTCTTATTCTGCAGAATAATCCAGTTGTCCTGTGATTTTCATCTTTAAACTGATAACTGGAAAACTGAAACTACAGTTCTTGACAAAACAGAGTCAGTTCAGCAGTAAAAATTAGGCTGGAGAGATGAATGAGTGCAACCAGGGAAGAGAAGAGAAGAGAAGTTGGTCCATGTTGATGCTTTGGGGATAAAGAGTCGTAAAAGTAGAACCTTGCCAGGCTTTTGCATAAATCAACATCTTAGTTTTCGTACCATTACCCTGGTGTTTAGGTTACAAATTCTACCCCAGAAATTCACAGAAGTAACGCTTCAGCTCCTCTGTTCCTCTTTACGTTATTTTCTCCTGCAAAAACAGCTTTGCATCTGTGTTAAGACAGCGAATCTTTAAAACCAAAATAGTTTTATGTTTCTGTTTTAGTCAGTGGGATTGAAAAGCAAAAGGAAGTGAGTTACTTGGGAAGGCAGTAACTTGGAATTCTCAGGTTTCTCCATCAAAATTGACTATTACTGCAATGTGAGTGAAGTGTTCAGCATGAATTTGTGGCACTGGATTAGAACGAACTCATGTGCAACATTGTGATGTGTATGGAGCTCTGTGTTACTCTGTCTTACAAGGAAATCACCTCATAAAAAACGATACAACATTTTCTTCTGTGTTTCTATTTTACCTCTCTCTCCCTTGCTGGCTTCTGCCTCTCTGCAGCTTTGGAGCTGTAACGCCAAGCAGGAAGGTGGTAACGCTGGGTCTTCCTTGCAGAGTCAGTGAGATGGGAAGGGCTTGTTGTGAGGGTGCAAAGGCTGTTTTCCTGGCTGCTTTTGGAAGGTGGTACGTGTTTTGGGGTACTGTGCTGATCAACTGGAATTCCCGGTGTATTACAGGGACTGAACTTGACTTGAGAAGTCATATTCTATGCTCTGTCCAGGGAATCGTAAATTCAAAATCAGGAGCAAGAAAAAGATAAAACTATACAAGTTCTGTTTTTTACAACTTCACACAGTTATTTCTCACTTTCTGTCCTCTGTCCTTTTCCAGTAGAAAACTGACAGCATGCAGAGACAAAACTGAAAGATGATCAGTTGTCTCTCATGAAGAAAACACAGCTTATTGGTGCTGACTGAGCTGGATTTCCAAAGCCAGCTCTGTCATTACAGAAAGCCATTTGGGAATGGAGACCCAATCCACTTGGGGTCTTGGGAACAGGGATAATCTTACCAAAAATCCTGATCCATCTGCTGTGTTGCAGTGCAACCTTCAGTAAGTTTTGCTGTGTCTCAGTTTTTGCAGTGGAAGAATATTTGTGTGATATACTTTACATTGACAGTCTACAGCTACTCTGAAAACCTCCTCGGGGCTCAGGTTTCATTGTGCACTACACAAACCAGTCCCTGCTCTGCTGAGCTTATAGCAGAGGAGTTGTTTGAGATAATACTTAATGATCATCATAAGGCTTGTGTAAAGAGCATTCTGACTCTCTTCCATTTGCTGTCATAAAGTTAGCAGTATTATCTCACTTCATATAAAACCTGTGGTTTTTGTCTCTGCTTCAAGCTGCACCAACCAGTTTGGAAAACAGTCTTGTGGGAGTCTTTAGAGTGGGACTTTTGGCCTCATCTATGAACTGATATTTTTCCCTGACTCAGAAGAATTTTTTTTCCATCTAGTAATAGACATTACAAAATAAGCATCTGTCTCTCAAGTAGATCCTTTTCTGGTGGAGCTAGTTATTAGAAACCCCTGGTTTTACTATATAAGAAACTTATCTGTACCTTAAATTCATAGACAAACTAGTCTTCTCACGTTCTTTGTTTTATCAGGATGGTAGTAATTGAAATGTTCAAAAATGGGAGGAATGGAGAAAGGATGAAGACCAGTTTTGGTAATATTATTTGCTGTTGCTTTCCTGTGCAGCCTGGTGCTGCAAGTTGTGACAGTTGAGCAGGTGGTTAGAGGGTCTGTATGTGGTGGAGCACGTCTGAAGCATTTGAGGGGGTGACTAAATTGCCTTTTTTCCTTTAAAAAGCTTTTTTAATTTTTACAGAGGGCTTATCATGAGCATGACTGACTTGGTGAGCAGTATCTGGCATTGAGGGTATTCTTCCATTGTTCTGGGGGAGGCAGCAGGTGTGCCACAAAAATGTGCTTATATCCCAAAAAAGGCACAGGGGTATTGCTGTGGGTAAGTTACACTGCTGGTAAGGGAGAGAAAACTCCACTGTGAGTTTTATTTTATTTTTAAATCAAGGAGAAATTTAGTTAGTTTCCCTGGTATTTGCTTTGGATTATTTGGTATTTGTTGGCTTTGTTGGGCATTTTTTTCCTGGAAAATAACAACATATGGTGAAATAGTCTACTGCTATGAACACAAAGCAGGAGGTGAGAGAGCTTCATAACACGAGGCTTTCATGGATTTGAGACAACCCAAATTTATGTCGTGCTGTTGGTGATTGAAAACTGGCTTCATGTTCTTCAGTGGCATGCGAGAGAAGGGGCTGAAGGTTTCAGATGTTTCATCTCCAGCTGCCACTGAATCAGTTGGCAACTATGAAGTGTGCAGTGGGTGGGCAGCCTGTGCCCCGTGCTCTCTGTCCTGCCTGAGGGGTGGTGCCTCTCCTGAGCTGTATTTTGAGACCTCTGGAAGAAAATGTATCCCAGGACAAATGGGGCAGCCTTGCAGGGTGCTCTCTCCTCTTGTTAGCTTCAAAATATAGGCTAGAATGAAAGGGTTTCATATTTTCTAGGTAGTGGCTTACAAAAGGCTGGGGGAAGGCCAGGTATTTGGTTCTGTTTGCTGTAGTGTGTGAGAATCTACCCAAGGTGAATGTTGATTTGCTGTGCACTGTCAGGACCTTCCTTCCAAAGGCCATTGTGGTTGTGCTGCCAAACTCCTGCACAAATGGAGTGTGACACTTCCCAGGGAACAGACCTGCTGATGGGCAAGTGATGCTGCCCCCCCCATCACCCACGGGTCCTGCCATTTCATCTCAAACCTGTTAAAAGCTGAAGTCATACTGAGAATTGACTTTTTCTTTTTAAATTGCAGGACGCAAAGAGAAGGTGCCGTCATGTGAATGTGAAACAGCTAAATGAGAAACAGGACACCTGGGAAGGCTGAGCTGGAACTGCTTGTGCACAGAATGACAGACTGATTTGCTACTGGAGACGAGATTCTGGAAACCTCGCTCCTCCAAGGACTTCTGAGCGAGAGGAGAGGAGCCCGAGGAAGCCCACAAAAGAGCAATGGGAATTGAGGGCCATGGTTACCTGAGATAAATGGCAGATCTCTGGGAGTCTCGCCTGGTAGCTGTTTGCTTTAGCTTTTCCTCTCTCTGCAGCTGCACTTTGCTTTTTGTGAGGTGCTGCTGGGCACTGCCACGGCGGCACTGGAGGCTCCCGGCGCGCCCTGGGCCTGGAGCGTGAGGAGGGTGAGCCGCCCGCCTCACCATGATTCAGCTGTGGAAAGTGGTGCGGCACGTGCGACAGCTGGAGCTGCACAGATTGATCCTGCTGCTCATCGCCTTCAGCCTCATCTCCATGTGCATCCTGGCTTACTACGTCACAAACAGTCCCAAAATCAAGGAGCCTCCGCCCCTTCCCTTCAGCGACTGCAGCAGCCAGCACCGCGCCTTGATCCCACCGCAGGCCAGCTGGAGGCTCACCAAATCTGTGGACACGTCGCGCACGGATCCTGTGGTGCTCGTCTTCGTGGAAAGCATTTACTCCCAGCTGGGGCAGGAAATTGTGGCCATCCTGGAATCCAGCCGGTTTAAATACAGGACAGAGATCGCCCCTGGCAAAGGGGATATGCCCACCCTGACAGACAAAGACAGAGGACGCTATGCTCTGATTATCTATGAGAACATCCTTAAATATGTGAATCTAGATGCTTGGAACCGAGAGCTGCTAGACAAATACTGTGTAGAGTATGGAGTTGGGATTATAGGCTTTTTCAAAGCCAATGAGAACAGCCTGCTCAGTGCACAGCTCAAGGGTTTCCCCCTTTTCCTACATTCCAACTTGGGGCTGCGGGACTACCACATCAATCCTAGTGCTCCCCTGCTCTACGTCACCCGGGCTAATGAGGTGGAGCAGGGTCCTCTGCCGGGTGATGACTGGACTGTGTTTCAGTCCAACCACAGCACCTATGAGCCAGTGCTGTTGGCCAGCACGAAATCCTCGGAGTCCATTCCTCACCTGGCCACTCACAAAGCCTTGCATGCCACAGTGATGCAGGACCTGGGGCTGCACGATGGCATCCAGCGGGTTCTCTTCGGCAATAACCTCAATTTTTGGCTGCACAAACTCATTTTCGTGGATGCCATTGCCTACTTGACTGGCAAACGCCTCTGTCTCACACTTGATCGCTATATCCTGGTTGACATCGATGATATATTTGTGGGAAAAGAGGGCACTCGCATGAAAGTGTCGGATGTAGAGGTAAAATCCTAGAATCCAGAGGCTCTAGATGGATTTCTAGTGTGTGTGTGTGGTATAACGGGAAAGCCAAGGTGGCTTTAATTTGAGGGAAGCATTGGTTGCTGCAGTTGTACTCATCTCATACAGAGAATTAGTCTGCACATTAGGCACGTGTGTGATGCTCTCAACAGCTTTGCAGGTTTGAATGGAGCACTTCAGGAGCTTTCCTCTCTCTGTTTAAGAGGAAGATGCCTGTGGTAGTTTATCCTGTCTCCTCTTTAATGCAAGGAACAAGTCTGTGCGGGTTTCCTTTGCCAACCTATTTGTAAGTGTAAACTCTGCTGTTCAAAAGGAAAGGGCAAGTCGTATTAGAATGGAGCAGAAAAAATGTATTTATTATTATTATTATTTGTGATATGTATAAGCTGTATAAATTATCATGCAAAACTGTAGACAATGCGGGGTAAACTGATACAGTCTATATTCTAGCCATCTAGCAACTGCTTTAGCAACTTCAGCTGAAGCACCCTTTAAACTTACATCCAAGGCACAAAATATTTGAGGCAGAGGTGTAAGAAGAATACTGTTGTACAGGTTTGACCCCTTACCTGAACCTTATCTGTTGCATGCTCCCAAGAGCCCTTTCCACCTCTCTAGGAATCTTACCACCTTTTCTACGTGTTTTATGCATCCATGCAGGATATGGTTTTAGGACTTAAAGATGTTATGTTTTCTATGTAGTATTTATTTAAGGAAAATGTTAGAATTTTCTTCGTTTCACTGCATTGTCCCTGTGCTTTCAAGTGCTCACATGTTCTGAAAGAGATTTTTTTTCTTTCTTTTTTCATTTTTCTTTTTTTTTTTTCTTTTGTGAAGGATCACAATCTTATCTTGGTCCTAAGCAGGCCCTACACCCACTATTCCAAACCAGCAGAGATTCTCACCTCTGTAGTGTTTGTGCAGGTTACAGACCCATGTGGGAAGGCAGGATAGGTGGCCAAAGCTCTTGGGAGCAAATGCTGCTCTAGCAATGTTAAGAACAAACCCAGACAAGATTATTCCAAAAGATGCTTTGTTTGGGTTTTAACAGGGTGAAATGGAGGAATAATCTGTGATCAGTAAGCAGAGAATCTCAGGCAAAGCAGATAAAACCCAGATTTATCCATTTAAAAGAAGCTCTCTGATTGCAGAGCCACACGAGGTTAATGAATTTTTATTTTTTAAAAGCGAGAAATAACTACATGGATTTGTTGATAGTCTCTCACCGTGGGGAGAGAAGGGGATATAATAATAACAGAACAGCTGGCATTTTCTTTGGCCTTTTATATGAAAGCTCTGTTTCAGTGCTGTTATCTCAACACACAGCTCCTTATCTCAAAGCTTAAATTACAGTGGTCAGGGTAGTGGTTTGAAGGCTGGATGTTGTGTGAAGGTATAAATTTGACTCTGCTGTCCCAGTGAGCCTCTTTGCCATATGCAGGTCCACGTTCAGAGACCTTCCCAGACAAAATGACTATTAAAAGAAAGCACTGAATATAATTTGATCAAACGCATGCCCATCGTACACGTCTTACACGAGAGAAATGTTTTTATTTGTGATGCTTAAAGGAGAGCTGAACAGCTTTCTTCTTTAACAAGAAAAAAAAGGAATTGTGCTTGCTTTTACTTTAAAGATGATAACCCTTGAGTTCCTGTTTCTGCTGAAGGGTTGCAGCAGGAGCTTGCAGTCCTCAATAGAAGTGGAACAGTTGGAAGTTGCACAAAGAAAATGCTTTTCCTTTGTAGAGTTAACCAGAGATTTGAGCTGCACATAATTAACAAAACAAAATCTCAGAGAATCCCTTCCCTTCTCAATTTATTCCACATTCAGTCTCTTCTAAAATCATAATCCTTGGAATTTACCAAACCTCCATGGAACTGGCCAACAAAGACAAGCCGTTTCTAATGCAAAAGGATCTGGCTTTTGTGATCCTTTCTGGTCATCTTTAGGTATAAGGAAAGAAGATTAAGTAGATGAGTTTTTGCCTCTTCTGCTGTTAATCTCAACAAGGGCATAAACAGTGAGCAATCATTGCTAGTGAGTCTGAGAGCAAGCTTAAGTGAAACCCAAGGACAGTAATTTCATTTTGGATTATGAATGGTGAGGGTGCAGAAGAGAGAACCTAGTGAGGGTGGCTGTCAGCTCTTGCCTTTCTAAATATTGTAGAGGATGATCTTACCTGCAGTTAAAGTGCTCAGCAATGTCTACCTTCCTGGTTCTGAGACTGCAGGGGAGGCAGACATACCAGTACCATGAGAGCTTCCTTTTTTGCCAGCGTTGTTCTGAGCTCTGCCAGTGCTGCTGCTGGGTGGTGGGAAAACTGCAGGAGCTCCTCTCAGGAACGTGGTGCCCCAGGCCCACAGGGGCAGTCAGTATCTGCCAAGAAAGTGTTTCTGCCACATGTTCCTGGCATGAGCATTGAGAAGAGGTTGTAAAAGCACTCAGCTTTCTTCCTCCATTTTTTATCATCTGTTTTTCTTCATTTGTCCGTTTACCGTTTTCTTAGAGTCGTGTTTTTGTCTTCTCCCAGCTTCTGACTCTCAGCCTTTCTTCCCCCTTTTCTCTTACTCTCTTGTTAAAGGGACCTGAGATGGAGAATATTTGGGGTTTGTGTGGAACAACTCAATTCTCTGCAAACACTTCTGGAAGTTAAAAATTTTGCAGCTTAAAAAGAAGGATTGCATGAAGATCTAGTCCTGTATTTCTCCAATGCCAAGGACACCCTGTTATCCTAGAAAAGGATTAGGTCCTAAAGAAGCTCCCAGTACAGTCAGAGTGCTGTGGCTTTCCATGATTTCTTCCTCACTCCTAGAATGAGGAGAGTTTTTATTTTCCCGGGATGACATTGAGAGCTTGTAGTGACTGTTGAGGAAATCTTTGCAGATCTGTCAGTGAGATGATACAGATTTTTAATGTGCTGCAACAAAAGGCACATTTTAAAACGTTTTTCCCATAACATTTGCTTAGAAGTAAATATTTATCATCATTTTATATTCTTAGAAACCCTCTAAAGTGATGGGCATCAAGCATCAGAGTGAAGCTTAGACATTTTTTCCATTGTGTCCAGAAATGTGCCTTGGAATGTGGTTTTTTGTCACTTGGGCCTGCAGTGTGGCTGCCCCAGTTAAGCACTAAAGGCCTCCAAAAGTACAGGTTGTGCATGGCAGTGAATGTTCTCTGATAGCAGGGCTGGCCTTCACTTGGCTTAAGAATTCCTGTGGCTCGTGCTGGGAATCTCTTTGGAGATGCCATCTGTGCCCTGCTGGGATGAGCCTTACAGAGCCCCTGGCAGGGAGGGTAACTGGGGCAGGGGCCTTTCTGCCAGGTTAGTGGGCAGGCTTGTACCTTGGAAGGCTTTCTGAAATAAAAGGTAACAGTAAAATATAAATGCAGATTAAAAATATAAAAGGAGATACTTGGATGGATACTTGGAAAACTTGGAGGGCCAGTTTTCCAGGGGAATAAAGTCTGCTTTTTTGAGATGGGGGATTGCTAAAATGCTAGCCCTCTCTCATACCATGTGAGCAGCTGAACTTCTTAATATGCATCTGAAGATCTGTTCACATCTGGCTGGCTGTTTTCTCTCTTAATGGGTAGCCTGCTCCACATTTCTTGATTGCCTTTTGTTTAGGAGTCTGGGAGCGCATTATGGATACAGATGAAATGCCACTTGAATCACCTGTTAGATAGGATTAGTGCTATCATATTCATCTTACTTTATGAAAAAGAAACAGAGTGCAAGGGAAGTTCCATCTTCCAGCCCGTTCCCACACCTGCATTATTGCAGCTTACAGACCTCTTGGAGCCAGTGTGGAACCAGGAGCATGGAATGCATAATGTGCTGAAACCAATGTCCAGGTATTGGCACCTTAGTGTCCTCTACCCTGTTCAGGGGAAAAGCATTTCTTCAAACCTGTGCTGTGCCAGCTTATGGCTGTGACTGTGACAAGGACCCAGCATCAGCAGAGGGATGGCACTCGATTCACAATAAACCTGCCAGGAAAGCAGGACTCCAGAGACTCTGAATTTCTGGGGCCCCCACAGTTGCTCCCTGGTCCCTCCCCAAACACAAAGGATTGTAGCCTGCTGGAGCAGGGCTTTTTGGGATTTATTATCAGACAGATGTGTCGTCATGGTAACCCCAGCCAGGCTTTAAGTCTCTTTCTGTGCAGAGGAATGCTAAGCCTCTTAACCGCTGTCTTTCCTCCCACACTTTCCTACCCAAGCTTGGGGAGCTGGATGTGCCTTTCAGGGCAGCAGAGGGAGATGGTGAGGCTTGGGACAGCTCTGGAGAAAGAAAAGAAAGTGGCACTTTCCTGTCTGAGTTACTGGGTGGTGTGTTCAAGGTGGAGGTCTGAAATTTGAAGTGACCTTGTAAACCATCATCTGGGTGGCAGATGTCTCTCTGAGAGAGATGCCCAGCTCTTAGTCTGGGCTCCCTGTTGTGTGGGGTGAGTCCCAGTGTCTTGCTGGGCTATGTAAGGGAAACTTGACCACCCACTGCCTGCTCTGGATCCTGTGCTGCAAAGGAGGCTTCAGCCATCAGTGTTGCTGGCATGTCACTTTTTAAAAGCACTGCCTGTATTTGTGATAGGTTCTGGAGATGTCACATGCCTTACATTTAACAAATTAACTGTTCTTCGGTGGGGACTGAGGTAAAGATGTAGTAGGCAAGTGGCCATGGAAAAGCTGTAATCTTTGAAATCTGTCTCAGACTGCTTTTTGTGTGTGGATGTGGGAATGAGGAACTGGCCATGAAGTGTGTCTGTAGAGAGAACAGTTTGGTTCCCTCACAGAGAGCATTGAGTGTCTCGTAGCACTGCACATGTAATCTGTCTCTCTTCCCACCTTGCCATGGTCATGGACTGCCTGCCTTGGGTGTAAAACTGCTCAGCCTATGTTTGAGCTGTTTGGGTGATTAAACTGAACTAGAGAAGTAATTTTTAAATTAATGTGCTGACCAGTGTTTGGTTAACACTGACTTGATATCAGTGACAGCAGTGATTTGTCAGGCTATCCATAAGAGGTTGGTGTCAAGGCACCTCCACAGAACGTTCACCAGAGAGGGAGTGGTGCACCCAAACAGTGCCTGGGGAGGGGGAGCCATGGGAGGACACCTTGCAGTGCTATTTTGTGCTCCTTGGGGCTGGGGAAGGGCAGTTGATGCAGGCACATCTGTCCATCTTCCCTAGGTCTGTTTGATAGGTCTGTGTGCTTTCCCCAGGGTTGTATTCCATGTTTCCTGTGTGATTGCATCCAGCCAGAGTCTGCTGTTGAGAGGTCATCACCTTCACCTTGGTGCAGCCACGGATCCATTGCTTTCTGAGAAAAGCTATTAAAATCTAAACAGCCCAGACAAGGGCCGTGTCTGTCACCTGCCAGCAGCCCTCCTGCCATCCCCTGTTTGATGGAGAATTCTCCCACAGGGACAGGCACCAGTGACATTTTCCCAAAGCACACAGGTAGCAGCAGAGCATTCACCTCACGGCTTCTCTCTTTTTATCATTTTGCAGCAGAAGAAATTTGACTAGAATTAGTTTGTGTCCTACCTGTCTGTGACACTACTGAGCATCTGGGGTTTGTTTTTAGGTTTGGTTTTTTCTGTCAAGGCTGTGTGCTGTCTCACTCTGTTCACTGCTGCACCCTGAGGGTCGTGGCACAAGGCACCTTCCCTTAGGTTAAAGCAATTACTTTGGACATTTAAAGTAATCACAGATGAGCACAAGAGAACCTGTAGGAGATGTGAGGATTGTGAATGATGGCTTTGCCAGTTTTTCTTCCCAGAATCCAGAAAACTTTTTCTGCTACAAAATCTTGGCATTTTCAAGGGAACACAGAGTCAGGGATACCTCTCTGCTGTGGCAGGACTCACTGCATGGATTGTTCTGAGACCCACTGAGGAATGATAGAGGAATCTAACATTCCTCTCCAAATAAAAGCCCCCTCCCTTTGGATCATTTAGTTCCTGTTCATGGTATTATTGACTTATTTTCCTTCATCTGTGTACCACGGGCTGCCCCATCCTCCTTTTCATTAGCTGAGAAGGAGCAGAGTTTCATTAGCAAAGTCCCAGCCAGCGTGGGTGAGGAAGAGAACATTGAGGATGAACCTGTAAAGTGTAAAGAATCTATTGCTTTTGAGTAAGATTTATTGTCCCTTTGCCTTAGCACAGACACTGTGTCCCTCACATTGAAGTGGAGAGCATGATCTGACTGTGGTTTTAAAGGAATATAATTTAGTACAGCAGAACTACTTCAAGTAAAGACTGTGTATGAGGAGCACTTACCTGCTCTGCTCCACTCCAAGGGAAACAAGCCCCATCTCCTGTGCTACCTCTTCAGAATCAACTGGACATTAGCAGAGCACAGGGATGTGTTACAGAGGAAAAAATACGAACGTTTCTTTTTCCTTTTGTTCAAACAGGCTTTACTGAGCACCCAGAATAAGCTGAGAACTTTAGTCCCAAATTTCACCTTCAACCTGGGCTTCTCAGGGAAATTCTACCACACAGGTAAGCCCCTGTCCCTCCTTTGTCCCAGCACCTGCACTCACAGGGGTGTGTGTCCTGTGTAATGCAGCAGAGAGAGCATGACTGTTGGAAGGGCATTAGCCACTGCTTCTAAACACTGAGCCCCTCTTCTGCATTGTGATTTTGCACTCCTTTTCTGCTTTCTGTAGGTACGGATGAGGAAGATGAAGGGGATGACATGCTGCTGAAGCACAGGAAGGAGTTCTGGTGGTTCCCTCACATGTGGAGTCACATGCAGCCTCATCTTTTCCACAATGTCACTGTGCTGGCTGAGCAGATGAAGCTCAACAAGCAGTTTGCTGTGGTAAGCATTGCAGTTTATTGACTTTACAGTGCTAATCCTTAAACATTTTTCTCCTGGAATGGCTGTTTGGACCCCACTGAATCCAAATACTAATCTAGTAATTTAGCTGCATTTAAGCAAGGCAGTTCTGGAAGTTCAAACTGAAGTGTGGTTCTTGCTGTCTTGAGGCAAGAAACACCATTCACATGCCTGCCCTGTGATGGGAAATGTTTCCCAGCACCTGCATGGCCCCAGGCAGCTTTGCTACATTCCAGGGTGCAAATCCCAAGGCTCTTGTTTCCTGAAGTGTGAACTTGTAGCATTACCATCCAAATGCAATTAATTTACAAACTCTGGCAGTGAAAAGCATTTCCTTTTCCATCCTTAGTCAGTGTGGCTCTGTAAGGAAGTCACCTGTGGGTAGTATAAAATGCTCTGTCTGCTAACAGCCCTTCTTTCTGGCCTTCCAGACAAAGCTGAAGGAAATTACTTATCTAGGAAGCACAGAGGAAATTCCCTGGGTTTTGGCAGAGGAGGGGGAAGCCTTGAACATCCTGCATTGAGGGAACAATGTCTGTTTGGTTCTTACAGCTCAGAGTTGAATATAGCATGCATGTTTCGCTGAAAAGAAATGTCCTCTTCACCTCTAGTTTGGTTCTTTTGATGATAATCCCCTTGGGAATAACAGGCTGCTGTCTGGTGTTCCTGTGACACACATAGATTAGGAATGATCTTGAATGCAGAGCACAGTCACAGCATTATAGAAACAATTCAGGCTCCTCCTTTTCCTGGTTAAATAACAGTGCAGTCTTTTGCAAAGAGAGACAAAGCACAGAACACAATTACACATATTTAACAAAAAACAGGCTAGCAGTCAGAGAAGGTTATTGCTTCATTTAGGGGCTCTGGTTTTATCATGCACCACCAGGGCAGAGCTGTCATCATTGATATTGTTACCAGAACCACATAGTGGAATTAAAACCCAAGAAAGTCAGAAATTTCCTGTCATTTTAATATAGCTCCAGGCCCCATATCTTCACCCACAACAGTCTTTTGCTCCATGTCTGCTTTTCTTTGAATTGCAAGAGACAATACAGATCCCAGTCATCTTCCTTTTCTCTATATCAATTAAGGAAATTTTGTTTTCCTTCTCTAGTGGCTCACATCTAGTCATTGTGGGAGCAAGATGCCACTTTACAGCATTGATTACTTTGTAGTAACCAGGGAGCCTGACCTGAGGGTTCTGAATGAATCTGATCTGTCACACCTGCAAGCTGCAAGACCATTCTTACAGCAGCTGTTACCAGTGCTGAATGTCCTTGCTGCATGAAACAAGAAGTACAAGCAGTATTTCAGGTTTCCCAGTCCAGAGACTTTTCATGTTCCTCTGTCATCTTGCTCCAGCTTGGATGCTGTTGCTAAATACGATCCTCAGTAAGGCTGTTGGTTAAATACCGATTATCAAGCTGTGTATTCTGCTTCCAGGAGCATGGGATTCCCACAGACTTGGGCTATGCTGTGGCCCCTCATCATTCTGGGGTTTATCCTGTCCACACACAACTCTATGAGGCGTGGAAATCTGTTTGGAGCATCCAGGTAACGAGCACAGAGGAATATCCACACCTCCGGCCCGCCCGCTACCGCCGGGGCTTCATCCACAATGGAATCATGGTAAGCACAGCAGGGCCTTCCCTGCCCAGGGAGCAGGCTCCTCATGACCTGCATCAGAGACATTAATATTAATATCAACAGTGTTTCCAAAATCATTAAGTGAGGCAAGGAAAAGAAACTTGGCTAAAGCCAGTTCTGTGTTTCTCAGAACAGTTCAGGGGTCAGTACTGAATGGAGAGCAAAACCAAGCCCATCAAGACTAAATTGAAATCCCAGTGGCTTTTCACAGTGTGATGAGTTAAGTGGTTGGGAGGAATAGCAAGTCCTCTGCACCTCTTACCCCTTACTCTTTATATTCATCCATAAAGTGCTGCTTTGACTCAGTCTCACACGGATGCTGCTGCATCTGCCTCTTGTCTAACTTTGCCTTTTTCTGATGTTGCCAGGTTCTGCCTCGACAGACCTGTGGTCTTTTTACTCACACTATCTTCTATAATGAATACCCTGGTGGCTCAAAGGAGTTGGACAAGAGCATTCGTGGTGGTGAACTCTTCCTGACGGTGCTTCTGAACCCAGTAAGTTCCTCTGAAAGGGGAATTTGTGCACAGCTGTCCCAGCTTATGGGCCTGATATGGGAAAGGACTAGATCCTGGTGGAGATTGAGAGTCACCCCTGTCCCAGTGTGGGCATCTCCAGTGTTTTGCTAAGGAGATGTGAAATGGAGGGCCATGGAAGTACTTGCTGGTTAATGGTGCTTTGCTTTACCTGCCAAAGGAGCATCAGTATTGAGTGTGTTGAGAGGTGCAGCACTGAGCAGACAGAAAGCACCCAGGGGGACACGCTGGCCACAGCACAGGGGGTGTCACCTGGCTGCTCTGTCCTCATGGCTCACAAGTGACATGTGCCTTGGCTCCTTCTGTTCCATGCACATCTGCTGCCTGCTGGCTTCTCTCCTGGCTTACTGATGAGTTTTGCTCACAATAATTGCTTTTGCTGGGCTTTCATTATGAAATGTTCTCCCCTTTCTTTCAATATGTAGACACTTGAAATGATTTCTGTGTTCTGTTTTTGTGCTGTAGCTGTTACACTAAGGCTTTTTTGGGAGATGTGGGTCCAATAGAAGCGTTTCCTTTTCCCTTTCAATGCTGGACAGTTCTGTTAAGCCACTAAGCAAACGTAGTACCTTCAACACTCTGCAGTCCCTTCTTAGGTCTTAGCTGTGTACAGCAAATCACATGAGTTTCTCCCTTCCCACTCAGGCTGGGGTGGTGTGCTAGGAGGCAAGAGGTCATTTTTAGAAAATTCTGAATGGGTAGAATCAAGAGATGAAGTTTTGTACCCCTTTCCAATCACAGATCACACTCCCTCCTATTTCTGCTTGTTGGCTGCTGCAAGAAGACGTGCTGCTCTTTTTGTTCCTGTAGTTCCCCACCTGAATTTCTCTCTTACTAAAGCTAATTTGACCCACAGCTGTTTGTCCTCCAGTACTCTGAACAGACATTTCCCAGCAAGGTTTAGACAATCATGTTAGAATGTCTAATTTTGTAGTTACTCCTAAATATAATAATGCTTAATGTCTTCTCATGGCTTCCACATTTCTGCCACCTCCCTTCGCCTTTATACATCTTTTCCACCAGTGCCTGAGTATGAACAAGGGTCCATGCAGGAAGTTTCCAGGGGAGTCCTGGAGTACTGGTGCCAGTTCTTGAATACTTCTTTGTGGCATTTTTTCATGTACCACCAGTGGCTCTGTTCACTATGATATTTTGTTTCATTCCCTCTTTCTTCTGCACCTTTATTGCAGGGTTGAATATGCAGCTTTAGCCGCTTTTGGTCGGGGTTGTAGAAGACCAGCTAATCAGAAAATCAACCTTTTTCCATCAGTGACCTCAATTTTTCCTTTGTCTTTTGCTTTTTCTGGTGTTTAGTAGGAACTGATAGTGCAAAGGCCCTCACAGCGTGCTCTGGGTGCACCAGACAAACAGGCCTGGTGTTAGTGAAGGTCAGCCTGTGAGCAGCTCCAGCTTGTGTAGGATCTGCAGAAGCTGTGCTATGACAGCCCCAGCTAAAAGGCTGTAGGAGTTTATACTTCCAGGTCGGGAAGGCAGCCCTCTGTCCCTATTGCCTGATACAGAATTGTTGTCTTTCCACACCACAACCAAACTTGCCTGCTTGATAAAAGTCTGGAGTAAGGAGGAGGCTGTTCTTGCATTATGTGTGGAGTGATCCATCAGATGGAAAGAAAACAGTTTTTTCTCTTGACAATGTATTTTCTGGGCTTGTGTTCCCATATGTTTGGTGAATTGCACCTTGCCCCACTTTGTAATTGCCAAACCTTGAAGCATGCAGAAACAGCCTCTGTGAAAGTAAAGGCCATAGGTTTCTCTTGGAAAACCAGTTGCTAGGCTGTAATCCAGAGATCTTTCCTGGTCTAGGAGGCCGTGCCAAAGGATTAATGGAAACACAGTATCTAGAACTACCATTAAAACTTGCTGATAAGATGTGATGGTCAAAGCAGCTGTAATCTGTGATCCAAAAACATATGGGAAAATTGTGCTCTGGTACAGGATGGACTTATTTGCCAGATTCACCGTTGGCTTTTCGTGGTGACTTAAAACTCTTCCAGGCACTTTTGGATGCTCCCCATGTTTACAATTCTGCTTCCTTTTGGCAGTGTAGCATTTCTCTCTGTCAGAGCAGGGTGCTGGGCTCTGAGCTCCTCTCTCTCTG
>JAHLSL010000018.1:19983504-20049460 GCA_025920805.1 Petroica traversi | reverse complement strand
TATTTCAGTGGGTGAGATGGAAAGCCCACAGATGTGCTTCCCTAGAGCAAGCAGGCTGCCTGCAGGGTGGGGACAGAATCACATGCAGAGGCGTTGGAGGGTGGCTGTGCTGGGTCAGTGGGGTCTGCACCGAGAGCTGCCAGGTGGAATTGTGTTCCTGCTCCTGAATTCAGCTTGTGTTTTTCAGCACCAGCGTGCTCACAATGACCCTGTGGCTCTCAATTACACCTTCTACCAAGTGATCTCAGCCAAGGCCCAGGCCCCTCAGGAGCTGCGCAGCCTGCAGAGCCGCTGCCTGTTCCCCGGCTGCTACTCCACCCACCTGGAGCGCTGGCTCACCTTCTATCCCTCTGGCCAGGTAGGACTTTAGCAGAGAGGTTCTTGTGGAGCCCCTTGCAGGCTCAGTGTGCAAGAGAGGGGAACAAACTGATTCACGTGCATACGCTCCCCCCATGGTTTTCATTTCACCTTCTTTCTTGTCTTTTGGAACAAAAGCCACTAGTTGCTTTCTCCTGTCATGAGTGGATAAGAAATCAGGTTTGAATACTCTAATTTTGTACTTTATTGTATATGTAAAAGGAAATGAATGCAAGAGGATACTGTGATCTCCTAGAGAGCTCCACAGTACTGGGAATTTTAGCAAGAACAGCAGTGTTAGCACTCCCTTCCTTTCATCTTGGCAGTCTGCAGTCCAGGGACCCTCTTCAGGCCCAGATGTCTTCAGCCACTTGCTGCGGTTTTGTTGCTTTACAGAGAGGCTCATGGACTCTGCCCCTTGTAGTTCCCATGTTGTGAAGCCTTTAGCTGTCTGCTGAAGGGAAAGTTCACTGCAGAGATGTCAGGATTTGGTGTTTTGTGTATATATTTGCAAAAAGGCAAATTAATAGTCAGTGTAGACTATTTTGGTCTCTAAATTCCCAAGAAGTTTTTAAACTAAGATATCTATCTATCTATCTATCTATCATTCCTGTGAGTCAGGATATGTTTTGCAAGTTCTTTCTGCTGCTGGGGTTATTCTTAGACAGGCTGTAATCCAGCAGAAGTTTATAATATCCATTTGGTCTGTTATTCTCTGCCAAAGCAGCAGAGCCTGAACTGTACATGACAGATCTGCCAAGACTAAAAGAGAGATGGAAAAGCATTCTTAGGCTTGTATCTCATTGCCTTACTATTCCTGGAGGTTATTGCTGTGAGGAATGATGGAGCCAAACTCACACCTCCTTGTTCTTACTGCGGGTCAGTCTTCAGTTCATGTGACTATTGCTCTGTTCTGTTCTTTGGAGTAGGTAATTTATGAGCACAGATGTTGTTCATTGTCTATGAGACATGTAACAGGAGAATAATCACAGGTACAGAAGAATACCAAGCACAATGGCTGCTGACATCTGAAAAAAAAAAAAAATGTTCCAGAGACATTCAGTACATGCTGCTCCTGGACCTTAGTGTTTAGTTACAGGGCATTTAGCCAAAACTAACTTTATTAAGCAAAGCCTGTCATGATTTACTGTTTCATGGTACTTGTGGCCCATATCATAACTTCTCTATCTGTGGTGACAAATGGGCCACATCCCCCCACTGTGGTGTTCTAGAGCAGATTTTGGCTGCCTGCACTCATAGGCCAGGGGCAGCTGGAGGTGCAGGAAGCTCACAGGTGTCAGTCTGCACAAGCTGGCAGAGGCTAAGGCAGCTGCTCTCTTTTCAGCTTCTCATTGTGGATGGTCAGGAGCTGAGACACAACCCTGCCTCTGTAATGGACAACATCCAGAAGTTCTTGGGAGTTACGCCGCTCTTCAACTACACCCAGGCCCTCAGGTAGGGAATAACCCCGGTTTGGGAGGATGCTTTCTCAGCCAGGAAGCCCTTGATTGAAAGCATATTTCTTGTCTCTGACCACAAGACCTGCCAAGGTGTCAGAGTTATGCCTAACCCTAAAATTAGGTTCAGCTAGCATGAGATGCTTTGTGGAGACTGGAATCACACCTGAGTGTTTCCTGAAATTACAAGGAAGGACAAGGTTTTGCCACTGTCCTGGAGAAGCATGAAGTTACTCACAACAGCAACTACGACCCTTTTTCCATATAGTCTTTGTGTTTTAGAAAAGGTGCTGGAATTATTAGCAGTCCTTATGCTTTGTGTTATACCTGTATCTGACAGAAAGTAGAAGAGGTATGATAAAAAATATGTGACAATCTGCTAATAGCTTTACCCAGATGGAGATTAGGACCACACTGCACAGATTTGAGGTGAACAGCCTGTTATTAGAGATGACAGGGATTTGACAGGTGCCCAGAGCTGTCTGAGGGTGCATTAGCAGAGGCACCACCTCATTGCTCCAGTTACAGGATGTTCCTGAGACGTGACTGTGATCTTGCCCACACTGCACAGTTAATCTGAATACATTAAGTGCTGTTGGAGGTGAACTGTGGCCATGCCAGTGTTCAGTGGAAACTCTGCAGGCCCGCTGAAGATGCTGAAAATTATTCTTTGCAGCTGAAATGTGTTTTCACATCTTCTCTGCTGTCACAGCCTATGCCAGCTGAGGATGGTGGAGGGGGGATGAATGCATGTAGGCACAGAACAATTGCCTTTTCCTTTCACAGTAAAGAGAGAACTAATTCAGCTCTCCTCCTACAGCTGTTTCCAAAGGGGTGGCACATGGCACAGGGGAGAACAGACTTAGAGAAATGTCAGGTTTCTCGAAAGCTTTATTTGCTGCAGCACGTGGTGAATGGAGTAGCTACAGCAGTGGTACTGGCTGGTACTCCTCACCCACGGTCAGAAAATAGATGGGATTGCTCATCTTGCCTTAAATTTCATAGGGGGTCTTGCTCAAACCTCAAGCTCACCTTTGGCCACTTGAAGGCACAGACCAGGCCAGATCCAGACATGGTTGGTTCCCAGCATTGCCTTATGCCTGTGTTTTAACAAGAAAAGAAACACTTGACTGTTTATAAAACAGTCAGGGGATTCTCTAGTATTCAACAAGTATAACAAGGGGATTTAAAATAATTTATATACCCTAAAAAACTGATTATCATCTTCCCCCCCCAGCTGAACAGACAGATAGTGTAACACCATGTTACCTCTGAAATTTGGTAAAGCTGAAACAATCATGTTTGTTAATGGATGTCTTGTCAAAGTAGTCCAGTGCTAAAAAAAACCCCAAGGAACCAATACTACAAAATAAATAGGTAAAGCACTGAAATGGGAAATAACTATGGAGTTACTTAATTTCTGCTGCTGCTAATTGGGTATGTGGCTGCATCTTTCAAAGATAAATGTCCTTTACAGATTTGATGAATCAAAAGGCTTTTGGTGCCAGCTGCTAGACGGAGGAAAGACAAAATGCCTAGGAAAGAGTAAAGGAAGGAAATACCCTGATATGGATTCCTTGGTGAGTAGCTGTTTCAAATCTGTTGGCAACAAGAGATGTAGAAACATCCCAGCAAACCCAGGTGGATTTTCCTACCATCTGTCCTAGATGACCTGTGGAATGTATGTTGAGGGTAACATCTTCTTTCATGCTCATGTGGTCTGTTTTTTCCACACAGTCACGGCTCTTTCTAAGAGACTTCTACAGGGAGCACAACATTGAATTATCCAAGCTGATGAACAGACTTGGGCAGCCCCTTCCAACCTGGCTCCGAGAGGAACTGCAGAACTCCAGCTGGAGCTGAGAGGGACTCCCCTGCCCCAGTGCCATTGGGATGTGTGGTGCTGCAATGTGTGCTATGATGCCATCTCTTGTCAAGCCAAAACAACTGGACAAATGAGCAGGAGCAGAGAATGTGCAGGTGGAGCCTTGCCCCACCCTTGGAAAGGGCTGAAGCCCCCGACACTGCCTTGGGGCACGGAGTGCAAGTCACATTCTTGAGTATTAATGTGTGCTACTACAATTTGACTTTTACTTACAGGAAGCATTTGGAATGCCTGCCCTACTTTGAGCAGGGGAGAGAGCAAAGTTAACACTTTGTGTATTTTTAAATTACTTTTCTCAGTCTATGAAACAGGCATGAGCTGGAGTTAACATGTTACTCCTCTGAGCCCAGAAGTAAAGGCTGAAGAGGGGAAGCAATTGACCTACTGCTGAGAAAAGAGCAGCAGCCTAATAAAAGGGGAATCGAGTGCAGTGAAGCCCAGCTTTTATCCGTAGTCTGTTTGGCACAGCGAGGTCCAAGAGCCCGTTCCTGCCCGTGCCCGTTGCTTCCAGTGCCACTGCCTGGGGACGGTGGGGACTGCAGCTGCGGGGACACAGAGCCAGGGAGCCTTGTCTGTCCTGTCTGCAGCGTCTGGGGTGTGAGTCAGTGTCTGGTGACTCTGGTCAATGAATTGCTTTGTTAGCTTAGAGAAAAGGTTGCCACATGTGGCAAGTATTTCTCTGCAGGGACTTTAAACGTTTCAAAAGATAACCAAGGAGCAGTAATGTCGCTGTAGAGCATTTGGGAGACATCTGTGTGTCAAGTGCAGCACAGCAGTGGGGGAGGCAAAGCTCAGGTATTGTAAAATAAGGCTGATGATACAGCTGAAAGCAGACAATTCAGTTCCCCATGTCTGGTCAGCTTAAAAAGAAAAAATCCCTTTCCAACAGTTCCAGCACCCCTATGACATAGTCCAGTTGCTAGCACTGTTTTATCTTCTTGCACTCCAACAATCCAAGGAGAAAAGAGAATAACAGTTAAAAGTAAGTAAATACTGTTCAGATATAAAGGGAAGGCTTTGTGCCAGGAGTGGTTTCCTATGCCCAAAAGGGGCTTCTGCATTTGATCAAGTAAGTACACTGAGGTACTTTGCCTCCTCCTGCAGTTGCTGGATAATTGATCTCAGAGGAAATCCTCCATCATGGTTGTATATATTTTCTTTGAGCCATGGGCTTCTGGAATGGCATGGGCCATCCCCTCCTTCCCAGGCACAGGTGGTCCTTGGAGAGTGCTGCAGAGGGGCAGGATCCACAGGAACAAAGGTTATGGAAACTTCCACACCTATCATGAGCCTCTTCTCTTCCAGCCAGAGAGAAGTTGCTTCACCTGAGCTTCTTCCGTTGAGCCTTAGGTATTGTGTATTTCTGAATGAATGGTGCATTTACCGTTGTATGTAAATGTATATAGTATGCAATATAGTATTTTATTTCATGTGCCCTTGGAAAGGGTTATTTTGTGCAGCCAAAAAACAGATGGAAAGACTAGAAAACCCCTCTCTCATTCCTGTTAGAGAGAAAAGCCCAACTTCCTGCACTTGATTCATGTATAGCATCATTCACATTGAATGATAATGAAGAAATTCTTGGCTCTCGAAGCTGAGCACATGTGTCTGAATAAAGGCTAGAAGTAGAAGTAAGTGGAGATTCAATAAATGTACTACTTATTTTTCTTCTTTGTGATGATTTGGAGTGGTGTCATGGACCCTAAGCTGGTAGAAGGGTAAGAAATACTGAAAATCCTCCTCCAGGCCTTAGAGCTGGTGTTTGGGAGGGCAACAGTGGTGTTTAACTTACATTTGGAACAACATAGAAGCCTGTGCTAAAGCTTGTGGCCAGCCTGGAGTTTGGGACTGGTTCTTACTGGTTTGCAGTAGTGGTGACTTTGGGACCATTCCTGGCTACTGCAGTGGTTTCCAGCTGCTGTGGCTGCCACAGCAGGGCTTGGCTCTGTCCCTCCTGTCCCGTGCCTGGCACAGCAACCCTTACAGTAAAAACTGGAAGGAAAACATTGTTTGAATAGTCATGGTTGTGAGAGCAGTGTGGAACAGTCCCACAGCTCTCCCTCCACCAGACACTTCACAAATAACGTTGGCAGCAGCAAGGCACGTTTTCACATGCTGCCACAGGAGGTGGAGAATCTCACTACCAATGACTGTGCTGCTCACTTAAACATTTTCCTACTCTTAATTCATTATAGGTTGTCACACAATTACTTCATGCTTTACCTCAGACTATGGCACATCTTTGAGATGTCCAGTAAAAAATAAACATTAAAAATATACAAGGTATGAGGAATAGATGTTGGGAGGGGCTCACTAAATATCACTTTACTGGTAATAGTCTCAAGGCAGTGAAGGGCAACTGTGGAGTCTCACTATTTATTCCTTCCCTCCCCTAGTTGCTTCATTTCTGTACTGCATTCATTCTTACTGCTTATGCTAATGACAAACAAAGCACCTGCTGTATTCAGCTCCAACTAGAGGATGTCCTTTCCTGATGAAGAGCTGTTTTCAAAGCAGCTGCCTCTCTCTGACAGCACAAGGATGCAGAAGCTACCTGCTTTCCAGGTATCTCCTCAAAGCTGTGGAATCAAACACTGCTTTCAGGGAACACTATGAATCTCAGCTAGGGGTGAAGACCTAAGGGAACTGGAGAATTTCTATGTAGGTAGCAGCACATATCAATTCTACACAAAGAGCTGATGGCTGAAAATTGCAATTTTCATTTGGTGACAGCACTGCAAAGACAAATATCCCTGACAGAAGCCTGCACCTCCTGGAAGGCAGAATCTTACAAACCACTTGATCAACATAATCTTGTTATTTTTCAGCCCTTACATGCAGTTGGAAAGAAAATCCTTTGATTTCTTGCTGATCATTTTGCTGTATCAGTAGTAACATGGCCAGGAAAGTAATGATAAACAAACAGGTCTGAACATGCCAATGAATCAAACAAATCTGCTCAGTCTCCTTGCTGAATCCTGAGGGACTCCTGGCTGACACGGTGCAACTGCACACAAGCCACCAAGCAGCCAACACATAAAAGTGTTTTTGGGCCAGGAATCCCATCCCCCCCCACACAGAAGAACATGGATGGAGCACTGGTACCTCCTTTGCATTTATCAGTTTGTTTGTTTTTCCTTAAAGACTTGTGGGGGTTAAAAAAACCAACAAACCAAGTAATATTCACCTCTGAAACTTAGCAAGCTGGTTTTGCTACAACTAGTATTCCTGACTCTCATTTCCACTATTCTATGTAGAAAGAAATAATTTCTTTTTAGCTTTAAAAAGTGGTTTTCTTCCAAGACTTGATTTCTCACCTCCACAGCTTTGTCAGCTTTCAAGTCTCTCCACAGTGCTTGGAGAACAGCAGGTCCATAGTGGTGACACCATCCCAGCAGTCAGAATCCAGCTCATGGTTCTGTCACAGTACCAGGATCACAAACCAGGCTGTGCCATAACCCCTCAGGTCACTGGAAAAGGTGCTTTGCAGGACTTAGAGAAAAAGCTCCTGGCTGACTTAAATGAAGCAATGTAAATATGACATGGAAGGAAACGTCAGGGCCCCAGTCCCTGTTTACAATGCATGCTGTGAACATATACCAGATATGTACTAGAATTAATGCATTCCCACCATTTTCCCCTTACAACTCACGTCCTTTCGTAGCAAAGAAGGAATTGTGCAGTGCAGCCTGGCCAGCACTAAGTAGTTATGAATACTGTAACTGGGAGCAGACAATGCCCACAGATAAAAAGCCTCTTGTTTACAGGGCAGCAGAAACACTGTTCAGTAATGGCAGTAATGGCTCCTGACAGCACACACAGTTCATCTGCATGGTGCCCTCAGGAAAAGCACTCAAGTCCTCAGCTCAAATGAAAACCCTCACCCAGAACAGCCCCAAGCTGCACTTGCAGCCTCCACCACCCTGCCCCCAGTGCAAACACCCTTAAAATAGAAAGAGGAAACAGAAATTAGTTCCAAAAAGCCACATTTGAATTATTCTGGGGACAAGGGGATAGTGAGGGGGGAAACAATTAAAAAATAACCAAACACCGTGCCTTCACCATAATCATGTCAATGGCACTTAAACTCAGGTACAGAAAGAGAAAATATTTTAAATAAACTGCAGTTGAGAGCCATTTAGTTTATGACTTAAAAGGGCTTAAAAGCAAAGTCATACAACAGTCATGGTGAGCAAATGCTGAGCAGTCCTGATGGCCCAACTTGCTCTTTTAGTTTCTGCACCTCAGTTAAAAACAGGGGGGAGGGGGGAGAAAAAAAATAAGTCTGTGGTAGCAGACAATGAGAACACTTTCCTCTTTTGGCACATTCTTTTCCCAATTACATCTTGAAAAATTCATTTTTATATCCTGCCCGTCTGCTAATGTCTAGGTAAGAAAACTACAACTTTCCTACCTCTTATAGACAACTACTTTAAATTTACACCATGTTTTTATAGTTGACAGCTTTGACCAAGAGCTGGTGAAGAACTTCACGGGTGCTTTAATGCTTACTCTGTTTCCTCTGACTGAGGTTTGCAAGGCTGTTCAGAGCACTCCAGCACTGAGTGGCAGTAGCCAAGCTGGTGCTAGATAAGCTGGGAAAGAAAAAGTTGTATTCTGCTCCAAAATACCACAGTTCCAGGCGTGATAAAAAACCCAAGCAAAAAATTAAAAACCTTTAGTTTCAACAACTCTCCAGAAGGCTAATTGTGAATGGGCTCTCCAAAAACTAAAAAACAAATCCCAAATAAATAGTAAGGACTGTAAACAAAACTAGACAGAAGCAGGCTTTTCAGCTAAATCCCAGCCATACCTGTTGCCAGGCACTTCACTGCAGGACAGCTCCAACTCACCTTGTCATGGGCTGTAAAGACACTGAAGTCCAAAGGCAAATTCTGTTCTGTTAACTCATATTCCCAGAAAGTGCCTCCAAAAGAAAATTTTCACAGGCAAGAAATAGGTAATAGGTGATCATGTCCAGAGAGAGAGACACTTCATGTATTGCTGGGAAACTCCTGGAGAACATCTACTCCAAGTGAAAAAAAAAAACCACATGGGATTAACTAAAAGGAAATTTGAGTTGCCTGCAACCTCTTTTACAGGTCTTCCACTGAGATGTCTTTTCAGAATTTCTAAGCCTATATATTTTTCCCACTCCTGGAACAGTGACCAAACTAACATGACTGCAATGGGTAATAATTGTCTGCTTTAACAGGAAATTAATGCTTGTGGGGCCATCAGGGCACATCCCATCTCTTGCAAAGGAAAAATACCTCAATAACCTCACATCCACATGGCAAGAAGAAACATCATCATCTCCCTCCTCACTTTCTTCTGCCCTTGCTCAGATATATTTCATGGGATGTGGCTCAGGAAGAACAGCAAATTAACAGATGGAGTGGTCTGAAAACTTGCCTGCTCAGGGTCTAAGTGTATCTTTCCAATCGATATCACAGATTAGGTTCTGACATTTCATTTCCCTATTCAATCTAAATCCTTAATGCTACAAGTCACTTCTACTCCTCATACTTAACACTCGGCTCTTTTACCCATTTCCCTTCTGCTTCTCTTCTTCTACAGATTTTCTGCTATAGAATTAGAAAGGAAAAGATTAGACTTTATTAGACAACTAATTTTTCACTAAGCTCCTTTTCACAGTTCTGAACATGCAAGAACCATAGCACAGTGAAAGCATTCCAGGAACCCAAAGCTTCCACACATCATCAGGCTCTGCTCTCCAGTCAAGTCCTGATGTTTTGCCCAGTAACAGGCAGCTCATAATCATCATGGGCTTTAATTTAAAAACAACAGAACTTAACCCATTATTATGACAATTTGCATTTCTAGTTAGCATGAAACCTTATGGAGGAATACAAGGAGCTATTAAGAGATCTTTAAATAGTTAGTGTTGCACAATCAGAAGCAGAGGAACCTCAGTCATACTCTGGCCTGTGCAGTACATACAGTCAAACCAAAAGAGCCTGTTCATCTGTTTTGCCCTGTGCCTATGAGTTACTTTATTTTTAAGAGTATCATTGAAAATATCAAATAGGCACATATTTCTAACTTGCAGAAACTAAAACTCATTGGCTAAACCCAAGTAAGAAGCAAAACACATAATTACTGAGAAACTGGATTCTTAATATCCATGGGTCATCTAACGTCCACTTTTAAAAGCCCTGAAATTTATGTGCTTATACACCTAAGCTATCTAAACTTAATTTTCTGCAATGCTGTTCCTAGTGGTTATCTTTCACAGTCCACCAAATACCTCTAAACATGGGAGCAGCTTGCACAATACTTGGGAAATACAAGGCTGTGCATTATCACACAGTACCAAGACTAGAAAAGGAACCCAGTGACTATCAGAACTGTAGGCAGAACATCCCAGGCTTACCACCAACTCTTCCAACAGCCATCAAACATCACCTCAGCCCCTGCAGAGGCACAGCATTCTCAGAGCAGTACCAGGCAAGAAACCTTTGGTGGTGCTGGACTGCTGCTCCCCAAAGCACAACAGCCACCTACCAAGGGCTCACAGGAGCTCCCACTGACACACAGCTGGCCAGCTCCTTCAACATCACAGCAGAGAGAAGAGAGAGTCAGTCTAAGAAAACGAGTGTTTAATCAGGAAACGAGAACAGACGAGGGATAAGAAACTGATTACAGGAGAGTAATAACCCAGCCAAAAGAAACAGGATTGTACAACTTGTAACAACCAGGATCAAAACGTTCTAGGAGCCAGCCCTGCCCAGTGAGAGACACTCCTGAGAAAGAGCCCAAGCACTTCTGGCAGTCTCCAGGCAGCTCAGTGCAGTCAAGGACTCACTGCCCAAGCTCCGGCCTCTGTCCTCAGCTGCTGCAGAAAGCTGCAGAGGTGGCCCTGGCCCTGCTACTCCAGTCTCAGCTTCTCTCACCAGGAGTTGCTGAAAGGGATGGAGGGAGCACTCACTGTGCATAGCAGTTCCAGCCACTCCCCAACAGGAGATGGTGTGTGGAGTAAGAGAAGCCCATACAAAAAAAAAAAAGTTTACATATTTATAAATGCCAAAATAAATATTTAAGACAGAATCCCCAACCCCTCTAACACGTGCGTAATCACCCTGCAAACTGCTCGCAGGACAGCCTCCCGAGGCTCAGGGAAAAAAGCAGTGACTACACCACAGGGCAGCCAGCTCAACTTCCTTCTCATTTCCTGATGCTTCTGAAGCCTGCAGCCCACTGAGAAGGAGGAGGAAGAGCGAGCAAAGCAGAGCACCAACACGCAACAGTGCTGGAGAGGAATGTCATGGTATAAATACATCAGATCAGTGGTTTCCAACAAGTTAAAACTAAAATAAAAAAGACACCAGAAGGAAGGATGGTGTAAATGGAACTACAACTATGTTGGGCAAACGGTTGTGTGTCCGTGGAGCTCCACCTGATGTCATGGTGAGAAGGTGGTCATTTCCAGAGAGACCCTTTGCCACAGCTCCTTTGTCTGCTTGCTGCGCTTCAGGTTCTGGAGAATATCATTAAACTGCATCATGCCCATGGGAGTCAGGCAGAAGGCGCTTCTGGCGCTGCGGATGGCATTCACAAAGTCATCGTAGTCAGCTGGAGTGAGATGGATCAGCCGGTGATGGATGTACTGCATGGGAACAGGGAAAGAGCCTTCAGGCATTTGCTCACCACCCTCCTGCTGGTGAAACTCAGAAGGGGATTGAGCTCCCAGGGCAATGGATCACATGGTCCCTACCCACTGTTACCCACCAGCAGTCCCAAGACTCGCAGCTCTGTCACAGAAGAGCACCTCAAAAGCAGCAGTGCTGTATCCTATACCCCAGCACAGCCAAGGGCAGTGCTCCCTCAGAGCACCAAAATGCAGCACGTGGCATCAGCAATGTCATGAGCATTGAATTGGGCCACAGTATTCCACTAAAAGGCCAGGTAACATTCTACCCCACCAGCACCCAACCTTCACCACCTTTCAATCTGCAGGTTACACGCAGCCTGGTCACGGCCATCATCTTTGCTAAGGGGCATGGGCAGGAGTAACATTTACACTACACTGCTACAAAATATCTCTAGCCTTAACCCTGTCACTTCTATCAGCTTCTCAAAGAAGGCCCCAAACCAGCAGGTTTAGCTTTCGAGGTCAAATGAAAAAGCTGTCATATCTCACAAATACCATCCAGGGTGGTAATACAGCTAATGCAATCTGGACAATATGGCTACAGAACCACCCTTTGGTCATTTATTCAAGAGAAGCAGGTATATGTGAGGTGTCCTGATTGCACTGTTTTAAGGAACAGGCAGCTTTGGTATTCCAGCTGGCTCACTGAAACACTGGTTTCAATAAAGCCTGGAACATCTGTACTGGTAGCTGACCAAGCCATTTCCGCTGTTGGTGTCAGCACTGGCACACCAGACAGCCATGCCAGGGCTTCATGAGGAGGGCAAAACAGGCCACTGTATTAACGGGGATACCAAAAAGGATAGGCTAGGATAGGGCTGGACAAGGGGCTTGAAAACATAGCAAAGAAAGTTCAAAAATTAAAAGGTACAGGTAGCATTTGGAGTGAGGAAGATACATCCCAGCCTTCATGGAAAAGCACAGGAGGCAGCAGGCCTTGGCAGAAAGAGCACAATGAGTTCTTTTGCATGCAGCCTCCCTACAGGCATGTGATATCTATTCCAGTCCCTGCTGAGGGAGAAGGGTGCATCATGGACCACCTCAGCTCCAGTGCCCAAGGCCCCTTCCCCTCTGCACTTGCACACGCAGGCAGCACCTGCAAGGCAGGCAATGGCCTGGCAGCTCTGACAGGCAGGAAGACAAGCCCCACTTTACCTGCATATAGGCCTGCTGGCACCTCTGCACCAGCTGGTGGAAGGCTGGGGTGCGCAGGTGGTTGTGCACATGGGCAGGGTTGAGCCTCTGTAGAGCTTCCATGATGATCTCCTGGAGCACAAAAGGGCTCAGCACCCCCTTGGCTGCACCAACGCAAAACTGATGCACGTAGTTTACACCTGCACAGGAAGAAATCAGAACAGTGCTAAGATAACAGATACAAGAGAAATCACACTCCACAGCAAGAACCTAGATCTGAACACCTTCTTCTCAGTGTAAAGCACCCTCCAGCAGGCTTGGAAGAGACACTCTAGCAAACTCATGAGGACAGAACATTCTGCTATATCTGTCAGGTCTGAGGAGAGACCAGGTACCACCTCAGTTACTGGTGTTGCCAAATTCACCTTTCTTTAAAGGGTATGTGAAAGAAAACTAATGTGGCAAGGTAACTAAAGAAACAAGGATAACACTGTATCTTCTCCAGTGTTTCCTGACTGCCCACCAAGGAAGCACCTAGATGTCTCAGCACTCAGGCTTTAAGGAGGCTGTAGATATAAATCAAGCTTCCTCACCACTTCCTACAGTGGAGCTCTGCCAAGAGGAGCAGCAGAAGCTGTACCACTAAGCAGGCCATTGGTAAAGATTTTTTAGTTCTTACTGCTTATGAAAGAATTAAAAAAGCGAGCTAACAAAAAAGATCCAAGAGCAAAATGGAAGTAAATGCAAACAACCACCCCAAAAATAGGTGGCGGTTTGAGCTCCTGTCTTCACAGAAGGTATAGATATACCTAAGAAAGAGGAATACCTACAAATAGTGAAAATGGAAAAGAAAGAATTGATATTATAGAATGGAAGAGATACAAGCTCTGAAAACCCTGATCATGTACTTCCAGTGCCTCAAAATTCAACAGCATGCCTACAGAACTAAAAAACAGGACAAATGGGTGGATGAAAGAGCAGTAGGGATCTTCTGAACCACTCTCAGCAATAGGATCGATATCAGGCTCACCCAATCTTTGAAGTTTCACTCTTTCAAGAGCTTTCTCCCACCATGGCCCAAATCCCAGCAAGTGGATTTCTGTTAAGAGCTGCTCTGAGCCTTACCTAACTTTGCAGCTAACCCGAGGAGCCATTTGACATCCTCAGTGTAGGGCGGGCTGCGGGAGAAGTTGTTGGGATGGTCGTTGTGAGCTCTTCGGCCAAGCATCTCCAGAGCCAGCATCCCTGTGAGAAAGGGGCAGCCACAGTCAAGCAGCACTTCTGCCCAGGAAGGCTTAGTCTAGCATTTCACTCACTGCAACACAACCTGGCTGGCCTGCCCTTCATCATCAGAAAATTCCACAGGCTGTTAAGTGTCCAGACAGAAACAAACAGCCAGTCTTGGGGCCTGCCAGCACAGGAACTATCTGCAAGAACCTCTGGATCTGTGGCTCCAGGCTGGGAAACCCACACAGCCATCAGCCCTCACCAGAGCTGCAAAGAAACACCCAAGCAACCACAGCAGCATCAAGCAGAGAGCCCCAATGGCTCCATGGCAAGAAGTGTCCTGAAAGCAAAGCTTTTGATCTAAATTTTGCAACAGAGAAGCTACCCAAACCAGCCTGCTCTGCTGCAAAGACAGCAGGCCACCACTGAGCTGCACTATTGCCAATCTGCAAACATTCACTTATGCTGTTATAGTTCTTCAGACAAATCCACCCATTTAAACAGTATTCAAATACCAACATGTGCCACATCTTGATCTTCAGCCTATCCCTTATTCAGGCTGTTAAATACTCTTCATGGCTTGCCATGTATCACTGTGATATTTTAAATCACATCTGCACCCCTTTTTACCTAGCAAATAGTTTCTATTCTAGCTTTCAACAAAAAAAGACCAGCTTTCCTTCCAATTTCTTGCTCTCCCTTTGCTTATTTTAGAGGCTTCCTTCTCCTACACCAAGTATCCACTATGCTGGACCACAAGTATGTACAAGTAGCTTACTACTTACTACTACAGTACTTACTGCAATCTAAGCTCAATCACAAACTCTAAGGCTTATATCCTTGTACCAATGGCAATTCAGGCAGAGATTCTTATTTTCTCATAACCAGTATGACTGGGAAAGGAATGCTAATTACATACCCACTCTTCACTTAATGTAAGTTCCTTCTGCATCTGCCTTCAACAAATTAACTGGAGAGGCACAGGGCACTTCCCTTTGTGCTTCTGAAGACCCAGCTGGTTTAAACTAGAGGTGCACCCTCCCGATCCATGAGCAGCAGGAGCCAAATACCATTTTATCATTTAGTCACAACCACATGTGCACAGTCACATCCTTGGAGCCCTGTTCAGGCTCCTTTATGTACATCTGCTGAAAGGCAAGTTCTAACCCACTTAGCTTTCTTTTCTGCTCTGATAGTCCTGAAAAGCAATTGTTCAATCTTTGCCTTCATTTTTAGACTCCACATCTGATCATCAACTTGCTTTTCCCAAGTCCCTCAGGTTCATTCACCCCCAGCAGGTGTGGTAGGAAACTGCCCAATGACAGTGAAAACCTGCAGCCTTGCCCTGAATCCCTCTCAAGGGGGGGTACAGAAACCCACATGGCCATCCTTACCAACTCGGTATGCAGAGTGGAGGTAGTGCAGACCCTGGGGGCTCACAGGCTGACTGTGCTGCTCATCCTCGGCAGGAAAACCCCCTGTAACAAGGGAGTTGGGCTGTGAGGACAGAGTTGTCAAGGAAGCACCCTGAATCGCTGGGAACGTTGATCCTGCATGGACACTGCCTACTGAAGAGAGCAAAACAGCAGCATTAGGACCCAGCACCAGCCTAAAAGAAGGTTTACTTGGGACATCATCTCCTTCCCCTGACTGACCCTGCCAACATAGGGTTATGTTTCCCTAAACAGAACAATACTGCAACAAAACCCACAGGCTTACAACTGAAATACAACGGGCCAGGAATAGCTCTATCCTGTTTGCAAGGTGGGCCTGACAGGGTCAGTTACATGTGTGTCCATCTCTTCTGCAGTATCTCGTGAACAAGCACAAAATCCATGTTTTACATGTAAATATGTGTGTTGATTCAAAGGCCTTTGCTATTATTAAATAAAATGTTTGGTTCTGATTTCTTGTCCAAGGAAACAATCATGTGTATGTCTACACCTGAGGAGAAATTGCTAGGGAAATTACTGAGCAGGAACAATTTTAAGTCACTCAGAGATCAAGTCCAACAATGCAAAGTTCTTCCACTTCAGCTGTATGACAGCTGCACTATTCAGGAAGGCTGTTACTGGAGGCTGATCTCCAATCTGTCCTTGGAAAGGTCACTGCACACACTGGCAGCATGTATCAACAGTAAAACAGTAAGGAGACTTGAGAAGTTGTCACCTTCAAACACTTAACTGGTATGAGCAAAATCAAGGGAAACTACAGGTATCAAATGCAAATCCATTGCATTGTACCACCTCAACTTGTACCAACAGCAGTTAACACTGAGTCACTAAGCTGCAGTCTAACAAGAGACTCAGATTTATCTGTCCCTCTCAAGAAAGGTACAAAGAATAAAAGGTTTGCTTGAGAACTCCAGCGCACTGATGCCATTAGGTGTGGGCACACTGTTAGCCTTATTTCACAGCTTCTCTGTGATGCTATTATAACAACATGAGCAATGCTCTAAGTGCCTTTTTTTTACCTTCTATGTTTGCTAGTGAATAGTTGAATACCTGGGAACAATATGTCTCCCAGGAAAGATCTGACCTCCTCAACCAAGGAGACACAGGGTGCCAAACAACCCACAAAGTGGGGCAAAAAATTCATCCTGCATTTGAAATCTGGCCAAGGACAATAACCCAAAAGAGTGAGTTAAATTATTGCCACATGATTCTGTACTTCAGGAACAGTGAAACAGTATTGTAAGAACTGAAAACAAGTTTATGGAAGCCATAAACAATGGCAACTGGAAAGTGTGGGGCTGTTTTCTCCTTTCAGCATTTTAAGTGTTCTAGAACGAATTAGCATTCTGGAAGATTCAAAACTCTTTGGAAGAGTACAGAAATGGTTTCTCACAATGAAAAGTCACAGCATCAGACTATGACTAAGGCTGGAAGCTATCAGATCCTAAGGCCTTCAGGACTGGTCTATTTGCCTTTGTGGTGGCTTTTTTGGCATCAAAGTACAGGATAAAAAATAACTGAAATTACTCTCCTGACACTTTGAATAAGAAGGAGGCAAACACAACTCGCAAGTATTTTTCCACATACCAATCTTCCAAGCACCTGGTGAGTTGCAAAGCACTGTAAAAACAGGGCAATATTACAGCCTCTCCAATGAGGGGTTAACAGATTCACATCAAGCATGACCCACTGGTGCAAAACTCCATGGCAATGACAGTATGTCCACAATCCAGTCAACATCTCTTATCCCAGTGTTACATATTACTTGATGGGTTTTCACCATCACTTGGGCCCTAGCACAACATGTGAGCAACCATTCCAAATGCCATTGACATGACTCTGACAAAAAAATCCTTCATCTCTATGATAGTTCCATAGTTTGGGCACTGGCTGCTTCCAATCCTTTCAGGCAGGAAAAGACATTTAGTAGCGCATCTGTAGCAGAAGTCTGACTGCTTCCTACACTCTGTTCATCTAACCCAAAGGAATCACATGAGTCTGCTTAAGATCATCTATGCTCACCTTACCCAAAGGACAGCAGGAATAAAGCTTTTACAGGTTAGAAGTCAGAAAGGCCAAGAGGGCTCCAAACATGCTTCAGTCTTGAGGCCAAAATAATCTCATACTGGAAATTTAGCAGAACAGAAATTTCTCTCTGCTAACTGAATCAGGCCCCTTTGGGAAACCCAATACCCCTGAGCACTCCCACCTTTCAAATGGCATGCACTTGGCCAGAGCACTTCAGTGCAAGAACCTTCACTCCAGCTGTAATCACTAACAGGATCTCACTGAGTGGCAGCTGAGAGACAGCAAAGAAAGCCGTGCTACAGAGCCCGGAGCTGTCACTTACGCGCTACGTTGGAAGACAGCGACAGTCCCGTCTCACTGTGATAGGGATGCACCGCAATCTGCGTCATGGAGGGGACGGGCACGCCGGGGAAGGACACTGCTGTAGCTGCCAGGGACGGCGTCGTCACTGAGTACGGGTACTGCGCCCCGATGAAGGCTGGGTGGACACCCTGCAGCAGAAGGTACAAACAGTCATGTCTGCTTTGTCTGCTTTCAGAAGTGCTTCAAACATCACAGCCCCACACAAGCCCCAGAGCTTGGAAAGTCCAGTCTTGACAGGAAAAGGAAGTAAAGGAAGAACCTTGCACCATATGAGCATTATATCTGCTTGCTCCTCCTCCTTTTAGAAAGCTGATCAGTTTACAGAAAACCACTCCAAGACCTTCAAAAATAGGCAAAGGTTAAAATAACCTTTATTTGATTTTCCCAGTGTTGTCTCTATTTAGCCTGCAAGCTCTCAAGAAGACAAGCTTTCTGTCCAGTGCCTTCTGAGAAACCACAGAGCAACAGAAACTAAAAAGTACTGATGTATTATATCTTATATTCTCTTGAGACTTTAAATGCAGCCACAGAAGGCTCCTTATTATACAAATGCTGAGCTGGAGGGCCAAAGTAAGTGTCACAAATTGGCAAGCGAGAGGAGAAGCTTGGTCTCAAGTCATGACAGGTCTGAGCCCCATGCTGTCCCCACTCTAACATGCTCCCCCTGGAAGCAGCCACACGAGGTCACACTAAATGAACAAGGCACAGCCAGAACTCACCTGCGGATACGCCGAGCCAGGGACCGGGAAGACAGCTGGGCGCGGCATGTGCTGGATAGTGTGTCCGATATACTGGGGATTACAGGGGATGTGAGTCTGAAGGGTGGTGTAAGGGTGCAGACCCTGCGTGTGTGTGTGCGCCATGGCCGGCCCTGCCACCGTGTGCTGCTGGTACATGGTGGACCCCACAGAGATCACTGGCATGACGGTCGCTGCCGCGGTCACCGCAGCTGCCACTGTCACCGTGGCTGGCTCCGAGGTCACCCGGCTGTCTGCCAACCCACGCGCTGCTTCAGACGCGGCCCGCGCGCCACCGGCGCTGCAGCCAGTGGCACCTTCCCTCTGGGCTGGCGTCCCACCAACAGTCTGCTCATAAAGCCAGTACCACTGATGAGCCACTTCAAAGAGGACTTCTGGGTACACACCACCTCCTTTGGCTGCCTCTTCTACTGCCATGCAGGCCTTTTCCAGCATCAGGTTATCCTGGGAGCAGTGAAACCAAAGCAGTTAAGAATATGAAACAAGAAACGCAAGAAGGAAAAACTACAAGAGGGGAGAAGTACAAGGCATCCTAAAATGACTAACACTATGGGGAACAGCCAGATGCTATGCAGCAGAATAACCAGTGCTATTCATGAAACTTAAGAAATCCAGAGAACTGGGATTAAGGTTATGCAGTAGCAAAGAAGCCAACCTCACAGGTAACAGCTGCCATGTGATGCTCACCTGTTCCTTACACTGCACCAGAGCCCTCTGGATCTCATTTGGGTTCAGGGCATGGGCATGAGGCAGGCAGCTGAGTGCCAGTTCAGCAGCTGCCCGCACCATGTTGGAGTCTCTGGCCCGTGAAGCTCTGTCTGCCAATGATGCCACTTCTGGGGGAGTTAGATGTCCATCCCAACACTCCACCAAGATGTTCAAGGCTGCGCTACCAATCTCCATGGCCTGCCCTAAGAGGAAGAGTGAGAGAGACTCTCACACCACTGTATGCCCAGCACAGTTACAATCAGCTTTCTCTCAACAGCAGGTGCACTCTTCACATCCTTCAGGACCCAGTTGCTTCCTTTAGGGCTCATGCCAAATTTAGATGCTTCCTCCCAAGACACAGGACAAACAAGAGTTCTCAATGAGCAAGTGGTGAGTGAGGACAACATTACCTAAGTTAAGCTAAAATGCATTTGAAATAGCAAAACATACTTGCTATAGTTGATTTTAGTACCCACAAATCAGTCTGGACTTCAGACTATTTGATAATGTCAGGAAAACATGAATTTTCAACGGTGTGCTTTTTAGGCCTCTAGAAACCATATGGATAGGTAGTAGGTATGAGTGCAATTGTAAGGAGGAGGAAAGTGAAAACTGAACACAGCCAAAGAGCACGTTCAGACTTGACAAATGTCTGTCTCTTCAGCATACCTCTGAAGGAGAGGTAAAGACCAGTCTCTGTATGAGAAGTGGGCTTTTTACACTGAAGCATGTTGCAGTACAAACAAGAAAGAGGTCACAAGAACTTCCCAGGCCAAAGTAAGCACCGCTGTGTAAACCCTGCTGATCAGCAGCTACTGCAGCTGTGTGAGCTTTTTACATGGCTCCTATAGCACATCAGCATCACCATTTTCAAGAGCAAGCTTGCCTCCCTATCCCCCTTCCTGCCCAAAGAAAGCCTCCCAATAAAGTTTTGCTGTAACCTGTGATCCAGGAGACATGGGAGGAGTAAGTTCGAGAGAGCCAGTTGGGAGACACGAAGTTGTGCAGCCCTAGTGCATACAGCCCAATCTCAAAGGCGCAGAGGTGAAGGTTGCGGTGTGGTCCCTGGTGCCCACCACTGGAGGAAGGGTGGGTGAAAATGGAGGTACTGCTGTTTCCACCTGCTTTGATAAGGACTGTCTTGGCCAATTCAAAGTAGAAGTGAGCAGCTGCCTCTGAGGGCTGGTTTGGGACATGAGGAGCATGGCTCTCTAGCCGCCTCCCTTTATACCTGGAAGAAAGGCAGAGGAACGTTTCAGACAACAAGTACCCCAAGTTTGCCAGCTGGAGCTCCTGTCCTCAGGGTCCCCATAAAGTATTTCCCGATGCACACGTGCCAGGTTCCCAACATCAGGCCTTGAGGTTGCCTATGTGCATTGATATTATTTATTACCTGCCAACTTCCACAGTCTTTGCACGGGCTCCCCCACTGGCTCTCCTACTGCCACTGGAAGAGGAAGACCCCAGTGAATCGCTCGAAGAACTGCTGATGCTGTCACTGTCTTGTCCTCTGCCCCAGGATGTTGTTGCCCAGCCCCCACGTAGGGGACGCCGACTGAGCGTTGGAGAACTGTCAGAGGTGGTTTCAGGAGCACTGCTGTCAATACTAGCCATGCCTACAACATCAGAACCAACACAGAAATGTCACCAAGGTTAGTAAATGCAATGCAGGTAGGTAAACTCCTAACAACATCACCTGCAGTACCGACTAAGACCAGTTGTACCAGTGACTGCCTTAGGGCTGACAGGGCATTCATTGTAAATTAAGAGAGATTAAATCAAATAAATTTGGCCACAGACATCAGTGTCATTTTGTAGTTCTTGGATTAAAATGCAGAAGAGTCCAAGAACAAGATACTTCCTTCACACCATCCCAGCCCCTCATTCCACCTGCCAAGCTTTGTGGCGGAGCATTAACAACAAGAAGCAAATATATATACAAAGTCAAGTTCCACAGGTGCTACAAATAGGAAGAAGACTCTTCAGATATATGCTGTACAACCTTCACATCGCTTGCCTCTAACTTACACCCTTTCCAAGAGAAGTGTGGAGAGGCAGCAGCTTCTCTGAATTTGTTTCTAGAACCAGGAGCACAGCACTGCATTTCCAGAATCAGCATTCATTCAGCTCCAGGTGTCTAATCCATCACAGAGAACATAACTGGCTCAAGAAAGGCATAGTAACTTGCCATACAGAAAGGGGCACGAAATTTATGAAGCAAACCTGATTTGTCCCATCAAACACCTCAGAGACACTCAGCTGCTTCTGTTGTACAGGAAAGGCTGACAAGTAAAATCCCAGAGTCATAGAACTGGTTGCTCAAAGCCCCATCCAACTTGGTCTTGAACACTCCCCGGGACAAGGCATCCACCACTTCTCTGTGTAACTGTTCAGAGCCTCACAACCCTCATAATAAAGAGCTTCCTAATGTCCAATCTAAATCTCTACTCTTTCAGTTTACAGCTGTCACCCTTTATCACACCACTACATGTCCTTGTAAAAAGTTCCTCTCTGGCTTTCTTGGGCAAACTCCAGCAGACAGCCTAACAGAGCACTAGATGCTGTAGGAACTATCCATTCCCACCTGTGTGTTTCTTCTTCTGCCTGACAGGTGAACCCCAGCATCTCCCATTGTATCCACCTCGGTTTCCAAGGGCCAGACGACTGGGAACCTTTCCCTCTTGTTTCAAAACAGTGGCCTCTGCAGCTGGCTCACAGGGGGACCTCTGAGAGCTCTCTGCATAAACAGAACAGCGACAAGGTAAACATCATCTTGTTTCTGTGTCTCTAAAACTAGATATGGCCATTTAAAAGATAAAATATCAAAAGAAAGGATTTTTATAAAATGAATGGTATTTATGAGCAGGATTATCTCCATTTTCTTTCAGTTATTAAGCATATCATCTGACACTAGGCCAGGAACATTTAACTCAAGATGTGGAAAATAGGCTGCAACTATGGAAGATTTTAGCATAGCTGTTTAAAAAAACACTTCTTACCCTGTGCACTCTTCTCCACAAAGTTCTCAGGACTGCTCTGAACTGCAGTGCTTACAGGAGCTTGCTGAGTGACAGAAGTCCCTGGAAGCTGCTGGATAGCTGCAGCAGACTGGGCAGCATGTTTGGAAGGAGATTTTTGATTTGCAACTGTAGGCTTGCTGGATGAGTAGAAGGAACTCAGCGTCTGTGGTTTGTGAGTTTGACTCTCTCGGTCCAGGAGTTTGTCTAAAATCTTTAACAAGGGGGAGGGGGGAAAAAAGGCACTCAGCAGAAGGGTAATTACACTAAGACAACGAGAGAAAGTACCAAATCAACTTCCTGGTGGACAACAAATTACATTTGTTAGAGACAAAAATAAAATGTGAATTCTCTAGAAAATACACACCATCTTCCTGTACCAAAGATAAATGCAAAGCACAGCTGAGAGCCATGTGTTCTGCATTACTTGAGGAAGCAAAGACACAGTAATATCTCATTTTCACTTGAAACAGCCACTGGCTTTACTTGGAAACCATTCAAAACTCACAAAAAAAAGCAATTCTGGTATATCAAGGACAGAATGAAACATTCTAAATCTAGTTCTGCCAGATGTTGTTGTTTAAGTCACAGAAATTCCATGCTCACCATTCAGAAAATCCTGTCATACACTACCAAGAAACTGGCAAAGCCACTAGAGAAACTGCCTTATATTGGCCCACAGTAACATTTTATTGTCTTAATTTATTATGCCATTGGGGAACAATGCATCACCACATTTTAAGGGTTTGTCCACTTCTACTGTTTGTTCTCCATATTTAATCAACACCACAAGTCTGACTATTTATGTGCATTTGATTGATATCACAGTGTCCCTGTTATTCCCCAAAGAAGAGTACAGTAAAAGTGCTTCTCTTTTAGGAGACAAAAAGACACTAATAATGTACTTCTTGCTGTGTAGGAGGATTTCTGAATATAAAAGATTAATAAAACCCTTTCTGAAGCTTCAGCAGTTTGCAATACTTTTTTTTTCCTTTGGGGTGGAGAGGCAGAGTTTTACTCTCTTTCTTGCATAAGAAATTAAGACACGGGTGTAGTGAAATAATATATCAAAGAGGTGAGAGGTTAAGAAACAGAGGTTTTGCTAGCTATACTATTCTGCAAGCCAATATCCCTGCAGCAAAACATATGCAATCCCCAGACCACACACAGACTGCACACTGCAAACCCTTAGGAGTGGACTTGGCTTAGCAGATAAAAGCAATAAAAGCAGTGACAACACATCTCCTGATCGGATCTTAAGAAACCTATGGAAAGAGTGCCTCTCCCAGGGCAATGCACTCTGTACAGTCAGGTTTTGCAGCAATGGATGAATATAAAGACCACAATACAGCTTGTAAAACATCAGTATGTGACACAGCAACTTATACTCACTGGCAAAACCATCAAATCTATCAAAATACAAACATGGTTTGCTTTCCACCTCCCTCTCCCCTTTCAAAGGGAAACTCACCTTCTTCAGCTTAGACTGATCATCCTTGTAAGTAATCATGAGGGCTAGAGCCAGATCCCCTTTCTCCCTTCGTGTGCCTTCACACAACAGAGGGTGTTCTGCTTCACTGACAGTTGTTTTCATACCTGCAGCCCACAAGAGAGGATGAAGAGACAAGTGAGCCCATGGGACTACACTACATCCTGAGCACTATCTATACCTCACAAACTGTTTCATTTGACTCACTGTCACAGGCAAAGTAAGATTTTTTCCCCTTACTTTTCTCCTAACTTCAGAAATAGGCCATGAATAAACAGAAGCTGTTTTCTGTCCCTAGAATACTAAGCTTGCTACAAGTGTCAGAGCAACCAGATACTAAAAGACCACAGGGAGAGTCCAGGCCAGCCTACAATCCTATCTTGAAACAAACCTTTGGGTTGCTATAGATGCTACAAGCCAGCATTCCAGAACCATAAAAAAACATATCTTCTACCTTTCAGAGATGAAGCAACAGAGAACAGGCCTTGTCTGATCCATTTTATTCCTTTTTGTATACTGCTTTAAAACACACATACAGTATTGTCAACATAACATGCATATAATCATTGCCTTGTTGTTGAAGCAAATGAGGCAAGAATTCAGTATTATGCTAAGATCCTGAATTCTATGATTGAGAGTACTTCTGCTAGTCTTTCACTACCATTGTCTAATCTCTTCTGAAATGATTGCCTTTTGTTCTCTGAAACTGTCCATTTCCATTGAAGTCCAGGCAATGCATATTTCATGACACAAGAGCAAGGAGAAAGCTAAAATCCATGTTGACATTGAGATCTTTTCCCTATTCTCCTTCCATTTTTTCACAGCTTTACAAGGATACCTCAACCCTGGCATGTAGAATCCTGCATCTGGTTCTGTCAAACTGTGCAAACACTTCCATTTCTCCACCAAACTGTAACAAACTACTAACTCCCACCATTCAGCATGGGAAAGGATGCAGAACATGGATGAAGGCACACTTTTCTTGTAAAAGATTCTTACCAAGAGCAGCAACAGCTGCCTCAAAACCAAGCTCTTCATCTCCAGGCATTTCATTATTCCAATTACGGCTTGGGGGTCTAGAGCCTGTAGGAGAAACCACTGAAAAAAGACAATAGAAATAGTATTCAGCTTTCAAAGCTAAGGCTTCAAAGCAAAAGATATTTCTGAGAGCTTTCTGAATTTGCAGAGCTTCCTGTGGTCCTATTCTTAGCCTCATACCAACTTCAAGACTACAGCATCTTAATGGGGTTTTCTTCCCATTCCTCTCTCTAACCTCAGAAGGTTACAAACCAGGTATATTGCCAAGTCAGTCTTCTAATCCCAGGCTGCTGTGTTCTTTTTAAATTCTAGATTTATATTAGCTTCCTCTGAATATAACCAGCATAAAAGCAGCCAAGTCAGTAATTTATAACTATTTTACAAACACACATAGAGTGCTGAAATGTGCTAAGTGTGCAGTTGTTTTCAAATGTAGGCAGAAGGAGAAACAGTTCCACTGAGTAACAAAATATCTTTAAAGCAATGTAGAGGCAGTTGCAAGCAACAGCCCAGGAAGAATTAAACTTTGGTCATTTCTCTCTGACAATCCCTCAAGACCTGGCATCTCAGAATATGCCCTGTACACACTCAGGCCAATGCAGTCAGTACCTGGAGTGCACAGGACATCAAAGATAAAGCTTGCCAACATCAGAGGCAGGACAGGACGGTAATCACACAAGGTCCCTTCTCGCAGCTCTTCAGCTCTTCCTCGAATAGTGTTCATCTCATTGGTGCCCAAGGGAATCTTCTTCAAGAGGGCTGCAATCTCAGATTCCTGATAAGCCAGCTTCACCTGGTAGTATCACAAGGAAACAGAAGAAAAGCTGTCACCAGCACAGTCCCCTGTGGGGAGCAGACCATTTTCCCCTACACATAAAGTACAGGAATAGTTTGTATTAGTTTCTTAAATTATAGCAACTCTTACCAGCCTAGGCACCTTTACCATTCTCTCTACAAAGAAAACAGTTTTTCAAATCTAGTAAGTCATTCTTCATAGTTATACACAAAATTTTTTACTCAAACGATCACTCTTCAGCTGCATACAGAAAAAATGCATCGGCTCTCTTAAGATCATCAGAAGTATCTGACTGGACAGGCCAGTGGAAAATGTTACTTGTAATTGCAGGAAGAAAGGATGCTATGATAAATGATACACCCATATGAGACACCAGAGACTGATTAGCAGAAGAATGGGCACAGCCATGGCAGCACACATGCCATCAGGGTGAACACATTTCACTCTTCTGTGCCTGTATTCTCTCCATTCTTAACATGTGAAAACTTTCTTTTAGGTAGCAAGTCACTGCTAATCTCACAATCTTCTAATCAGATCATAAGAAGTATAGATAATTAGTGTAATAATTGTAGCCGGTGGATAACTAACAACAATACATACTGAGGGACTGAATAACCCTGCAGTGAAAAGCAAGGTGGCTGAAAATCACACAGACAAGGTCTCCACTTCTTTCTCAAAACAGGAAACTTCACAGTTATCAAGGAGCACTAAATATGCTTGCACAGTGCATATGCTTGCTTGCCAATGACTGAGATACCAGCAAAAACAACAATTTTCAAACATGTAACAATCACACAATTCACCCTAAGGAGCAACTTTCAAACCATTTCACCAATGCAAATATGGATAATATAGATATTTATAAATCACTTTATTTTACCTAGATAAGCAAAGCAAACTGAAAACATATTTAAGATAAGAAGTAGGCTGTGCTAATTAAAATAATACATTAATAAAAGATTTTGTACGCATTTAAATCTTTTCAGACCTATAGCTTCATGTGAAATCAAAGATTTGCTGGCACATGAGGTCTGAACTTCCTATCAGTGAATGCAACAACAGCTGAAGTGATATTGCTAATGATTTTTCTGTTAGATCAACATGTGCTAATGGGGTGTACACTCAATTTAGTTCCACTGCAATCCATTTTAGGAAAACATACAGGAACATAACCAAACTTCAGGTGCTGAAATTTAAACCATCTGAGCAAACACATTCCAACAGAACAACATTTATGGATACTGTCTTTTTGAGATATTTTATTACCTCCAGAGCCTTGGTAGAGGCAGGTGGTCTCTGCAGCTCCAGAGCAAACATTCCTATTCGAAAGGCCAGGTTGTGGTACTCCAGCCGCTCACTCAGCACAGTCAGCAAGAAAGCAGCTTTAGACAAGGTGTTGGTTGCCATCCACGTCTGCTTGCTGGTTGATACCTTGTTCTTTTTGCCCTGTTTGAGGAGGAATTAATCACAGGACACTTTCCTAAACATCCTAAATGACTCTATGCTTGTCCTCTTATCCTTTGCAATAATTATAGACAGGAGAAGGAATAAAATACATTAAGATTTTATTCGTTTTGCTGAGGAATCTCAAATTTCAGTGGTTACCACTGAAAATCATTGTTTCCCCTATGTCACTCCAGCACAACACAGTGGAAGAGCTGGCCTATGAACAAGACACTTGTCCCCTGTTCCACTGGTGCTGTACAGGCAGATGTTACACGCCTGTCCCTTCCAAGGGAACTTTTCCATACAACAAACACTGCTTAGTGTCACTACAACAGAGTTTCCAGAAGTTTATGCTTATTTCCTGCCCAACCCTCTTATCCTGAAACAGAAAAATTACTAACACTTCCAGTGATGTACACTATGAAATAGGAAGCTAAGGTTTTGGAGAGAATCACAAGAAATAGGGTCACCTGCACAGAGCTGCACTAAAATCAAGGCTACTGATGGTTGCTGCCATCTCTCTACCTTGGTTGGTGGCTGCTCCACTTTGAGATCTGGAGGGTTGGCCAGCAGGTCCCTGGCAAGCTCTACAGTCAAGCGGCAAGCCTCACTACTGTATCCATGTGCATACAGGGCCTCTGCACAGGCAAACAGGATCTGCAAGAAGGAACAGATGGTCATATCCAAACCACCAGCCTGGAGTGAGCCTGCTCCAATCACTTGTCACAAAGATTGTAAGCACAATTCATGACTAACTTCAGCAGCAGGTATTCTCAGAATCCTCCTTGTTCTTCATCACCACTGCTTGAAGCACTCCCCTAAAAAGCCTTTTCTTACATGATTAAGTCCCATCCTCTCTCTAAGTGCTATAAGAGATCAGAGAATAGCTCAAAAAAACCCTAAATCTCAAATTATCACTATTTCCTTGCATTGCCATTTGGCTGCTTGGTTACGTATGTGCAAGCTCTAAACACTTTCTGTGGTTTATTACAGGAATTAGACACAGTTTATTTAGATTGCCTCTGCTTTCCAAAGAACTTCTGCTTAAATGGTTAGATTTAAATTTTTCTTGCTGGCATGTCTCAGACTCATTTTTAATTTCAGATAATTTTTGCCATTTCCAAGTGTGAGTCTAGGTGAAAAGCACACACTATTTTTTCTAGGTTTGTAAATCTGTGAGTGTGAGCTCAGACTAAAACTGGGACACACCTGCAGTTAGCACAGAAACAGGGAATCAAGCTTGTGGCAAACACATATATGCTACCACTGCATTAGCCTTGTAGATACCTTATGATACAGCTGGTTATCACAACATTATAACTGAGCACTTGATTTAATAACATCTAGGTTAAGTGTGAGGTGGTGAGACCGTGATTCATGCAACACATGAAACTGCAAAACAGCATTTTGAACTCAATTCAGCTCACCTCCATCCGGTTCTCCTGTTCCAGAGGCTTAATACCAGCAAATATGTCCTGCTCCTCTTCAATTCCCCCTTCAGCTTTGTCATCGTCTTCCTTGGCCACCTCTTGTGGATTCAGATAGTACACCTGGTAATCATCTTCCTCTTCTCCATCATCTCCCCCTGCTGCACCATTCTCTCCCACTTCTTCTGGCTTCAGACTCACACCACCGGAGTTCTCATCTGCAGAAGGCAGGTCATCATCGCCACTACCCAGCTCTCCCACAGGATCCTTGGAGGATTTCTTGGCCATGGAACTGCTCCTGACAGTGGGCTCAGGTCCCTCAGAGAAGTACACTCCACCATCCTCCTCAAAGGCATCCCTGTAGCTCCTGCTCAGTGGACTCTCTGTAAAACTGAAGGTGTTACTGGCTTCTGCCCCCAGTGCCAAGCTGCTGTCATCCAGGCTCATCTCTGCCAGGTCTGGCTCCAGAGAGCTGTCCTCACTGCTCATGCGGCGTTTCCCACTATGTTTACTGCTCAGGCCTTTGCTCACTGGCAACTTTGCTTTGCTCACTGCACTCTTATAGACAGTTTTATCCCCTTCTGCCGAGAGGCGTCTCAGAACCCTCTGGGGCGTTTCAGAGACAACTTTCCTCTTTGCAGTGAGCTCCTTGGGCCGCACGGCTGGCTCCTGGGGAGAGGGCCGCAGCCTGTCCCCGGGCTGCACACAGGCTGCCCCGGGCTCCTGGCCATGGCTCCTGCCAGCCTCACAGGCACTTTCGGCACACTGCACCCGGCAGCTCCTCTGCTGGATGGCCTTTACCCAACAGAACGAGTTCTTCTTGTCAGTGCTGCTGTACGTAATCCCAGGAATGGGATAAGCTTCCTCCCAGTTGAAGTAACAGGCTTCTACAGCTGGCTTGAAACCTTGGAAGAGCTTCTCCAGTGATTTCTTGTGCTGACCCCTCTTAACGTTATCTATGACTTTCAGCTGCCACTGTCTGAGCTGTGAGCAAAGATCCCTGCGCCTAGCAGAAGAAAGAGGACAGGTTAGGAAGTGACACAAAAAGCACCTGCAACAAACAAAGTAGTAACTTAACCCACAGAACACTTCCTTTCTTTGGCCATCTGCTGAATTAATGCTAAATATAGACAGCACTAATAAGACAGGCTGAAAAAAAGTAAGGTATTTTAACAACTGTGTTCTAGACAGGTTCATGATACAGAAACAAGATGTGAACACCACCAACACCAAGCACAATACAAACTGGGAGGTTTAAAATGAAAAGTCTGCCCTGTCTGCTTATCTGCCCCAAATAAGGTGTTAGTGATTTAAGTCTCAGATGAGTGAGTACCGTGGGGAACTGCCCTTGGAAACACTCATAAAACAGTTTGCAGCAGCTGTGAAACAGCCCTGTGATTAACTCCAGTTAAACCATTCAGAAGTACTGCCTAAACCACCCACCCGGGGAGGCACAATGACAGACAGGACCACCTAATCTGCCTCCCAGGCACTTACCTCTTTAGCCTAATGTGCCTATATAGAGGCCAACAATTTAATTTAAGCTTTAGCAGGCTGTCCTCAGGAGAACAAACTGTTTCAAACCATAGGAACAGCAATAATTGATGTTCAAATAACTTTGAAGAAGCAGCAAGCTGGCAAGACTATACACACTCATGTTACACAGTTAGTCTAATGCCACCATATTACTATGGGAAAAACAAAACAGTTCTGCATTTTCCAGCCCAAATCTCACATAAGGCCAATGCACATGAGCAAAAGAGTCTAAATGGTGATCAAAATCAAGAGAAAAAGACATTTCTAGAAATTGCACCAGGTGTCTCAATCAACTGCCATTTTATTTCTGCCACACATTTCAGATATCTGATGTATAATCCCAACACTTCAAACCTACCAGATTTCCTATCAAAAGTAAAAGAAAAAAAAAATAAAAATCGAGGTGACCCAATTTTGGTGCAAAGGATATTAAGACGAAATGAACTAAACAAAATGGACTACTTATATTTGCCCACTCAAGAAATTAATTAACCAGGAAGCACACTGGTAGGGCTTAATCAAGGAGAAGATTTTCAGAAGGAAAAGGAGCAGGAACTACTCAGGAAGGGTAACATAAGAAGGAGAGCCTGCAAAATCTCCTTATGATTCACTGTAAGGAATAGGAAGCATGAGTAGAAGAGGGTCCTTGGAGACTATTCAAACACCAAGAGAATAGGTAATCAAGCAGGAGCATTTCAATTATTCATTAGCTCATGTAGGAGATCTGAGCAAATCTGAACTGCATCAAATAACTCAAATGTGAATATACATAGCACAACTTCATACATTATTAATGGCCAAAATACTTTATGCTTTTTCTATGTGATCTGATTGATGCTTGCATTTATTTTAAGCCTCATACCCAGTTTCCTATAGTTTTTGTCTTCAACTCCTATATTTAGCTACTTCATATTGTAAACTGTACAAGACAGAAACTGCATCCATTTTCGTGTCCCTGATGTGCCTTTCATAAGGCATTTTATTAATGTTGCACAACAATTCAGAGAAAGCAAATCCTGTTAATGTGTAATTGTTCTGAAAAGACCATCCTGTTTTCGTTTGTTCTGAGAAACTTCTTCTGAGAATTTATAGCACATTAAATTAATCCAATACATTTTACACCACACACTTTGCAGACAAGACGTACAAAACAAATTATTATGATGTCAACCACAGCATCTCAAGAGGAGCTCTCAGTACCTCCTCTGCTATTCAACTGGTGCTAAATAAAGATGGCAGTGATTTATCAATGCACAATATGGTTTACAAATCTGCAGAAGCCACACAATTTTTTCCCAGACAATTAAAAAACACTGACTGAAAATCTTACACTAGTGACACTGTTTACCAATACACTGCAGAGAACAAACTCCCTAAGAGCACAGAAAATAAGAACTGGTTCATCTTGAAATACACAATAATCAATGACTGGGCTAAACAGAATTCCATTAAACTGCCAAATGGTTAAATATAGAAACCTTTAAAATTAATTGGTAGCTGGTGCTATCATTTAAAGAAATGCTCTCAACTGGAAGAACTAAAATGCAGAATTACACTCATATGCAAGAAAGTACTCAGAAAACAAATTAGTCACACTACTTGATGTTGCTAAAAGTAAGTAGCAATAGCAATTAAAGTAATTATAGTGCTTTGAATCTTACATAACACATAGTCCAGAAAGGACTTATGGTTGAACAGGAAATGATACAAACACGAGAAATCTACAGGTTCAAACTCTTTAGTGTGGTTGAGTATCACAGAAATTAAAGAGAGACAGGAACAGATTCTGGAGCTCACCTCTGTGGACTAATAGTAGGGTCAAGGACAGCCAGCCTCCAAAGAACCACCATCTCATCACACATGCTGGCACAGGCATGAGCAGCCACTTCTGACTGGCCATTGCTGCGGCCGGTGTGCCCGCTGGCGCTGCTGTGAGACGCCGAGGTTCGCACGCTGTACCACCAGCCCGTTATCTGCAGAGGAAAAACTTCACTGGGGCTGGGTGGGGGCCAGCATCTCATCCCCTGATCTCACTTCAGCTCACCACCCCAAGGAAATGGGATCTGTGAGTTAATACCAGTTTTTCATTTGACTCCAAAATAACAATGACCATTAAAGCAGAATTGGTTTGTGAGAGCTAAGGGCCTCTAAAAATTTCTCCGGTTAGAAGGCACATGCTCAAAGAACAAAACACTCACAGTGACATTCATTTCCTAGAAGCCTTCACACTTGGGAGAGAAAAAGTGAACAAATGTGATAAATGAAGCATTTCATTTCCCCTGTTCAAAGTCAAGGTATAGGATGGAGCAATAAGGAAACTTACGCCACAATTTATATTACACAATGAGGCCAAAGGAAATTTTTTTTCTAATATTATTTCAACAAAATAAAAAAATTTATTGCTTCAATTGACCAAAAGATATCTTCCATAAAGATAGGAAAAGAATCTGAGAGTCTATCACACAATATATATATTTAGGTTTTTATCAAAATGACAGCTCATACATGATAAACTTCATTTAAAAAAAAACAGAAACAAAACAACAGTAAAATAAATCACTTTGACTGGGAAGAAATCAAATCAAATCTGCTGAACAAAAGAAATGAGACTTTACATATTCACATTAGAAGAATTGAGGCATTTGGGGAATATAGTGTTACCAGGACATGACTGAATCAGAACAAGAGCAAACTAACAGCCTTTTAGTGTGGAGAAGCACATGCCCACAATGCACATAGGCTATTAAAATAATTGTATTCAGCCATGGGTTGTATAGACATAAAACACCAGTTACTGGCTCTGCCTGGTTCCCCAAAACATCCCCCCACTCCCAGCAAAGAGATACCTGCTCATAGTTGAGACACTGGTCAGTGAGAATCTCCAGCAAAGGAGCTGCATTGCTATCCCGTCTCTTAAACATCTCCCGCACTATGGAAAGCAAGTTCCAGATTCCTTCGGGTTCCCTGCCTCGCAGGGGACGCAGCAGACAAGCCCACTCAGCAGCAGCTGGTGGCTCAGTGGAAGACAGATACATTGAGTTCACATCACTGTACAGAAAGCAGAAGAATAAGGAGAAAAACTTAAATCAAGCACAGTCATTCAAAATCCTGAGTATAACCCACATCCAGAAATATATTTGCTCTTCAATGCTATAGACACGAGTCAGCTAAAAGACAGGATGCATAATGAACTCAAGAACACCACACAAGGAAGATATTGTACAAATACAGTCTGCTCTACTGAAATAACACTGCAGAAGCTACACAAAAATACAGTCCAGAAGAGTGACCATGAGCATCCTTCAGTCCAAGGCATGCAAGCTATATGGTGAATGAATCTGCAGATCATATGAACGTCACACTTCCCCTTCAATGGGAAACAGTTTACCTGAAAACAACAGGAGAGGGTCCACAGAATTTATGAAGAGTTTTCTTTATGTTGTCACTTAGAGTAGATTCATCTAAGTACCAGGTGCTTTGATCCGATGCAGAGGGTCCAGCAGTGGGATCTTAGAAAACAAAAACACATCTACAGTCTGCAAGTAGATGATATTTTACTCTATCCACCCAACCACAGAGTTAATAGGGAGTACACAGGCAGTGCTATTCAAGTTATTTCACCCATTACTGAACACCCCATTCATAATTATCTTACAACGCTACCAAAATGTTACCTTCAACATTGACAACATTAAATTAGCAGCTTCTTCTTGACCAGAAGGATAATGCAGCACTAAAATAGGAATGCTCAAACAACTCTGGCAACCAACACTTAGGTAAGCTATCCCAAGTCAGAGCTAACTCAGTCTAATGTTACAAACACTCCAGTTTTAAGCAGGAACTTGGGAGAGATCCCCTCCAATTAACATCTCCAGGAGTCTATATTTAATATCAAATTTAACAGAAAAACACTTTGTTAGAAAGGGCATTGCCTGATGCTCCCTTCTGCAAGCACTCTGAGGTGCCTTTGTTACGCCATATGAACATGGAAGTGCCAATACTCATCCCTTTGCCTTGATTTCCATCTGCAATTCAACCTACAGCCTAACAAATCAGTTCAGAAACCTGAAACGATGAAATCACCCTCTTACGACCTGTGACACAAACTGTTGAAATAAGATATATTAAATTTACCTGGGGCTCCACACACTGTGTTGATGGCAGTAGACTGAGAAGATAACAACTCATCTAGCAAGCGCTGAGCTGTTGGAAGAATCTGAAAGCATGAAGCAAACTTTCAATATACACAATATTTCTTATCCTGCTACACCCAGCCAAAGATCATGACTGAAGCACTCTAGTAATTTCAGGAGTCTGGAATACACAGAGCTACATTTTTAGAAAGGACGACAGAGGGTGCTAAAGATCACACAACAGCCACCTCTCTCACAGCCCACGAATGGCTCACTCTCTGCAGTCACACCCTAAGAAGTAAACAAAAGCATCACAGTTTATTAGGTCCTTTTTTTCATTTCTTGAGAAACAGGAGCCTGCAGAGAGTGATTGCAACTAATTTGGAGAGTTAGGGAGGTCACTGCTGTCAAGGTCACCATTTTCCTGCACTTTCAAAGATCTTTACCTCCTGTTCCTAATTAATTTCTCTAAAACCCAAGCAAATGGGAGCAGGAGAGCAAACTATAAAATACCTCTACACATAATTTTTAGGGCAGACTTCTGCTTACTTACCATCCAGTTATCAAAGGGATTCAGTAGTAAATGAATGCAATTTCAGCACTAAACTAATCATAGCTCAGGGCATAAGCAGAGAAGGTACACACCTGATTGAAAATTCCTATGTAGATATACTCTTAAAAGCTATTTTTGAAAGAAAAACCCACAGTAGAAAGAGATTTTTCCCCACACTAAGTCTGGGCTGAAAGTGTAGATTTATTTAGCCATTAGTATACACAGAACAGACAAAATGTTAATCCACACAATTAGGATTTAAATGACTTGCAACAGAATGTCTGATGTCCTCCCTTTCTCCGTTCAATAGCTGAGGTAAAAGACTACTCTTAATGTAAAGAAAGTACATTCAGTACACCTATATTTGCAAATAATACAGATACATCTCAAACACACAGAAGAAAAAAATGCTTCAGAAGGATACAATGCATTTAAATCACCTAAAGAAAAAAAATTCAGCATTAAGCTATTTTGTACCTTTGTTCCAGTACTACATATTTTAAGAAAATTCACAGGTCTCTACAGTGCCACACCTTAAGGCTGAAGTACCAGGGACCTGCAGTGACTCTCCTTCAGGCTTTTTTTGCTAAGATATTCATGCTTAATTGGAACAGGAGTAGTGGCTTCATAAGGGGAAACAGCTCTTGGGCAAAGAGTTAGGTAATGAATTCCAGCTGCTTTTCCATGATTTTCACAGATAAAGAAAACACTTTCTATAGAGATCCTGAAAAACATCTAGCTGCATTCCCACAGACCATCATTCTCTTACACATGAAAGTAATTCAGCATTATAATACTGTACCATGCCATTCACAAACTGGAAATAAGGACAAAATAGCATCACCTGTGCAGCCTAGTCTAATTCTTCATCACATACTCAATATTGAGTCCCAAGGAATTAGAGTATCTATCTCAACCTAGAAATCCTGAAGATGAGGAATAAGACTGTTGAAGGAGTTTGCAGTGTGCCTTGCCTTTTTCAAAGGAATTACACAACACAGGTTAAGACATTTCTCCCAATAAACCCTAAACTTTTCTGCTGGGCAGCATTCATCAGATTATCTGGCAAAATTGTAAAAATTAACTAATCCAGATGTTCCTGATGCACAGCTGGTACACGTGACCAAAGCAGAAACAAACTCTGCAGAAAGAAGCAGACACAGAATCTGAAAGCAAACAACTCACATGCTATTCAGGAAACAATAACTACCACTACCAGCCTTTCAAAGTCCTCCCCTATCAAGCACCAGATTGTGCCATAAAGTTCCGTCTGAAAAGAGAAAAACCTTTGCCTGTTATGTAATGCAAGAAGCACACACTACTGGTTCTCATCTCTCACCAACAAAAAAACAGTATTTTTCTATCACCTTCATATTATACAATTCCTCCATTTCCTCTGATAAGGAGATTAGTATTTCTGTAGGAAATTTACAGGACATTTTAGCAATAGAATATCTTAGTGTCCTAAGCACAGCACCATAATAAGAATTTTAGGTACATGTTGCCAGTAATTTAACTCCTTCATAAGAGGAGTGCGTTACGAATGCACTGCTGAAATGTGACAGCTATCCATGCAGGTCAGTTTTTTCTCCACCTCCTTTAGCTGAACCAGCATTAAAAAGTTGCTAAGCCCTTTTATTTTTAAAGAAGCCATTTCACAGTCACTTGGGTATTCTTGTGTTTTTTTGTGCAAACATTTTAGGCAGATGATATAAATGACCTGACCTTGTACAACACAGATACTTAAGGAATAAGAGTGCAGACTTTGCCTTTGACTAAAAAAAATGTCATGTCTATTACTTTAAATGATTTTTATGAATCATCAAGAAGCTACACTGGGGGAAGTCAAAAGGTTACCAGTTAGGTGCATTAGAAAGTGCCCACTTAAGGCACATAACACTTTACCTGGGTAGTTCTCTCCACTTAGCTAACGAAACACACAAAAAAGAAAAAAGTTGATTTGGGCTGACCTAAGCTTACAACAATCATGCACTTATTTACTGTGTTTGATCTCTCTCAAGCTCAGCATATATTCATGCTGATATGAATAGACACCACTCTTCTTTCTCCTTTTAGGACACTTCTAATCTTTTACTTGGCAATAGACAATTGTCAAAAAATAGAATATCAAAATTGAAGAGAGCAAGAACTGAATGCCTTCCCAGCAGCTCACAGTTGAATAGTATAACTGATTATTTTGCAACAAAAGACATCATATAAATTGAACCAGAATAAAGATAACTGAATTTAACAAGTTGTCAGTCAGATGATGGTCCCCACTTACCTGTTGTGGAAGTTCACTGATTAGGTACTGAGCAAATTTTTGCAACTGGTCTCTTTGTAGCCGAGACAAAGACTCAGAAACAGGTGCTCGTAAGCACACTGCAGATGCCTGAAGAAAGGAAAGGAGACACAAACTGCCATTAATGAAGCTGTATCCACCAAATGGATAAGTGTCACAAATACTATGCTGATGCACACGTAGTATTGGTCTTGATGCCCAATTTTTTTTCCTCTGAAATTATGTAGTGTGTTGCAGATAAGATGCAAATAAGCTGTCTAGGCTTTATAAAAACTGGTTTTAAGGGTTTTTTCCAAGGAAACTGATGTAACAGCTGTGCTTAAGATCTGTTGTTGCTAGAAATTGCACAAATACTGGCAGAGATTTCACAAACAAACCTCTAAAATAGGACATTATCCCTTAAGCTTCTGGCAAACCAATCAGCTCTGTGGGGGACTGTTTCACAGAATCACAACCATCTCATTTATCTCATTAGGGTTTCTTAATTCAGTGTTGAAATCTCTTTCCACATCTTAGAACAAATTCGATTACAAAAAATCTCATCACTAGCTTCTCAACCTTTTTCACTCTACATAACAAAAATGTCCTACTTAAATTTTAACCTGTACACAGCCAAGAGCAGTTGGATAATGACACTTCTGATACTGTCTTGTCTACACAGAGCAATGTACTTTGGCTTGTTACTTGCTAGTGTCAGAAGTCAGCTTATACAAACACAAAAATCCTCACACTATCACTTTTCAGGTAGAGAAAGGATTGGAGGCAAAAGAATGGTTTTTATCTTACACAGGGTCCAAACTTTCAAAGTAAATAATACAAATGACAATTCATTTTCTAGTCTCACTCTCCATATCCACCTTTTAAAACTCAAACTAAGAAATCAAAGCAGAACCCACTTTTTGGCCAGCTCTCCAGTCCTAAGTACAGAAAGTATACCAAGATTCTGATATTTCACAAGAGTAAAAATTTAAGCCAATTACACCTGTCGATTGAGAAATACTAACAAGCTTCAGCAAGTTATTACAACTTCTTTAAGAATCTGGAGTTGATCATAAGCATGTTAGCTGTAAAATGTTCTCTGACAGCTGAAAATCTTTTATTCCTTTCAATCATCAAAACTTAATCCTCTGTGTTTCTCAGCTTCCCAAAGCAGAGGAAATTAAACTCTGTGTAAGACCATACCTTCAACTGGTGTGTTTCCTGTTGATTCCACACATTTTCAACTGAAGTTGGTTAGGATATAAAATGCCTACTTTTTCCTCTGTGGAAGTCCACAGAGAATAAAAGCAGTCAAATAAAAACAAACTTAACTGACTGCTTGAAATCTACAAGTCAAAATGACAGTTACCTCAGTGTTAAAATGAACTGGTGGACATAACAGCCAACAGTGATCAAAATTACTTCCCTTCTGCACTCCAATTAAACAATGTATAGAGTGAGCTTTCAAACCCTGTATTACAAAGATTTTTATTAGAAGACAAACTATTGATGACCTTCCACTCTTTTCAGAGATGAAGAAATAATGAGTGATTTTAGCATTAAAATGAGAAAGAGGAAGGGGCCAAAAAGCACTCGGTATCTACCCATAGAAATCTGTACATTACCAAAGGACGGTGCAGTTGAGTGCCTCAGACAACCCAGCCTGCAGACCGCAACTGCGAGCACACATCTGCACGATGTGTAACCGAAAGAGTGCCAAGAACCATTTCCCTAGAGAGTGTGTGTTGCACAGAACTGTGCTGAGGAGAGGCTCAGGTGCCTGGGGAGAGCGGGGCAGTGCTGGGTGCCTACATTGTGGATGCGGAAGAGGCAGAGCGCCACGACGTGCGCGCACCACTTGGCCCCGGCGCCGCAGGTGCAGCTGCACGATGTGATCCGGCAGCGGTCAAACATCACCGCCACGTTGTACGCGCCCTTGGGAGGCACCATCTGCGGGGGCACCACCGTGGCACTCAGGTGGAAACCTGTGGAAAGTCACAAGGACAAAGTTACTCCTCTGGCGTTTGGGAAAAAGGTTCAGGCAGCGCAGAAATACAGGTGTATGCCATTAAACACTGAAGCATTGTCTGGCAACAACATCCATGTAAGCATCTAGAGTCTCCAGTACTTCTTTCTTCCTAACCAACTATGCCTAAATTTTAGCAGAGAAGCATAATGTGTTACAAGAGACTCCAATGTACCTGCTTTTAGTATGTTAATTAATTAATTTCTCTCATTACTAAACAGAGAAAAGCGGAACTGGATAAAGTCATCTCTGACAAGCATCAGGTTTTGTTTACAGGGTCAAAGCTAGGCTATACACAATTTAGGCATAACTGCTCTGCTACCTCTGGCAGCAGTGCAGAATGGGCTAGAAGACTCGCTCAGAATTATTTCCAAGTCAATCAATTTTCACAATTTCACAGTCAACCTCTGGCAGCAGTGCAGAATGGGCTAGAAGACTTGCTCAGAATTATTTCCAAGTCAATCAATTTTCACAATTTCACAGTCAACTAAAGAAGGCAGCACTTAACTTGAACACTTACTTTCACTTTGTGACTTCAGAAACTATCCATTTGTCACAAATCATACACCTCCTTCCAATTTTGTTAACATCCCTTTTTTACAAATCATGAACTCCGAAAAAAACCCCTCCTGCTTAGACTAAAAACAATGAAAAGGAGAAATTTTAGAAATAACACTTGAATGAACCCAGCCCTGTTAATCAGTGACCATAAACAAATAAATTATGACAAAGGACTTTAACAAGGCTTAGCTTCATGTACAGTGCATATGAGTTGTACTCATAATGAAGTCTCCTCTAGAGATATTGCTCATCCAGAGGGACATGTATGATCAGGAAAAGGCTACCAGAAGCTTGAATCTTCTATCCATCTTGAAGGTGCCTATCAGCACTAAGTCACCCTCTACAGCAATGAGTATCAGCTTCAGAACCTTTTCGCTGATCTGGAATTCAGTTTTAATGAAGCACAGAAAGCACCCGGGCATCAAAGCCATAACCAAACTTCAGTCCAACAGTCTACCTTAAGTGAAAAAATATGGCTTGGGACTGATGATTATAAATCCCCACTACTAGGTTTTTATTGTGATATCATCAGATCATAAAAATGATGGTGTTCAGGAGTGCACGTGACCTACTAAATTTATTCAATTTAAAATAATGTGCATAATTTCCTCCTCAAAATATAATTCCCACACCAACACAAATTTGCTCTTACCTTGCTTAACCTTTCTATTTCTCCTGTTCACCACAATTCAAATCCTCTCCCTGATGTGAGTGATTATTTTGATTAGTACACATAATGCCACCCAAATTCTTCAGCCATTTTAGCAATTGGAACAGAATCAAAACAAAGGAAGGCATTCACATAAAATTACTGCACTGCTTATTACCAGATACAGTTCTAATTTATGTTCCACATTTGGATAGTACAATCCAAACAGTTCAGCTAGTCCTTATGTGATACTAAAAGCATCTCACAGTAATACTCTGATTCTCACATAAGCAAATTAAGCATTACACAAGTTGAAACTGCAGAAATTCTGTTTCACTGCAAAAAAAAGAAATATACAAAAGGTGTTAGAGAAGACTGGATCCCAACCACAAGCTCTTACCAAGCCCCTACCATGACATTCTTCTTTGTATATGAAGACAGTTAACTGATAGTGCAACTAGGGAAGAACACTTATAAAAAGGGACAAAATTTAACATGATGTATCATAAGATTCAAATCAATCTGTAGCTTGACAAACAAGTCTGACATGGACAATGCTAATTCAAGCAGCACTGCCCAGTTAACTCTTTTGCAACACCAATCTTGCTGTACTGAGCAATTGTTTGTGGGATGGCACACGAAACTATACGAGAAAATAAATCTGGATTATAATTAATGGCTTCTTTTACCAGGAAAATGAAAGAATCTCAAAATCTTTGCGGTTGGAAAAGACCCCTAGGATCATCTACCCTAAGCATTAATCTGGCACTGCCACATTCACCACTAAATCGTGTCCCCAAGTTCCACATCAACTCATTGCAACATGGCTTTCTTCATCACTATCTGGGCAGTTCTGATGCCCCTACAACAGTAACAGAAAACACATCTCTGCTTAGAATTTAAGAACTTTGTAGAAAAGGGGAAAAGAAGAGCTGAACAAAAGCTTTCAGACAGCACTAAAACGCAAGGCCTTTTGGACAGTTGTTTGTTTTAAACCGAGCTAGGAGAACCTCTAAAAATGGAGACCCTACTAAAAGAGATGCCAAGTTAAAATCCAAACTGAGCCTGCTGCTGCCTTCCTCAGATGTTAAAAAGAAACTAAGACTATGACAGAAGTTCCTAAAATCCACAACACACCCGTTTAAGAAGCAATAATGTCTTCAGTGTAATGATGTGGATATGTGACTGCTACAAAGAGAAGGGAGGGAGAAGGTCTACAGAGCCAATTCCATGTGTATATTCAATAGAAAGCTGTAAAAAATTGGGGGCTTGGAATGCAGTGAAGAGGTGCTGTGGTTCAGAAATCACAGATATGGATATGCATGTGGACAAGATGACTGAGATTATTTATGGTTAAAAAACAAATCTCAGACTGGAAAGGAAAATGGGACAAAAAGAGCACAAAGCACAAGTTAAGCTTTGTCCTACAGAACACAGCATCACAATGCACTGCTCAATCCCTCTCCAAATCAATGCCCTGCTCAAGGGCTGCTTCATTTCCTTTTTTTCTTCTCCCATACATTTGAATATCAAACTCAATACTGCAACTACACAGCTCAAAATCATTTGGAGTAGACAACAGAAAATATATTCACCCCATCTGCACTGCCCAGCTTCTGGGCCACTATTCATGCAAAAAAAAACCAAAACAAACCCATGACTAGATACAGTTCCTCTACTAAGGACAAGGCAACCTTACTATTTAAACAAAGTTTCTTCCTTCCCTTCTACACACATAATCCTTTGTCAAGAATCAGAGTTGCTTCTATGTGTACTTGAGAAGTTTTTCCCCTGTATCACTCACCACCTCCTCTTTTTCCCTACTCTTCCGCTCCCCCAAGCACAGGGTTTGCACTAATATTCCCAGCCTTTGTTCATGTACATTGCTTTACACACCTCCTTGCCCTTCTAATGTATTACTGAAACAAGTGCTGACCACAGACTTTTACTGTCTATTAAATATTTTGCTCTTTTCCACAGTAAAAGTCTCAGGAATTACTGAATTTCAGCAAGACACATTTTAACTCATTTTCTCTCTCTCAAACATTTGGCTTCCTGAAGTTTACCAGATTCCTTAGAGGCCTCTCTCCGCATTTCAGTCATGACATTGGGAGATTATTAATGCCCTCAAAAGTCAGTTTAATCCTATTTAGCAAAATTTCCAAATCAATGTTGACATTCCCAAATTACTATCTGGTCTCACTGACAGCTCACTGACACTATGCAAGGTAGTTTTAACTCAATCTGACTTATGTATGAGGGATCACTTCACTTCCATTCCCAAGAATTCCTGCTATTGCTATTACAGTAGACACTGGACTAGGTAATGTCTTTTCAGAGCTTTACCTTATACTCAGGTAACAGTTCATCAGTCTCTTGCAGTTTGCACATCTCAAAGGCTATCTCCTTTTTTTCTTCCCAAACCTTTATAGGACATGTCCCTTTTATTCCCTTTCTGAGGGCTCTTTACGTAAATTTATTAATTTCCCTCATCGATGAGAGTTAAGTATTTCTTAATAATAACTAATAACTGAACAAGTTCTAATAACTAAACAGGCCCACAGAAGTCTCTATCCCTCATCACATGAAAACTTAAGAAATTTCCTAAATTTCCTCCTTAACACTATACAGTGTTTTCGTATTATCATTTTTCTTATTACAACAGGCTCAGCTCCCACATGCCAAATAATATTCTGATTCTGAAGTCCACACTTGCAGAAAAAAAATCTGCATGGGATTGACACAGCCCACCTCGACATACTAGTACCTTTATTTCACATAATGCCTTCTAGTCAAACAGCTGTCACTGAAAAAGCTATCTCAATATTCTCCTTTGCTTCAAAGGATTTAATGAAAAATCCAGAGTCCAATTCTTTGTATAGATAAGATTAGCTTCTATAGCCAAAAATCACAAAAGGAACAAAATAGTAAGACAAGTATAAAATCTACTGTCCAACAAGAAGGATTTCAGTCTGCCAAAATACTACATGAATAACTGTACTGTTAGTACAACTCTTTTGCTACAAGAATAAACCTTGCAATTCTTCCTCTGTGCCATACAGGCACTTTAGGCAAAGCATTCATTTGATTGGACAACCAGAAAGTCAAGTTCTCTTTATCAATGAGGAATTCAAGCATCATGGAGACAAAGGTATCCTATACAGTTTTCTGCAAAATGCTAAGACAGATTAAGAATAAGAACATTTCTGACCTTTCAGTCCATTTCACAGCTGAGCTGATTGAGGCCAAAATAAAACACAGCATTTGGCTCAAGACATTACAAAGAATACATCCAGCAGGGAGTTTCAGCTAGGATGCCAGAAAAGCTTGTTTTGAGTCATGGTCATAGCACTGCTGTCCTATGACCATAAGGACAGCAGTGCTATGGGACTCTGGTAGTATTTTGATAAGATACTACCAGATAAGATTTTGGGACTCTGGAGTATCTAGAGACGTGGAGCTGCACAGTTCTTACCTATCTGGAGAGGGTCTTTGACAGCCCTCACCCTGAAGAGCTGCTCCCCTCGCTGGAACTCATCTGCACTGCCATTGGCCAAGCACGAGTACAACCTGCAGGGCATGAACAGAACGGGGCAGGGTCAGTCTGGTTTGGACAAACTGCACAGGCTTATCCTCCTTGCTGACTTGGCTTTTGAAAAAACCCTTGCTATCTTGAATACGAAGTCCAGATCTCTCCTACCATTTTGACATTACAATTCAACCACAAAAATTAGTCTCTTCCTAACTGGGTTTGTATATAGTCACTGACATTGTTAGGAATTTCCACCTAAGGCTCTGAAACACAAATTCATTTGTAGTCTAAAATTAAGCATTTATATACAGTACAGTTCAAGGTCTAATGTTAGCACGCCACAGTAAAAACTCCTTCTAGACTAATTATCTACATGCTCCTGTGAGGTGTTTTTATATCTGTGTTCAGCAGAATAATGAGCATATACAACCAGCTGGGGCTTGCTCGAGTCCCTAACAGGTGATCTTACATCAGCACTTCTGACATCAGCTCCCCCATCTGACACCTGAACCTTACACAAACATATCCAAGAACTTTCAGCAAGATTCTTTCTAGAAGAGTGTAGTATCACTAGTTTGCAACACGCAGTCACACGGGTAGACCTCCTATAATACAAAAACTTCAGCAAAGCTTAGAAATAGATCTACAAGCAGAAAATCTTTGACTATGTAGTCACACAGTTAATGTGGAAACATAAGAAATAGAGTCATCTGACTATATCAACTTCTATCACTGATGTATTCAGCAGATTCTGGTTCTTCTATTTACGTGAGAAAAAGGCTTGCACAGCACACTGAGCAAGCCCTCCTTGGCAATTTCTGAAGCCAGTTAAAAGCTCTGACTCCAGCAACAGGTTCAAATTGAAAAGATGACTTGGTAAGACTAACAGAAGGACAAAACTCTACAAGCTAGCCTACTGTTCATCAAATTAAACGGTGCATTTGTTTTGCTATCCTTTACACACAAAACCTAGACTTGACATGATTTTCCTGGCACATGTGCAAGGCAGCTCACCCCAGAATAAAACCCCACATCACAGCATATCACACAGTGATCTATCCATGTAGTACAAAAGGCATGTGAGAGCCTCAGAAGTACCAAATATACAGGACATGAAAAGAACAATGATTGCCCTCAAGTGAACAGAATCTTTTCTTAAGCATCAGTAGAAAAGAAATAGTATTTGTTACCTGATATCTTCCTCATTTTCTGGGAAACTCCAGAAGGCAATTCGAAGTTGCAGTTGCTCAGGCACTGGAGGATAAACTTTCTCCACCACCTCGAATGGAATGTGAAATGCAACCTGTTTTGCAGAGAGTTCCACCAATGGGATCACCAGCCCATCTAGTAAGACAAGAAACAAAACATAATTAGCCATTGAGAGAACCAAACTTGTGAGAGGCTGAAGAGGTCAAGCAGGGAGCTCTTCCATTTTCTCTTTTATCTCACCACATTCAAGACCATTCTTGACGATAGTAAAAGTCAGCACAGAAATCTTTTGAAGGGTTGTCTCTCAACTCCATGCTTGTTTTCAACCACTGAGGGCATGGGCACACATCCCTAAAAAAAAAAAACCTTGAGCAAAAGAGCTGCATGAGCCTAGCTGACTCCAACTTTGTCTCCTGACAAAGCTGACATCATTTAGCCAGACTTAAGGTAACCAAGTATATTTCACACATTTCTGTTATGATGTGGCAGCAACATCCTGCAAATTTTGTGTCGTTTACACAAAGAACTGTTACAACATACATGGACAAGTAGCAACGGAATGGTTATCCAGGAACCTTAATGTTGACTTTTTTTGACAACATTCAGTATCCAGCTATTTACAAGGTTTTAATTTCAATTTGTTGATTTATTCCCTTCACCGCCACCTTTGCTGTATCTATTTCAAGTTCTTTAGAGAAGCAACTGGGAATACATATGTCAGTGCAGTGCTGACTACACTAAGCTCATGAGGATCTTAAATGAAGGCAGTAAGAGCTTTATATAAATATATTTATCATCACCTTTCTACCAAACTAACTCCACTTTTTATGTTTTTAACTGCAGATGAAGATTTCTACAGAACCTTTGTGTTTCTGCTTTGCTCTGACCTAGATTACACTTTATACAAAATGCCAGGCTTGTCTTATCTGCAAGTACATCCCTGCTTTACTGACATCACCTCCTGACTACAGCAGCCTTGGTTCCCCCATCCTCCAAACCCTGCTGCCAAACCCCTAATTAATTCAGTTTCAGATATTTGATGTTATGTCTCTTTGCCTCCCTCACCAGCCTCTAAAACAGCACTGGAAGCCAGGATGCAAACCAATCTGGCCCTCAGCTTTCCCTCCCCAGTGGCTTCCAGGCAGCATATCAAAGAAAACTTAAGCCCTGATGTCAGCAAGCACTTTCTCACCCTCTGCCTAGAGACGCCCTCCAGTCCCAACAGCTGGGAAACAGTGTAGGAGAGGCCTTTCAAAGTGCATGCACACAGCAGAGCAGCAACATCTCCCCCAGCACTGAGCAGACCTGACAAATAAAAGGATTATATAAATATGGAAAAAAAACCCCATACTTTTCAAACATTCACATTTATGATTTTTTACCTTTTTTTTTTTGCAATGAAATTAAATTCTTTAGCCACTATTCCCTTCTCCCATGCAGTCTTTTACTCTCAGGGCTGTTTCTCCACCACCAGTGATTTTTACTCTATGTTCCAGATCCAGTCCCTGTTTTACAGTGCTATAATCCCATTCGCAAACGAGAGAGAAAGAGATTAGAGAATGAAGGACAATGGAAAAAGATGTGTCCCTTTCTCTACAGTTAGCAAACAAACAAGTAATTTCATTTGCATTTTTGACAACCAAAACAGGTGTAAAGCTTTCATGAAGTCACTAAAAAATATACTGCTTTTAATTAGTCCCCAAAAAGTGTAATTAGTGCAACACAAACTAATATTACTCATGCTGCTACAGTAGTAGTAGATACCACACGAAGTCCAAATTGAGGCACTTTCATACTTGAAATTACTCTGAGCAATTAAAAGAAAGGTATTTTGCATGGTTTAAAATGCAATTCTTCTCTAGAGGTACTCCATTCAGTCATCTCATTACACAATACTAGAAGAGAGGTAATACCTAAACATCCTCTATAAGGTAAAGGCTCAAAACATTACTTCAGTACTGACTGAAACACCTGCACCTTTTTCTGAGAGCTGCAAGCCTTCAGCCTGGATGGTATTGCTCTTTACCATTCCTTTTTACAAAGATCTGGTGCTGGGTATGAAGGTTAGGTTAGAAATGTTACAATATGAGACCTCCTCATCTGCTCCAGCACAAGTCTAGCACAATCAGCAGCTTGATTTTAATAACTGCACACAGTGAAGGTAACTTGGCACTGAACCCATTAACTGATTCATCAGCTGTACTGTGTCAGTAGTAATGAGCAGAAGACAGGTGGCCAATTATGTGGCCCAACTCAGAGCACAGAGCTTAAACATCTTCAAATAAGGCAAAACTAGTAAAACCTGGAAGGGAGACACAATAATCTTACTTATAAAACTATGCACCGTTGGCAATTTCTGGATTTTATATAAGAAAAAAGAGACACAGGAAAAAAAACGAAAGTAATTGAAAAGTAGAAAAATTGTCAATCGTATTTCAAGGGTGAGTGAATTCACAATAGTTACCTCTGCATACATATAAATGCTAAAATTTAGAAGTTAAACTGCCCTAAGTTTCAAGGGGGTAGTCACCCATGTAGCCAGGGTGAGACAATCCTACCTGTAATATGACCCAGAGCAGCATTAGACAGTCTTTTCCCCTTTTATTCCTGTAAAGTCAGCTGGACAGTCCTATTTTGGTGCTAAAACTAGACTTCAAATACTCTCAGTCCTAAACAAAAAGATCTATTCTGTTTATTTCTGGATACACAAATCCTGCATTGGTGGATTTATACGTACTTGAGGGTACATTCATACCCACTTGTATAGAGAGGTATTATCAATAAAACAGACAAAAGGTACTCTCAGGTTTTATAATAAATATTTTTAGCAAGGAAGAAAGAAGGAAGTCTGCTAAAAAAGTAAAGAAGAAAGCACGACAGCTTCTGCTCAGAAAGCAAAGACAGGCAAAGGAAGGAAGACTGCAAATTTAATATTAAAAAAATTATACAGCAGTGAAGTCAAAGTTGACAAATTCTTGAGATAAAACTATCCAAGGGACAAGATAATTTTAAATTGTGGAGCAAAACCAGCAGGAATCACTATTTGCTCTTGGGAAACAGACATGATGACCCAAGCGGAAAAAAAAAAAAGCACATTTCAAGTCTTGGAAGAAAAGAGTCAGAAGTAAAGCATAAACAACCTGAAACAATTCTCACAGGTTAAATGACTAGGAAAACCCAGGTCAGGAAGGGATTTTGAGCAGCCATCTAATCTATATCTCCAATCTAAAAAGCAAGATCAAGCATATCTGAACCATTCTGAATAAATCATGCCTCATCTACTTACTGCCACCCCAAACACGCAGCTCTGATGAGGAATATCCTGCCCTTTTTGCTACTGTTTTATGTGAATTACAGGTTTGACTTTTACAGCCATTTTGTAACAGCTAAAACTTTAGCATAGGTGTAATTATTCCTGCTGGAACAACAACAACAGAACACCTGACCCTAAAAGAGCCAACGCAAGCTGTGCACACAAACCTGCATTTTCACCAGCAGAACAACTTCTGTGCCAGCAGGGCTTACCACACAGAGATGAATGTGCAGCAATTGCTTAACCTTTCTATTAGAGGGTAGGCTGTAATAAGTTGCAGCCAACAATTACTCATAAAAACAGACCATGCTAAAAATGAGCTAGCAGTATTCCTTCAGCACAGTAACTGAAAAACAGAGAAGAAATGCCTTGAACAATCAGCAGAACGGGGACCATGAGAATACCAAAGAGCTATTAAACACAACAAAGAAAAAACAACTGGGCTAAACACTGAATGTATCTGTTACCAGGTTATTTCCATTGAGTTACTTTCATTTGACACAGATCCTAAAAATAAACTATACATGCAAGTGCACGAACATAAATGTGAGTGAGCAAAACTCAAAGCAAGAGATAAGACAAGGTACAAAGATAGGACTCATTGCTTTTCCTATACATAACTGTAGGAAAATGGTATGATAGGCTGCATTGTGTTTTCAGAGATGACTCTAGAGCTTTGATTTTACAGCAATCCCTGGTCCCCATCTCACCTTTCCCCTCACCTTTCCCACTGGCTTCAATCCTAAATGTAACAAAGAGTAACAAAGTAACACAACTACACACAACAAGAAGATGAAGAAAATAAAGTGTATCAGCTCCTATATCAAAAGCTAAAGTGAGAAGAACAGCAAAACTAAGGGGAAATACAGAGTTCAATCTTGACTGCTGAAGGAGGTATGGGGGTGTTAGAAAATCATTTTACAAATCTCATCCTAAAAATAGTAAATAACACATTGCTTTTTACAGGATTTCCCATATAGAAAGATAAAACTTTTACTATAGAATGCACTTACAGCATTTCTGCTTGCTTAATTTAAGTGCCTGTCAGTAAAACACCCTTGGCTTAAGTCAGTGATACACTGTCTATCTGATATCCCTTAAAACCAAAATGTGCTGAGAATTCTCAAATAGGCAAGCAGAGGAAGCACTGCATTTAATCATAACATAGTTAAATCAACTCTTTCAAAATATTTGCTTCCTGAGTGTTTTCTATACATTTCCTTCTCAAATTCTGCTGTTATTTAATTTATTCTGAGTTGATATCTTTAAGTATGAGCCAGAGAAATATATTCCTTCAGGGCTCAAACTTGGCAAGAAATATCAGAAAACTTCACCTTTGTCTTGAACTCTGTAATACTTGAAGGTGAATGCTGTGAATGTAGTTTTAAAACAGTTTCCCAAGGTGAACATTTCAAGATGAAACATAAACCTTTTAATTTAAAATGTACTTGTTATTTCAAATAAATTATATCTGAGGCATTTAAGCCATTGTTTATACTTCCATTTTACCATATAATCAACATCTTATACAAAGTAGCATGTCTATTAAAAATAAACAAAATCCATCTCTGAACTGAGGATAAGACAACATGGTATGTAACAAAAGCATTTGGCAAAAGTCTGAAAATAAGATAGCTTCTCTTCCTTTAAAGGTATTTCTCATGCAAAGCTCCATCCACAAGGCACATGAATTATAGTTCCCTATTCAAAGAGGTGTTAATTAAGAGCAGAACTGATTCAGTGGGTCACAGATACACCATCACCAGCTGGTTTTCTATCATGCTAACATTTTGCCCAGGTAAGTCCCAGCCCTACAAAGTGAACAAAAAGAGAGTATCATACGTGTTGAACTACCACCCTTGCAGCCTACACAAGCAGTAAGGGTCACAGGCACATTTGTGTCTGCTTGCTGCTCTCTGGCTTCCAAGCACAGACTTGTGAGATGAGTAGCAAATACTTATTATACAATTTCTCAAATTTCAGGCATCACCATTAAAAAACACAGCCCATCTACAATGCACTAGTGCGTAACACACAGAGATGATGGACTATTAAGAGCACCCTTGAATAGTCTTGGAATGACAATCCTGGGTGTAAATCAGACTAAGTACAATTAAATTCAGGTTCACAGTCCAGTCACAAACAGGATAGCTATATTTTCAAAAATGTGAAGGCACAGTTAAGACTTGGAACACATGAAGTACTGAACCACAACCACCAAGCTCCAGAAGAAAACTGAACACTTAACATAAAAAACGCAACTGAAATAGCTAACATAAATTTAAACATACAAAAGAGAAGTAACTTACAAATACTTACAACAACTGAACTACTTATCACCAAACACCTACACCAAAATGGGTCGAAGCTAGGGGAGAGAAGATCTGAGATAAGAGGTCAACTACTTGAACAACATGAGAAACTTCCAAAGTAAAGGCTCACAGATGAACTGCCATAGCAGCTCTGAAGCTCTATCACACAGCAAAAGACAGATTAGCTACATAAATGCTGAGAGTAGACCATTTAACTGAGTAATGAAGAAAAACCACACTCAAGATGCCCTCTTTCAGGCCAGTATTCAGATACTTACAATTAGGGATTAATTTCCCTTCAAAAGCTCATCCATCTCTCAACTGCATATGATCTTTTCAAATCACTCAGCTGGTCACAGTGGGGTTCAAAGCAAACACACATCACAGACTGCTTCACCCAGCTGGAGCTGCTGGGTGCTCTTCAGCCCAGCAGACACAAGGACTGAGCAGGCACCAAGAACAGGCACCACAACACAAGGGAACAAAACCAACAGGCAAGCCGAGCAGTGAGGATCCTGAAGATGAACCAAGACCCTCCTACATCAGAACCTGGCAGCAGAACCTGCACCTAAAGCCAGTCGTAGTCTGTCTTGACTACACGCAGAATGAAACATCTGAAAACCAGAAAACAATGCAATATTCAAATACTGACTCACAGCTATCTTCAATTAGCTGTTTTTAATTTCCCTGCTTCAGATTAATAATTCCATGCCATTTTGTACAAAGGGAAAAAAAAATACATAATACTCCCTGTAAGAAAAACCAAGCAAACCACAGTATTGCTAAAAAGTCAAATATTTTCTTTTACAGGTTAAGGAAGGTAATGTGAAGATATTAGGTTCTTGATTCCCCAACTATTTGTGCAGCAGCAATCTTAAGAAAATAAGCAACTCCTTTACACTGAAATATTTGCTGTACCGAGCTATAATAAAATCTCAGCTATTTGTTTCTCAGATACTGCACACTCCAAACCAATTCCCTGCAAAACACCTCAACATTCACAAAGCCAGCTGCAACAACAAATGAAGAACAACAGCCTTTGGTGGAATTCATCTGTGTGTTTTTCACACAGGGTGACAGATCAAGTGGGTTAAACAAGACAAGAACAGGGATCAAGTGATGGAGATAGGATGTTACAAATGCTGCTGCTGATTTGTTGTTAATCAAGCTTGCCCAGAACACAGACTAGAGGGAATGTTCTGACCTGAGGGCTCTCTTGGTTTTGTTTTCTCTTAATGTTTCTATTCTTTTAAAATATCCACATACTCATGACAAGCAAGCACAACTATACAAATGATCTAGCAAAAGCAGCAAGGACAGGACACTGTAATGCAACCCTCAAGTATTTCAGGCAATTAGCCACAGGAAACTCTAAAAATACGGTTTTGTCCAAGAGGCTTGTATGGCAGGATGATATTCTCATCATGGAAGAAGGAAAGTATTTATACACACACAGATAGACATTTTTTAATAATCAAGAACATATTCCTAGGAGAACCAAGTGATCAACAAATTAGCAAAATGCTCCAGAACAAAGCAAGATTCAGTTTGAATCACAGGTACATTGATTTGTTCACAAAACAAAAACTCAAACAAAAAAACCTATCAGGATTATTTGGTTTTATTTTTCTGTCCATGCAATTAGCTCATTAAATATGCACATTATCCTTCTTAATGCCTGTGAATAATGAGAACTCTCCACTAAAAATTTGGTTCTTTTTTTTTTTTTTTTTAATTTAGGAACAAACCCCCTTCTCTTATTTGCTTTTATCTTCCTCCTTCTCTATTGCTACTAACCCCATAAGCTTACAACAGTACTAAAACCCTAATGGGATCTGTGTTTACAAGACATTCTTATAGCTCTTATTTCCTCAGTGAGAGTTATGCAACTCTAGCTGATCAAACATTTTGCAGCAGTGAAATTATATTGAAAATTATGTCAATGAGTTGCAAACCACGGTGAAAGCAAAAAAAATTTGAGGGAGGCCTCTCTCAGCCCTAAGCCACACAATGACATTTTTATATACAAAACAGTTGAAAAGATGAATAAGCAACATAATTTTTTCATTAGCATTTACTGGGTAAGTCTGATGAGATTCATAGCCACAAACCATTAAAAATACAGATCCCAGATGGGCAGATTACAGTCCAGAGCTGGAAACTTCACAGTTTACTGACAAACTGCAGCAACTATTACTACACAAATTCCATTACAGCCATCACAACATTTTAAGAATGGCATTTTCTTTTAACCCAATGCAAAAAGAGTCCTTTTATCATAGGAGGGTGTCCAATTCACCCATAAAGTCTCTGCCACCTGCAGCAAAAGCCATAGCAGAGTCAGATTTCATCTGAATTTAATTTCTGAAAACCGCTTAACGCTACATCACAAACAGCTAATGTGCATAAGTCAAAATATTTCATGGCTCAAATGATCTTCTGGTTGCTGGATTTGGATTTCCCTTCAATATGAGAGAAGTACACTATTTGGCTGACAGCACATACATGTCCTCCTGGCATCATGACTTCTGCCTTAAAGATTAAGATAGTTTAGGAAGCTTTAATTAGTTCATTCTATAAAGCAGGCCTTAATATACATTAAAAAAATCAGAAAAACAACACTTGTATTTTATTTGCACGCAAGCCCTGCAGAACTGCAGAATACAACTGATTGCAGATTTAGAGGGGATGAGTGGGGGAGGTTTTTTTTTTTCAAGTGTCAGTACTTTAAAATCTGTGAAGGCTTGCAGTTCCCTTCTGCACACTTCTGACAAACCCATTTTACAATGATTTTCTGCATTCACTCTCTGGATCCATACAGAGCTAAAAAAAACCCCACAGCTGAAAACCGACTGACAACTTGGCTCACCTGTGGAGAAAAGGCATCACCACTTTACTAACATCAATCAGAGAGACTGCACCTCCAAACAGTTTTTGCTAATGAACCCGAGCACCTAAGAGAGGGAGAATGCCACACTCAGCACAACTCATGCTGTTTCAATATTATACTGAGTTAAAACTATTTCATCTTTATGCTATTATTTTTTAAGTTACATCTTTAAACGTTTCAGTGTCATGCCAACTCCTGGTAATGCTTTCACTAGACTTCACGAGACAAAAAAAGCCCTAGAAAACAGAAAGCTGGTAAGCAATAACTGATCAGAGAACTGAAAGTCATAAGACACACGATGTGTGTTTAAGGTTCAAGAGTTCTAACACACTAAGAATTTCAAGAGGTGCATGTCTGAAAATTTTTTCTGCACTCTGAAGGTCATCTGGCTGAAGAACAGATTTCCCTTCTCTTACAAAAGGTCTCTTCCTTGTGTCCTTAAAGCGTCACAGCTACAAAATTCTTACTGTATTAGAAACCAGATCTCTACAAAGAAAACCACTTCAATAACTTCTTCAGCACTACAGTTCAAGGAAAACATGGAAGGCTACAAGTTACATTTGGTAACAAAGAATATGTTTGATGAGGGTGGGGATAAAGATCCATCATTTGGTTTCATCATGGATCTTCAGGACAAAAACACCAGAGCATTGCTCCATCACCAACTTGAAGCCCTAAGATCCTGCTCACCTATGTTCTGCCTAAGGAAGCGAGATTTTGTTGCAATGGCATACAATGCACCCACAGAAAACATCTGCTTTGAGAAGATGTCAGGACCTCTTCAAAAACAGCTCATATCTAGGTCAGACAGGTGTTTTTTTCATTTAATTCTATTGCTAATCCTATGCAAAAACTGTGAAAATCTGCACAAAGCTGTGCTGATGAAACTGGAATATTCTATGACCTTTTTTTCAACTCTCACCTACTCTAACAAGACTGAGATCCCAAAACTCTGATACCAGTATTAGGCAGGTAATGCAGTATTCACAACTTGACAACCTCCTCTGGAAATTCAGACAAGAAAATTCTTAATTCAAACCTTTCCACTTCCTTCCCTAAAAAAATAAATTCATTTAATGAAAAGAGCAGCCTGGGCAAGCAACCGACAGCTGTTAGAAATCCTAAAATAAACAGCAGATTTTTGTAAAGCAAGACAGACAGTGCTACAAAACACTGCATTCATGCCAGTGCTGGCCAAGGTTTCATGACAAATTGGGCAGCTTGCATTCAAAATAACTCCACAGCTGATGAAGCAGATTAGCTTCAGGCAAGTCATTTCCCCTGCACTGTTACTCCTTGCTCTCTCACCCCGTGCAGAAAGAATTCTGCACAATCAGGACTGTGCATTCAGAGCACAGACTTCAAACAGCTCCTGTCTCCTGAAAGCAAGGCTCAGTATTACCAGTTATTCCCACTCCTGCCCCACACAAAGTATTTTAAAAGCTCAGAATTCAAAATTATCTCCAGTGGCCTATGACAACAACAACAATAAAAGCTACAAAGACCAACACAGACCAAATATTTTTTGAATGTAGATGATGGAACACAAACATAAATCAAAAGTCTAAATTCACCACAGCTGAGAATCAATCTCTATCAAGAAATATTGATATGTTTTCAGACACAAAAGGAAGTCATACAAAACAGCATGCAACCTCTATTATTTATTGTGCTATTCTCTACCATTAGTAACCATCTTCAAGTATAACATGCAAAATTAATCTCTAACCAGCTTTTTTCATGTGTCTAAATAAATCCCAGAACAGTAACACTTGGCTTCCAAACAAATGCACTGGCAAACACTGTGTTTACTGAATGTATCAGCATGACATGAGGCCAATTTTTGGGGGGCTGATGGGAAAGTTATTGCCTGAAAAGAATAAAGGATAAAGCATTCTCACCTCTACAGGCAAAAAAAACCCCACAACTGTCAGGAGCTAGAAGAAGGTATCACCTCTTAATACCACCAACTGGAAACCAACAGAGATTTAAATATCTATTTCATAAATGCAATTAAAAAGAAGTTAGATATCAAAATGCTTTTGAAAAAAACTCTTACCTGACTCCTTTCCCTCTCCTTTGGTTTTATAAAAATCTCCCCAAATCTAACCTCAGGTCTGTGGCTTTATGGGAGGTTACAGAGCTCAGTCAGCACTGTCCTTCAAGTCCAGATTCTCCCACCACAGTTCCAAGGTGCAGCAGAGCAGTCCCCATCCAGCCTGAAATGCCTGCCAGACACAGGCTTGCAATGGTGGCAGTACCCAGCCTGCCTTAGCTCTCAGCCCCCAGAGAGGTAAATTTTCTTCCACTGGAGGTAAAGCATTCATCTGATCATTTGTTAATTAACTACAGCTGGAGAAAACCCCTCTTCTAACAAGAAAAAAAAAAAAACCTTCCATTTTCCTTATATCACCTGTAGGGCAAACAAAATGGGCAAAACAAAACTGGGTACAAATGCACATGAAGCAAGCAGCCGTCTACAGAATGCTTACAGAGGAAGGGTTAGTTACAAGCACATCTGTTATTTTCAGTGCACAAAAATAATACCAAAAGCATCACTGGAAAACTGTGAGGCACTGATTAACTGCAGTCCACTGCATGACTTTGGCTGGGCAAATTAATAATATCATCCAAGATCTCCCCAACAGCACAAGACTGAAGCAGAGTCAACCATCTTCCGAAAATGTCCACAGAACACAGTTCCTATTCATTACCAGACAGGCAAAACTAAATCCCTGTCCTTGAGAAGGATAAGCAGCTTAGCTGACCCCATGCACTACTGCTTTAAATGCAAGCAAGTAGTCAATGAAACTTTGATGCATTCTAGGTGAAATACAACTACACCTTCTGTGCAAGACATGCATAAAGAGGCCTAAGCTACAAATATTTTCACCTGGAGCTCTGGTAAACAGATTTACCAGCTACATTTCTTTTTTCCTCACATCTCAGCATTCACTGACCTAAATATGAGGTACAAAATGGAATTGCATGCAATATGCAACAGGAACTGTAAAGAGCTCTGGAGAATTGCTAAATGATGCCCCATAGGCTTCAAAAATGTATTAGCTTCTCAGAAAAACAGTAATTTCATTTGTACACCTATTAATGACATATTACCTGCAGGACTACCACGAAGCTTCAATATCAAACCCTTACCAAGTATTTTTCCATCAGTAATAATTTCCTAAAAGCATGGAACTTGGGCATTCAAGCCATCATCAAGCTATTCACTTAGCCTTGAGCATGCATTAACAAGACTTCATGTTTGTACACTCTCCAAAGGATCAGACAGGTGTGATTTTACCATGTAAGAATTCCAGTATAGGGATATTAAAAAGAAAATAAAAATACTCAAGAATAAGTCTCAAGAATTACAACTGGTGATACAGAAAGTCATGCAAATGGGAATACATGCAGAGAACAGCAAACCTGAAACAGGGCGTGGACAGATTCCATAAGGCCAGACAACACCCAATACTCACAGGTTCAGAAACTTTTCTGTACTACAAAGAATCTCGTTTTGTCACACACATTGGCAAGATGCCATCAAGAATGGCTCTAATGCACACAAGCATTATTTTAATGAGTATCTCTAAGAAAGAGTCTAGATAATATCTTGACTACTTTTATTTTAAGGTCGACTCACTCTTTCTTGCCTTCTGACTGGGGAGACATGCTCAAAGCAGCATCTTTAGAGATCTCCAGTCTAATGAACAGAAAAGCCACAATTCACTTTTTCCACTAGTTTATCTGCAGGTGGGTTGGGGGGTAGGAGCAATACTAATTGCATTTTAAAACATTGGTGTTTTCATCTTCAGGTCTCCATCAATGAATTATTCATGTTTACCACCAATATTTCTGGATAGCAAAGAATGATGACCATCTGCTTAAATTTTTCATTTCTCTGAACAGAGGAAGAAGCCAGAAGCAGGGCCCAGGTGTTCACCTGCCCACTGCTGCAGCAAGTCACCACATAAATGTCTTGGGAGAGGAAGTACAAGAAAAAGTTCCCCTGGATGCCTCCCTGTAAAGACTCACTGTTTGCAGAGCAATTTATCATGCTACCTATTTATATTGCTGGAAAAAAAAGGTCAGTGTCTTTTTTGATATTTTTTTTATGTCTGAGGTCCCTCTTGTTCATTCTGTCAACTATGTTCTCCCCTCCAGTATCCAGCTTTTCTCCCACAAAGGGACAGGATTTCTTCTGAGGACAGATATTTTTGTTCCTGCCTCCACCTTATCAATTTATCTTATCCCTTTCTTTTACAGGCCGATTTTTAACTCACAAGAAAAAGAAGCTTGAAAGCCCTACTGTATGTCTCACAGTCACAGGATAAACCTGGGAGACAAAAGAAAGGCAAAAAAAGAGTCACAGAGACATCAAGAAATAATAGTCAGGTCCCCCTGCTTGCAGCAGCTGAATGAGAATGTTAAGATTTTGTTTAAAGACACTACTCCTGCAATCTTTGCAGGTTTTCTCCTTCTATGGAAAGAGAATGTCTTAACTTCCAATTTTTTTCTCACATCAGCAGAGATTTAGGTAGATAAAAAAAAAATCAACACAAACTTTTTCCAAATTAAACACATTCAGCTTTTGCCCAATTGATACTGGTAAAAACTGGCATCTTCATTTTTCTTACTTTTTTTTTCTTCCAGCAATCTAGGAACACTAATAATGATTCATTGTAGAAGGAATATTTTATTAAAACCAAGTACTTTTCATAGAATCACTTTTCTCAAAATATGCAATTCCAGAAGATTTTAATTAATGGGTATATTGCAACCTGACAGAGGTCCTTTGTTTCACTCTTTTCAAAGACAATGTGCTTCCAGCTGTATGGAAGCAAATATAGATGAACTAAAAATAATCAAAACAGCAAAGTTGCACAAGTCTTGCCCATAGTGTTTAAAGCACGTGGAGAAATGTGGTCAAAGACATCACTTTCAGTCTATTCTGTTAAAAATGCTATGCAGCTAGAAATAAAGAAGAAATAAAGAAGAAAAGATGCATCAACGAACACACTAACTGTGAGAAGAATGAGAATCTTCTGATTAGTAATCTTACACTTACTGCTCAAGACTACACAGCTTCAGAGGAGGCAATTTAAAAATGTGTGATATGGCATTTTGAAATTAGAATCAGTATTGAAAGCATTTTGTACATTGCACACCACTGCTGTCTAATGTTTAAAAAAATAAAATTCTAAATTTAATATTTTAACTAGTTGACACATATGTGCTTTGAATTTTACACTTGGAGGGTTTAGAAGGATGTTACAAAACAGGAGGAGGGAGGAAAGAGCTTAATACAGATAAAGCACATTACAATAAAGTTGAAAAAAATAACTTCTAGCCATGGCACTACTTTATATTAGTTTTATAACTGCTTTACAGTCTTCCACTTAGATAGCTAGTACAAGAAGTTGTTGGTCTAAAAGGAGAAATTAAATTTTAAAGACATTATTCAACTTGAAGAACCAAAGAATAAATAGGTTTTGACTCTTTGTAAATGCTTCTTATATAAAAACAAACAAACAAAAGCTTCCAAATCAATTATCAGTATTCTAAATAGCCAAACATTGACTCCAGAAGTTCATTAAAGTCTGCAAACATCTTTTGAAACTGTACATTCCTTGTTTTCCTCTGGAACAAAGGATTGTATATTACCTAGGACACAGAATATTTAAGAGGAGACACTCTTTGCTCCTGGTTTATAACTGGCATAAGAGACACTGTTCAAATCACTGATGTCCATTTCTGTTCCTTCAAAGGTTTTGCTGGGGAAGGGAGAGAAGAGGGGCTTTGTGTGTTTGTTTAAAAGACTGCAAAACAGGGGTTGACTTCAGAGAGAGGAAAAAAGGGGCCTGGCCACAAGTCAACAGGTGAGTTCTACTCCCATAACTCATATGCTGAATGATTTTTGCTTTGGGTATATTAATACTTCTAAACAAACCTTCCTAAGTTTGATCAGTTCGCTTCTCATTTCTTCCTTCCTCACTGAAGAAATATAGACTGTACAAAAGGGGCTCTTTTTCTACATATAGGCTATGCTGTGGATTTGTTGCTGTTCCTCAAACTGAACTGGAACTCCCAAACTGCAGATTTGCATATTAAATCACACTTAACTGGTGGGTCTTCAAACATATAGATCATTTCACCATACTAGCACTAGAAGCAACACCCAACCAGAGCAGGTGGAGCACAGAATCTACAAAACCCCAACACAATCCATGAAACTGGGAGGGCACCTCCATCTATTGAACAAGCCTACCTGGCTTCTTGAAACCTCCCATCACTTCGTGAACTCATCAATTCAGGGAAAAAAAATCCCTAACAGGGAGAAGGAGAGATAAAGAAATGGAGATGAAACAAAGGCAGAGCACAATTCAGAGTCTAGATCAAGCCTGAACCCTTATCCTTCCTCCCCCACAGGTAAATATGCCATGGAAAAAATAACCCCTGCAGCTTCACTAAGACTGAATTGCAAATAGAGCCTCTGTGATCTCTGGTCATTCAGCAACACAGGGATCTCCACAAAGTGAATGGAAAGAGAATATAAACACAAAAAGAAAAATCCATGGAAGCCAGAAAAAAAGATGAGTAGAAAGATGAGACAAAACAAAATGAAACACTTCCCCATAGAAAGGCAAGACATCAAAATAGGCAAGACTTTTTGGGAGGGGAAAAACAACTTAACAACTTAAAGGGAAAGGCCAAAAAACCATAGGAGAGATAAAATTGGAGCAGCAATTTAAAATCTCAGTAGTAAAAAAGTATTTCCTGATAGCTTCTTTATGTGGTTTCTTCAGTACCTATTTCTGAAGAAATTATCTCAGAAAGGCACAGGAAAATGCAAATGAAGAGACTAATGTGAGAAACATTCTCAATTTGTCCATCTTCCAAAAGACAGAGTTATTAATGCATCATGAAACCACCTTTTTTTAGAGACAACTTCTGAAATCTGCATTCCAGGTCTGAAACCATGTACTTAATTATGCCTTGTCTTGACAAACCACTGTCTATGCAGCTTCTTTGTGGTGTCTTCAGCAACAAGGAACCAATGTCCCCTTTATAGCTTGTATTTATTATAAGGCAGCAAATCCTTTCCTCAACTTGAAGTTTTGCTTCTGCTTCCTAGCAAATCAACATCATCACCAGCTATGGATTAGAGCATAAAAGTAGGTGAAATTCATTTACTAGGGTGAGAAAATATAGGGAGCCATATATTCTACCAGCAGCTAAGCCCTCATTTTCACATTACCTTTGCTCTTTGGACAGCTCATCTCTGTTAATTTCATAACCACTTTTATCTTATCATCAACATTTATATCTTTAGAATTCTGTTCCTTCTATAAAGAAACTCACTGGGAAGCCATATAACACCTTTGCTCAACAGCTACTGTTTTGGCATTTTACTAATGAAGCTGGATATACTGTAACAGATATATTTCAGCTAGAATAGATTTGTCATGTGTTGTATTAAATTAGGAAACACAACAAACAAGACATATTACACCTGTACCTCCCAGAAGTGTGAGCTGACTGCACAATCTCCCTCTTAATAGCAGAGGCACAAATAAAGTAGGAAAAAAAAAAAAAACAAAACCAGTTGTAATCTATAGTAATGGCCAGTAACAAAACAGCAGCAAACCATTTCCAGCTTCACTAGGCTCAAAGAGTAGGCACACTTTGGGATGATACTAGCATTCTTATCTGATAATACCATGAGTCTGAAGAGCTCAGTATGAATTTGAAAGAGACTAAATATTGTTCAAGCAGTAACTTGAAAAAAGAGCAGGAAGAAGGGTTAACTTGAATTTCTTCATTACTGGCAATCCTGAGGAAGAAGCAGTGCTCTCTAAGCATTCATTCTTTTCCTGTATAAATTAATTAAAATCAGTCACTGTCATTTTACCAGTATAGACACTGCTCAGACTTTGATCTCTAAACTGATCATATCTTCACCTCAGGCTCTGTATATTCTCTGCCAATGATCTTCTCTATACAGCTGGTAGTTTTGAGGCACTGTGCCCAAAACTCCACATTGTGGGTGCTCCTAACATTCTGAAAGAACAAAAGCTGTCTGGGGCTGGATAATGAGAATATTTTCTAAGAGAGCACTACTCGTATCGATTCTTAGTCAAGTCTCAAGGGGTTTTGCAATACAGTATACAATAGTTCAAGCTTACAGTAAAGGAAAGGGAAAAAGTCAAGTTTTCTCACTAGCTGCCTACCGAATACAAGCTCAACACAACTCATCAGCACACTCCCAACCAAATCCACTGTGAATTAATAAATATAAAATGAGTAACTATATTGTGAAGACACTATTTAGCAATCCTACAGTATTAATGGCAGCTTCTTAAATGTTTGGTAAATATTTATGCTTAGGAAACTGTGAAACAAAAGACAAAGGGTGGGAAAGAGCTTAGAAGCTTTCAGGAAGAAACAAAGGCACAGTGGGTTTGAAGAGATAATGAGTGTACTTGAACACTTATTCTTAAAAATTCTATCACAAAAATACTTATGTGAAGATAACAGATGATAAAATATTTGCAGAAAGACTACACTTACTTCAATTACCAATGAAAAAGATGACTGCTTTAAAAAGCAAAAAAGGCATGAGAGGATCATAATTGTTCCTGGGAAAGGACAGACTGTCCAGAAAAGTGGGGAAAAGGCAGGTGGGTGCATTTGTTAGTGGATGGGTAACAAACTGGTGGAAGGTAATTTGACATGTAAGAAAAAGAGTTGGAGTTACAAACCAACTCTAAGAACCAGACAGTTCTGAACACACTGCTGGACATTGTATTTCCAAACATCCATTCACCTGAACTACAGAGCAGAATCCTCTGTCTGCTTGTGCAGTGAAAGCCTCTAATCAATCATGACCAAATATCAGTCAGAAGCAATACACCACTCAAAATTAAAAAACACAAGGGGTAAAGCAAGCAATCAAGGCAGTTAACAAGAGAACAGGGCATTCATAAAACAAACATTCCAATTCATCACAGGACTCCCAGTACTCCCAAAACTGACAGGTTTCCTCCAGTATTTCAGTGCAGGTGAATTAGTGGAGATTAAGAGCAGTTTCAAAACCTAAGGATATCCACGAAGTGGACACAATGCATTCCTTCTTCACACTGGCAATTCTACACTTAAGGATAAAGTCCCTTTCAAGAGTGTAATATAGGAAGACTGTAAGAGGACTTTACCATAGCAGAAATTAAATGAGGGAAAAATCAGCCAATTACATCAGACTATTTGTCTGATGCAACTACTCAAGATACCTGATTTTATAAAGAAATCAGTTCCAAGGATTGTATTAGAAAAACTCAAACATTTCTCTCCCCCTTCCATCATCTTTCTAGCAAACCAATGGGGTGATTCACAAACAAGTGATTAACTCATCATTTTTGGCAAACCTCTGCAGTGAATAGTGTGTATATTTGCAACAAGTTACCCCAAGTCTTATTATTAAATTTCCAGTAAGCATGACAGTAATATTAAAAAATACCCAAGAAGAATATAAAAACTTGCAAAAAGTAGGAAAGCCATAACTGGTGTCTGTGCAGGTAGTTTGTTTTTTTATTTGTTTGTTTAAGAGACAGCCAACAGCACTTCCACCAGTCCTAAGGGGATTCTCTTTGAACCAAGTAATGAAGAATTAGACACTTTCAAGGACAAACTGAAAACAATTGAAAAAGCTAGAAATCCTTTCTATTATGTAACTTGTCTGACTAATTCCACACCAGAACACAGGCTGATGTCCAAACTGGAGGGAAAGACTAACAGAATATAGTTCCTCTTGTTTTCTCTTAGCATTTAACAGGAGAACTTAGTTCCTAACCTCATTTTTTGTTTGCATAGGCAACACGACACAGTAAAATAGCAAACTGTGGAAATAAAAACACACAGCTCAATTTTGAATTATCACATTTCAAATGACTCATTGCAAGTGACAACCTCAGGACCCAGCAACTTCTGTGTTTTCCAATTTAAAAACACTGTCAAGAAGAGGCATTAAAATAACAAAATGGGTACAGGAGTTCTGAAATCCAAGGAGATTCCAGACAATGACAGATATCACATCAGACCAGACTTACTGGCAACATAACTGTGTACAGTAAAGAACCTGCAAGTGTTCCACATTGGTAGTATCACATGTGACTGCACAGTGTGAATAAATAACTATTTAGGCCACAAATCCACATTCACATTCTTCTCAAAATAACTCTGACCAGAGCCTGGGAATTGCCAGCGAGGGCCTTAAAGGAGGCAACAGTATCCTTTCAAAACAAACAGTATCCTTTCCTGTTAGACCCTTATACAAAGGAATTAGGTATCTAAAGATAAAACATGAAATACATTAACCGAATATAAGCAATAAAAGCCTTGTCTATGCAAGTCTGCAGAACCCAGAACAGCAACATCTCAGTATGGTGTAAATAATTACAGTTATCACAGCAATATTAGCTATTGTGTTTTACATGTCAGGAAAGAGCCTGGAGATTGCAAATAGGCACAATCTACTGGAGTGTCTTTTCCTTTTAACGCAACAAGTGGGTGACAGCAGAGAGAGCAACTGCTGCTTGATTTAATTCGGTCAAGAGAGCTCAAGGATCTAGGTCAAGACCCAGAAGAACATGCACTCATACACTGAATCAGTGAGGAAAAGTTGGCTAGAAGCATCTCAAAGCTGATCACCTTTGTAAACATCTGTCTGACTTGCAGAGCCATACAAACCAATTCCTTACACCTCTGCCAAAACAGAGATGTCTTTATTTCCTCATTTTTAAAACTTCAGCTCCTTTCCTGCAAGCTAACACATGCAAGAAAACTTAATGCAAAACATGAGTTACATACATACATACATATATACACATATGCTTTGCCCTATGCAGAATGCTTATTTCTACATCTCAGGACTCACAGCTTTTAAAAATGCCAACGTGGTTCCCCTCTTTACAGCAACAGAATTTAAAACTTAATCTGCTCTGGAAAGCCTATGGTTAATGCAAAGTGTACTTTCTGATACTAAACTAGTGAAAACTGAACATTTGTCCAGAGCTCAACATGGCCAGATTTCAATACAATTCAATATAAATTGCATTCTCTGTTCATGTAAGTGCAATATTCAGAAGAGAATAAAGTTCTGCAGTTCCAGATAGGGGGATGTCAATGAGGCAGGTAATGGTTACAAAGCCCAGCAATAACAGGAAAAGTGCTAACACTGGCTTGAAGAAACAGGAGATAAAAGGAAAAGTAGAAAGAGCTTGTGTAATTTCTGTCAACTCTGTATCTGGGTCTGCTTAGTGCAAATATCACCTGAATTCCAGGATCATGATGCAGTAGAATAATAGGGAAAACAAGTTTTGTTAAAAAAAAAATCAAGCAAAGAGCTAATAGCTATATATGTTAATTAAAAATAAAATTCAATTGCTAATGTTACCTATTTTGCTATCTGCTATTAAATATAAATTACTATCAACAGCAAGGAAATAAAGTAACTCTTGAAGCAAGCACACTGTTGTTTGCCGACTTCTTTGTGACAGCGGTAAGGCCCTCTGCTCCACTATTGCAAAAGAAAGAGCTAATTTACTAGAAAAACGAGAAATGCCAAGAATCAGACAAGGAAAATGGACTGCATGGCTTACATGGCTTTACATGAGTAGCTTTATAGAACAAAAGCCTCGAGTGTACTCAGTCAAAGCATGTGGGAACCTATGCAGTTATTCCCAGCCAAGTCTGCAGTTTGTTCGTAGAAAACAGTTTTCAGATTTCCAACAGCAATCCCACAGGATCTACTCAGAAGAGCAGCACCACAATACCAGGAGTGCACCAGGTGAAAACTCACCTAAAAGACAGCTTTGCCTTTAGAAGCCCGGTGAACTTAACAGTTTCAATTTTTAGCCAGAAATTATCCCGACAATGAACCCTACATAGGAATTCTCTCTGCTGCTCTGACTTTCCTTCTGCAGATCTCCTCACCTACCATCCCCCTTGCCCCACAACTTCCACGAATCCAAAGAGCATCCCAATGAAAGGGGTGACCTCACCTTTCATTTTGACAGTGGGGGAATTGGGTCCAGCCGATTGCTTCCTCCATCCTCTCCAGTTCTGGCAAAGGCTTTCTGCCTCAGAGATGAAGGAACAAAGAGAGTCTTCTTCAAAGCGATCGGAGTCTTCAAATGAAAACCTCTCCCCGTCCTCCCACTCTGCGAACATGAGTTCCATCACATCCGACAGGCGACGTGGGAAAAGAAGAAAGACAGGAACAGCACTGCTCGCTTTTAACAGGCGAATGGACTTGGGGCCTCTTGCAATACTTAATGTCTCGGTTTTGATTTGATCCCCATACTACAGTACCAGGAAAAAACAAAGTCAGCGCTGTCTGAGGTGGGAGAACAGGAAATAACTAAGGGGCCGCTCGTAAAAATTCCATGGGGGAAAAAAAAAAAAAAGTTATTTAAAAAGTTAAAAAATGCTTATGTCCACAGAATGTACTTGAGGCGGAGGGGGCTGGTCAGTCCATGAGAGCTGCCTCCAGGCGGGACAGGTGCCTGCCGGGCACACGGAGGGTCCGAAGGCTCCCGCTGCTGCAGGACGAGGAAGGGGCCGGCTTCCTCCCGCGGGGGGGCCGCCGGTGTCTGTGCGCAGGGCCGGGTCTCCCTGAGGTTGTGCTTGTCTCACTCCCGGCGC
>JAHLSL010000018.1:19949673-19983104 GCA_025920805.1 Petroica traversi | reverse complement strand
GAGACAAAACCCGCCGTGTGCTGCCTGCCCGCACAACAGGGGCAGCGGGGAGCGCTGCTTGTGCCGAAATGTGGGGTTACCCCTTAACGCACCGGCCATGGGTTGCGTGAGGTAGAAATCGCTCAGCTGAGATCAGCTGATGGGAGGTGAAAGGAATTTATGAGTTCTCAGTAACGTTTTCTGTTAGAAAAAAATACAGCGGGAAGAAAGGTCAAGGCGGGAAAGGGAAATAAATGAGGGGACTGTGGCTGGAATAAGCCCTGTCCGAGTGCAGTGCCCGCAGGCACGGCCCAGAGCGGCCTCGCTCCCTGAGCCCCAGGGCGAGGAGGCGCCTGAGGGGCTGCCCGAGGCTCAACAGCTCCAGAATTCAAACAGGGAATACAACTCTACCAGGTCCGTCAGGAACTGCATAGGTTAACTAAGGTCTTCCTATCCTACCCACTCTGAAAGCAGAGTGAGGTTCTTTATTTTTATTTTTTTTTCTGTATTTCCTGGAGGTCTACTTCGTTGCTTCATTGAGAGAGTTGGCTGGGAAAAAAACACCAAAGTTTGAGTACATGTCAGCCAAACAGCTGGACCTACACCTCCCTCCCTGTGTTTGTACAGAAGGGAAAAGCAAATTATGGGGCAGGGGGGAAAAAGCTGAGGGAAAAAGAATGACATACTAAGGCATGGTAAATGTAGAATCTGTGGAGAAAGCAAAGATACACAGAGGAATTTAATACTTTGTGCAGTGTTGCACTAAAGAAGGATTTTACCTTGGGAAAGATGTTTCCCTAGTGAGAAAAAAGCATTTAGAAGATTGTAGGGATTTCAAAGAATAAAATAATACTGCTGAAATTTTGAAGAGTATCTTGATGGGGAAAAGGAAGTTTAAAAAAAAAATATGTTGTGTCCAAGAAGTGAAGAGCTAACTACAGGTGAAATTCAGCACCGTCTTAGATGTTGTGGCACTTGAAATTACTGAAGTGGGCAGGGAAACTCAGTGATGCCATAAAAGTAAATCTGCTCACCGATATCTTGACAACATTATGTGCAACACAGCACTGTTAGATTTTACCTAAATCCAGTAGAGAATACACATTACATCCAGAAAGGGCAGAGGAGGGAGGAATATTAGGCAGTATTAATTATAAGGGGGCTTCAGGGGGAATCAAACACTGTGTTTGATTCCGTTAAATGGTAACAATCCTCACTCCCATTCCTCCTTCCAGCTTTGGGATACCACCATCTCCAAGTTTATGGAGATTCTCAAAGAAATCCAGCTTTCACTGTCTTAAACATCACAGGCTGAAAGCATAGAAGAGGTGATGAAAATAATGAGACAAACGAAGCAGACTGAACATTTGCACTTTTATCATAAAGTGCATTTCAAGACCCTGTAAAAACATGACTTCTGGCTTGTGCAGACCAGCCTGGGTGTGTTGATGCCCTGGCCAACATGAAGGAATGCAGGTGTGAATGCTTCACTTCTCCTTGGCCCCATGGCTTGGAAAGGCACACAAGTTCATAAACACTCATCCATTTTTTTCCAGCTGACTTATTGCATGAGACAGGCTTGTATCTTCCCTTGTGGATCTTCCAACAGACAAAAACTAGACAAAAGCTAGAGACAGTGAAAAAAAAATCCAACCATTTCAGCAGAGTTCTGCTAGGAAAAAAGAAATTTGGCAAGAAATCGTGCAGAAATTACAAGGTTGCCAGTGAGATGCTTTCTCACTTACAGGGATGTACTTATTTTTTTTCCTTTCTCTCTTATTTCAGGAAAAGGAAATTGCTGTTCAGAACTCCTCTGCCTCTAATGTAGGCAGTTTTCAGAATGCAGCATTCCATATGAGAGAGACACATGCGAGTGCACGCACATACCCTAAAGCAGAATTGCAACATTTACATTTGTTTCCTGTCTTAAGCTCTCTCTGGGGACTAAAAATCAATGAGAGTCTGCATTGCACCCCAGAAGTGTCTGCTTTTCACTGGTGAGTCATGTGCTACTCTACAAGTCATATCCAGCATGGTTTTTATTTCTGATTGCATGGAAAGTAAAACACATCCTTGCTATGGCTTGAATCTAATACAGACTCAATAACAAAATACAGCTCTCTAGAGATTTTCACTGCTAGTGCAGAGGGACCCAGCTGTTCAGCTCCATTCTGACTCAACAAAGATTTCATTGTCTCTTTGCATGCGATAATGCACTCAGAAATGACAAGCAAAGGCAAATTCTAAAAGCACACATATGGCTTTGTGTCTAAGTAATATATTGGATGTGCAGAATAATAGTTTCTTGTGCTCTGGAACGATGGCACTGTGGCAAACTGCCAAAAGTTCCTGTTCCTCCCAGATGATCACTGTTTCATGCTATACTGATCACTTAATTAATAACTAATAATAATTAATAACAGATACTAAACATTTCTACAGACATAACAACCAGCCACTGCTATTTATTTCAAAACACTAGGCCTGTACAACAGATGGAGCAAGTAACTGTTTTAGCACAAAAGAAGGGACAGTGCACAGCTCATTGCTCCTTGCTCTGCTTCTAAAAGATGCACAGAGCTTTTGCAGACAATGCATACTGGGAAGCTGAAAGCAAAGCTGGCCTGAGGAATCACAAGCTAAATTTCCCCCATTTGGATTGAGGATTTTCTAATCTCTGACTAATCTTTTCCACAGAAGACTTTGAACTGATGTTGTCCAAGTTTCAGTCTCTGGGATCTTAGAGAATATGAACATAGGCCTGATGAAAGCCTTATTCAAAACTGAATTCACCATTTGTGAGATGAGTGACTGGTATGGACATACAAACATGGAAAATAGAATCAGTAGGGGAACACTTTGCTACAGCTGTTAAAATTACTGAAATACAGCAGGAGACAACAATTATGGCTAAGACCTCATGTATGAACATAACTGCTACTCTTCGGAAAGAGAAGGTGGCATTTACAGATAATATTGCCTGCAAGGATTACTGAGCATATGTTGCCTGGCATCTTGTATTTCACAGGATACAAGTATACTTTCCTCTTCCTTTCACACTAACCTGCAGGAGCATTTGTTTCTGTTTTCACACTTTCTTCTGCCATTACCAAAGCTGACAAGTCTGGCAGGGTCTAATATGCACTATACATTCTCAGATAAAAGCACCAAGCTAAAGGGAACTGAAATGTTCTCCATTTTGCAGAGGGGAAAGAAAACAACCCTTACACTGCAAGTCCTCTTTTTTCTCAGTCAATATCACATTTGGAAATTTCCTCAGCCAATATGAAAAGATTGTGAAAGCAGTATGATAACTCTGTTCTTTGTCTACAGAGCAGGTTGGGTACATCATTTATGGAAACTCAACAACTGATAATTCAGGTTGTCTGGAGAGTGTATTACCCAAACTAGCAACGTTATGCAGTTGAAAGCTTCCTGAGTACTCCAAGAAGCCTCTTTTGATGCAGGAAAAATACAGTTTCCTTGGCTTGTTTTCAGTTCACCAAAAAATAATCAAGGAAAATTGCTAAATATGACACTCTAGCAAGCTACAATTTTAGAAATCAAAAATGGTAATTAAAAGTAATAAGTGCTGCAGTAGCTGGCCCTTAACACATCTTTCATGCAGAAGACAGGTTTCTGTATTTTGTTGAGGGTAGAGTCAGCTGGTAGGTAAAATATAATTGTTGGGGAATATAGGAAGCCCATTTGTTCATGTCACGGCCAACATACACTGCTCTGTAATGAATGCAAGCAGATCTTGGCAAACTGAAGTAATGCTCTGCTGTAGGTACCTGCTTCTCACATCTTCAGGAGCAGAAGTTTGCCCCATGCTATGGAACCAGCTCCTTCAGATGAAACTCATCATAGCAGTATTTGTACTATAGCTGCTTCTTAGCAGTAAAGTCTTTCAAAATACAAATAACAGCTACATTAGTACTTAAATATAGGGATAAAAGATTGCTAGGAAAAGGTGACTCTAAAATGCAAGACCAACAGTAAACAATATGGACAGTAAAATGGTATGTATTCTCCACAGCCTTTCCCTAGAGAACTAATCTAGCCATGGAGTTAGGGATGTGAGGAGTTTTATTTTAAAAATTGAATTCATGCTACCTCTCATCAGATCCCAATGGGAAGTTCATAATCAATCAAACTGTCAGTCTAACATAAGGTTCTCTCTTACAAATAGTGTGGTTGCTACAACCACGCAGCAACGTTTCATTTAAGAAAACACCTGACAAGTTCTGTGCTCATGAGTGTGGGTAAGGGTCAGTGCTGTTCCAGTTAGTTACATTTGTTTAACTGACCTCTTTGGTGTAAGAAAGAGGAGACACTAGCAAAAATATTGTGCATGTCATGATTCCTGGACTGCTAGATACAGACATAACATCTCAGTCACTTTTCTTTTTCTGTAATAAGTGAGGGAATTTTTTTTTCCTAGACTTACTGACTTGAGCAAGTATGATTTATTGCAGGTTGCTCTGTAAAACAAATCAGTTAAGCCTTAAAATTATCTGAATGCTTGTTGGTAAGAAGCCTTCACCTATTTTACCTGCAGATCTCATATCCCTGGTGTATGCAGGAGGCAAGCTCTTTCAACAGGATCCTCCTTTATGAGACTTAGGGATTCCCAGATTAAATCAGCTGTTTCTATTTTCATCTCTCTAGGTAGTGACCAGCCCTTAGCAGGTATTGACAGCTGGTTGTTCTGTGCACTGCCTCAAAGGCTACTGGCTTTTTTAGTCAAATATTCATTTCCAGCCATGTTCCTGCAAAATGCTGTGACAAAACTTTCTATAAAGTTTCTATAAAACTTTCTATCCAAAACTTAAATGCATGTCCCAAGATAATTACTTCACACGTCTTCTTGGGGGAAGGTAACTAGATTTGTGTAATTCTGTCATCATCTTTAGTGTTAAATCTAGCAAACTGTATTTTATTTAGGGTGGTTAAATGCAATAGTAGTAGGAGTTTAGTAAGTAGTGGTGTGCTCTTTTCTTATTTCTTCAGCAGTCTTGTGTGTGGACACTCCTGACTCATCTAAACAGAGCCATCTGATTCAAATAGTGTATCATCACTAAGTGTCAACCACGAAGTTGCATCAGTTTAACCAAATTGTTAAACCCATGTAACTGTGAAGACAGGCCTTGCAGGAAAAGAAACATTTCTTAAATATTAATAAACCTAGCTGTGGCTTAAACATGTGGGGAGTTAAAAGGCTTTCTGTTGAGACTTCAGCATAATTGTGCTGAGTAACAGAATCTGCCGCTTCGTCTTGCAAGAGATAACAAAACGGTAAACCTGAAGCAAAGGAGCTTTTCTCTGGTATGTTTGATTACTGGTTCTAGAACCCCATAATCAGAGGTTATATTCCTACTTTACCTCCAGCAAGCCTGTACGTGCAAGTGGGGAAAGGAAAAGAGTAAGGAACTCACCCTTAGAGCACATTTTCTTTTCATACAGCTGTGGTTTACACAAAGCAGATGAGTTAAATTGCAAAGAAAAGGGTTATTTTGTTGTTCGAAGTGGTTTTGTCCTATTTCCAAGAAGAAAGTGACAGAAAAGTCTGAACTTTTGCAGTGGTTTCAGCTGAGTTGTTCACTTACATTGCCACAGTAAATGTCCCCTCACTCCCAGTCTCTGCAGTGACAAGGGCACGCTGTCCAGGCTGGCAGGTGGGCACACAGGACAGCTGCTGCTGCAGGTCCCCTCCTCATGGAAACCCTGGCAGTACCTGCTGCTGGCTCTTGAGCCCCAGGGCTGCCAGGGGCTGGGAACCAAAACATCAACAAATAAATCCCAAAACACTTCCCAACAGGATTAACTTGCTGAAATTTTAATTCCTGCTAACTTGTTTCTTCTGTTGGGCAGCAATTGAACATGAGCCCAGCACTGGGTCCAGCTCAGCCCTGAGAGCTGCAGCTGCCCTGGTATGTGCATGAAGGCCACTGCAGATATCAAGGGATAAGAGAAGCAAGGCCTTTTGCTTAACTGACAGAGCAACACAGCTTCCCAACTTCTTATTAGTAAAGCTGATCCAAGGAAGTTGGTTTTTCCTTTCAGGTGACAGTTTTGAAAATCTGCAAAGAGAATGGTGCCTTTTATTTCAGGTAGAATGCGTGGGATTTGAGAAGGAGGAGGGAGAAGATCAAGTGGTGCACTGGGGTCTCACCAATTTGATTGAATTTGTCTGTCCTATGCCTCACCTCCATCAGCACATCTTTAATCTAAAGGTTTTTCTAAACATAAATTACTCCAGCTGGACAATCCATGTACTTAAAGATTCATTATGCTCTGTATTTCCTCTTTTACACATGAACAGAATTCCACAGAAACCTCCTGCCAATGCTAGGAACCCCTTCTAGACAGGCCAGTTTAAGAGTAAACCAGGATCCAGCTCAACAAACCAAGACAATTTGAGCAGTATCCTGTTCCCTCCACTAAAAAGAGGAAATTGCACCCAAGTAAGAAATTTTTTTATGTCAGTGGTGATACCTGTATACCTTTCTTCCTCTCTTCCAATGAATATGGTAGCTATCCTAGTTATAAAACCACATGAAGTAAAGCTCAGTATTCTCATTCATATTTCAGTTTCAAAATCCAGAGCTATCTTACATCAGGCAATCTGAAACAAGTAAGCTCATGCTATAAACTCCACCCAAGCCTTTTCACCACAAGAAGGCAGCAGACAAGTGCTTTAATGCAAAATGACATTTGACAGACTTGTAATCTTAACCACAGCTTCAACACTGTTTCTTTTCCATGCAGTGACAGCAGAAGAGCACGGCAGGACTGATGGCATGGAACAGTGCCCACTGACCGATGGAAGGCCAGCTAAAATACCTGAGCTCTGCTTCCAAGTTTTGCACAGGCAAGAAGAGAAATGCAGGTAGGGGAAGAAAACCCCAAAGGCAGATTATGAAGTGAGGAAAGTGTTAACCACAAGCAGTTCTTTCTTCAGTGAGTATATGCTGGTTTCCAACAGCAGGCTGGGATGAACTTACATACTGTAATTCTTGGAGTCTGCAGGCATCAGCTACACCAAGCCCCATTCTAACCCTAATGACTTGGAGAAGTCAGTATATACCTTGCTGGACCATATTTCAAAACAGAATTTTTTTACAGAAATTCAGGTTTCAGCAGTGGAGCAGCATGGGTAGAGTATAACAGTGTTCTTGAACCAATGGCTCATTCAAGCTGCATTTCCCTTATCCCACTTTCACTTTTCCAGAGGCTGGCTTTGACTCTTAAGAGTGAGGACACATGAATCATAGACTAAAAGGAGACTAAGTCATGCCAAACAAGTTTGTATAGAAAGATCACCTTTAACAACAAATTAGAAAGCTGATGTATTAAAGCCTGTTAACTTTTAAATGCAATGACCTGCTCTTTACCTGTTCCGCATGGCAAAAAATGTGACTTTTGAAGAACTTTTGTCTTTCAGTGCAATGGTAGCTATTGTGATTCTGACTTTGCAACATGTTTTAGCATGTTGAAGCTTCTATAAAAATAATGTTAATAGAGAAATTTAATTAACTTAACTCAGTGCTGAAAAAAAATCTTAAAATCTGCCCTTGGAACATATTCCTTTATTAAAAATAAGAGCCCCACACAGTCACAGTATAATCCATTTATTAGCATACCTCGTGAGCCATTGGTGTTGTTCCAGGGGACATGACAGCTTTGGCACTCGACTGATTTCAGAGGTATTCAGCCCTTAATAGAAAGGGATTTTAGTAGGACTCGAGTGGGCTACTAAACAAACAAGTTTTTGATGTGGAAAATTAAATGTTTTTCCAAACAAGTGAAAATGCAGCCCAGGAGATGTGCATTGGTCCAGGTCACAGTGCCTTGTTCTACAAGGAGGAGTCCCAGCTTAGTTACCACCAGAGGTGGTTCTGTTCTCTCTAGCTGTAAGAAACTCCCAGTGAGTCTATCAAGACAGTGCTAAATACCACAGTGTAGTTCATCCCCCAAAGGCTTTCATCTGATTGCTGAATATGGGCATAATAGTCTGTCTTCAAGTGATCAATGAATCACTGCAGGTCTTTTGGGGTGAAGAGACTTCTGGATATCAGCTTCAGAAAGAAAGGAAGACAGACAAAAGGCAGACCTACCTCTGTTATCCCTGAGACAGCATACACCCACTTTCCTCGTTCCTCACCAATGCCTCCACTAATACCTTTGAGAAACCAATCTGTTATTTTCTGCTACAAGTTTACAGAGATTACAAGGATAATTGGCATCCTGTCCAGGTTAATAAACAGCTGCCTGATTAATTATAGCATAGAACATAATTCGAAGAAATCATCAGAACAGTGTCAGCCACAAGGAAGTGATAAATCTTTAATGCAGCTTCAGCTGGCCAAAGTGTGGACAGGTTGGAGATTGTACCACTGCAGGCACTGCAGGTCAGGAAAACCCCAGCACTGGGGGAGCCTTTGGAGCACTGGGGCAGCCTTTGGAGCACTGGGGTATTCTCTCCAAGAGGGATACCTGCAGCACTAAGAGCTGCTCCTTAGATCCTTACAACAGCCATGTTTCTACTCCTGCCAGTGCTCCTAGCCACTCACAGTGATGTTCCCTTTCTCACACACCCATGCTGTGCCACCCTGCTATGAAAAGTTCTCTCAGAGCATCCGTGTGGCACAGTGCAGCCACCAGCAACACTGACTGAGCTCTCAGCTCCCGGAGCCAGTGCACATGCTTTATCTAGTGGACTAATGCTGTGAAGGTGGACTGTCTCAGCCCTCCATATATGTCCAAAGGTCTGCACAGTTCTTCAGGTGCTCCCTGCCCAGAGCTCCCCAGACAGACCTACAGCAATTGCTTTGAGCTCAGTGCGACTGCTGCACCTACCTGAGACACAGGGGGAACCAACCTCGGTGGGTTTTCATCCCCATGTAGCAAGGCTGCCACCAAGACCATTCTAGCAAGTTTAAAACTAGCTCCAGCATACCAACACAGCACTGAAATCACTTAGAGAATTGCCTGCTATAGAAAATTGTACTCAAATAATCAGCAGGGGTTACAGCCTCCCCTGGCAAACTGCATTCAGTTGTTTAGCAAAGCTTAAAGATCCATCAGAAAGAGAAGACACAGAGAGACAGTCAGCATGTTATCAGACACCTAGACAGTTTGGGTTGAAGAAAAACAGAGAAGCCACAGTCTTAGAAAAGGAACTATCTCTAGAATAATGCATAGCAGAGAATATAAAGCCAGACCCCTTATTTCCTCTCATGCCTGAGAACACAAGGACAGATGGTACTCAGTGAAAACAAAAGGCAATTAATTCAGGAACCATAAAAAGAAATTACGTGCTATGGAGAATAAAATTATAATGGTTTTCATTGCCAGAAAATACTGAGATTGAGAGCTTAGTTAGATTAAAACCAAAAAAATTAAACATTTGTATGGATGAAGGATGATTACATTAAATAGTTTTTAAAAGTTAGGGATATAAACTCTTATACTTTAGGAAGAAAAAGAATGACAAAAGGGTAGCACACTGTGTTTGTACAACACCTAGAGGATCAAGTATTTGTACTTCCATTTTTAATGATGATAATAGTAATGCAAGTCATTAATTTAAATGGGTCAAGAACAAAATTCCCCAAAAGGAAAGGTAGTTAAAACTTGTTCAGCACAACTCACACATACTATCTTTTGAAACATCTGCTGCTGTCCAACATTACAAAATACAGTCCAAGGGTGACTGAGTGCTGCTCATCCAAGCAGGCAGTTCCAGTAAGCCTCAGTGGCAAAGCACATGAGTTTGGTTTGGACCACAGTGCCAGGTTAAACAGTGAAGAGCCATAGCTGTATCCTGAGACAGGCCACATGAATGTAGGAGAGCACTGACAGGCTCACCTACAGCACCAGTAAGGTATAAAAGCAGTGAAAGGAGATCGGATATTTCCTTCCCTCCCCCTGGCTCATGCAGGACTTTGTTAATTACAAGGATTCTCCCAACTTTCATAGTGACAAGATCTAAGAGAAAGAAATATTTTTAACTAGAACATGGGAATTTCAGAAGAGAATTCCAGGCCTGCATCTCACTTGTGTTACATGGTAATTTATGCTAACTCTTGAATGGCCACCTGCTAAGTTAGCTTAGGGAAATAACTCACAGTGTCTTCCTTTGGGTGTTTCTATGCCTGTTGGGGTTATGGGTATAAAGTGAAAGATCAAACTAGGTTAAACTAGAGATGTGGCAGCACCCAAGGCACAGAAACTCCATTTGAGCTGCTGTAGCGTGCTGGCTCAGGGGAGGCTGAAGGTAAAATTCAAATCCCTCCCTGTTTCCCAAACAGGTACTGCTCATGCCAGTGTAGAACTTGGCATTTAATTCCCCACAAGATGAGAGGTCTGTGACATAATTGCCCTCGGTCCTCTTGGCATTTTAATTCCTGGGAGATAAGGAACAGTCTGCAGCTTGCATTTTAGAGACTCTGCCAGGAGCCATAGGCCAGCATGGAGCAAAGCACAGTGCTGCCAAGGGATCAAGTCTGGCATTTTAAACAGGGTTATCAGCACTAAGCTGTGCTGAACACATTCAGCACCTCAAGAAGAGGCACAAACGGGTCAGGTTTGTCTCAAAGGCCAGTTTGCAGGTGCCCTGACACTGAATGTTTTATAGATTCCAACAATTCTTTGTTAAAATAAAGTCTGCAGGCAGCATTTTAGAACAGTCCATTGCAACACTGGTAGCCCAACTATCCTATAATACCTGGAAAGGGTAAATGAAACTGTTCAGTTTAGCCTTCACACAAAAATCAGCCTCCTAGTCAGGTCAGCACCTTTAAATTAAGCTAATTTATAGAAGACAAATAAAAGCTTTAGGCAATCACTATTTCTTGAACTGAAGGCAATTTCTAGGATTCTGTCACCACGTGCCCTGTAATATGACACTGTTAATCCACAGACTGTGATCTGCCTTCTGTTCTTGCATTGGTAATACCCAGATTTTGGACACCTTAATGCCCTGAGTGCAAACCTTCCAGACAGCAGGTCAGTGCCTGACCCAGTTACTGCCTGCCCAAAACATGCACATCTGGCACAAGTTCACGTGTCCCATCCTGTATTAATCCTCCATGTTCGGCCCTTGGTTATACATCAAAGCTTTCTGCTCCTGCTCAGACCTGTCTTCTCTCTGCCTTATCTGTACACAGTGAGAGGACACTGCACTGCACAACTGTTAAGGCACTTAGCCCTTCTGTCTACGTATAATTTTTTACTACTCAAGAATAATATATTAACTTTAAAAAGTGCTTAAGGCACAAGAGGGAACTCTGTTCATTTGTTTGGATGAGACAGAAGAAAGAAATTGTAATATTCAATAAGCCCTGCTTTCTCTCAGCATTCTGTCTGTTCAGGCTGAGAACTACAGCTTGATGACAGTGCTTGCATACCCTCAAGTTAAGCCAGTTTACTCCCACTGAGAGGAATGAAAAGAGAAAATGCAAAGAGGAGAAAAAACGAAGCATGGCCCAGAGGTTTCAAGAACAGGACACACTTGACGAAAGCAGAAGCTGCTTTGCAGTGCACTTACTGTTTTTCACAAGGAGTGAGTAATTTGCTTGAGGTGTTTCTATACCCCAGGAGTAATTCCATGTTCCATGGAAAACTGTGAACACAGAGACATTAAAGACTAGCAGCACAAACAAAGGGCAGCTAATAACTGCAATGTTAAGGGACCAGCAAGAAGTCCCCACAGTGCTGTTAAATCATGATTCAACACCTGAATGTTTGAGATTAACATTACATTTGGATTTAAAGAAAAAAAAAAATAACATGTCTATTCAGCCACTTGAGGTCACATTTTTAAGTTCTTCATAGTAATCATGATGGCAAGAAAGCTACTGCCTCTCACACCAGCAACTGATTCTAGAAGATGCTGCTTTAAGTAAACAAAAAAAAAGCCCAACCACACACACAAACTACTATAGCAAAAAAGCAGCAATAAAACCATAGCATCTGGCAGCTGGAAATGTGTGACAGGATTACAGCAGGAGGGACAAGCATGTCTTATTCCCTGCAGACACTTGAAAGGGATTGTATGGCAGTAGACCTACTATTCAGAAGAGAAAAGGTTCCCCCTAGAGACATAACAGGGAAGCTAAAAAACCCAACTGTTGGCTTGTTCCACAGTTCAGGTCAAATCTTCTGATTGCTGGAATTGAAGAGAGCTGTTACAAAAAATATCTGAAGATTTCCACTATGCTAGCACCTGGTGCCATCTTCCAAGCATCTCACCTCTCCTTGCAGCATGTTTCAGCTGTCCAAACAACCAACCTTTAATAGATTTGCAGCAGTAGGTATCTCTCTCTACTTCTGCCATTTCTGTGTGCCAGGGCAAAAGAATAAGTGTGATGCATGAAAGAATTCAGGTATTTAGAGCAACGTATTCTGATCATTGTTACCATTGCGCACCTGCTTTCTCAGTTTACAGATTACAGACTAAAGTGAAACCAAAGACTTTAAAGAATCAGTCATAACTATTTTGCTTCCAGTTCTACATTAAAGTCTTTTGCCAGTGTCCAATGATAAAACAAGTCTCCATCAGTGACAGACCTTCTGCTGCTGCAGGACAGCAGGACCATATGCTGAAATTCCTACAGTTCAGTCATTTTCACTTTAGCTTGGTCACTTTCTTGATCCAGGGTACGAATTTGCTGACCTTTGTGTACACACCAGGCGAATCCTTCCGACCACAGCCATACCCCCAGGAAGTGATGCCCAGAATGATCCAGCGTCCATTTGGTCTCTGACACATGAGTGGCCCTCCACTGTCACCCTGACAGCTGTCCACCCGTTTGTCTTCAGACAGGTTTCCAGCACAAATCATGCGGTTGGTGAACTTCCGCCCATAACGGGCCTCGCAGTCCTCCCGTGGGAGAAGGGGCACCACCCCCCTGCAGAAGGGTTCTTGAATAGGACTTCCCTGGAATAAAACAGACCAGCCAGACTGATTTGTGTACAGGCAACAGTAGCGACCTGGTGCAACAGTGCTCCCTACAAAAACAGGCACTTTTACATTTCACAACAAGTCTGCAGTACAGAAATAGGCTGAGCTCAGCATCTCTGAACCATGAGAACTTCAGGATACAGTGATGCCAAGCCGGACCACAAAAAAAGAGCTGTAAGATCAAAGATGTGGGGAAGAGGGTTGTAGAAAAAGGCTAGATCAAAGAATGAGTCTTACTCCTGATTCTGTCAACACATAACTTGAACCTTGTTCAATTTATCTCACCTCTCTAAACTTTCATTTCCTCCTCAGTAAAGCAAGGACAGTGTTTTCTCAACAGAATAAATTCAGTAGTATCTGTTAAGTGCTCAATCCTCAGAGAAGTTTTAGAAGATGTTTCAGAGGCATTCAAATATTATTCAAAGGGAATTCACTTCAACTTTGGCCAGACTTGAGTCTATTTGATCAAATCTCTTTATTACCCCAGGGTTGCTCAGAACATAAGGCTAATGTGCTATATTAGAGTATGACCTTTCAGTGCCCAAGGTTTATGTAAGTTCATAAGGTAGTAGGTAACTGCCCCTCATTGAGAAAGCTGGTTTTGGTGCGTGGGAAGGATTCTAGCCACTAAGCTCCAGTACAGCTTAAGGTAGTTACATGGCTAAGTTGCTCCTTGATTTGCCCCTGAAGTGACACGTGCAACTGGCACAACTGACTCCAAAGGCAAATATGTACTTGCAGTTAAACAGCTGCAGTAATAGTTAGGGAAACAGCTGAGAAGAATGGGCAAGTCCAAAATCAACAGGTGAGCTCCTGGGGCTTTTGGCAGGAAGTCTTTCTAAACACATGGCTTTTCTCCAGTCATAGCAGTCCCAGAAAGGACTCCATGCTCCCCTTTACCTAGGAAGCTTCATGGCAATAGGCTCAAAGAGGACAGGTCCAGGCTCTCTTGAACCTAGGGCAGAAACCAGACTCAGGTCCATCTCTCCTTGCAGAAATACACAGGGAGATTAAGCAAGGCAGCCTGAGAGATTTCTCTCTGAGGGCTCTTTCTGGGTCTAAGCCCTCACTTCACTATGACAGTATCATGAAGAAGGCAGGTCATGGAAACACAAGGCTCTCCCATGGGCTTGGTATAGTGGCTCTGCACAGGCTGCTCCCTTAGGGGTCTTCTGTAGGCAAACAAGTGTGTAGAAATGGGAAGAAGAGAGGACCCTGGCCAGATGGCAGCACTGGTCTCTCCCATAGCTTCAGAGGGATGCTGTGGAAACCAAACCTTTCACCAATATTGAGCAGACTCAATAAGCCTCAAAATCAGATGAAAACGCAACAGCACAAAACCCACCTCATCTTCCCATTCTTAGCACCATGCACTGGCACATGACAGTGGGAATCACGAGAATACAGCCTGGACTTGACATAAATTAATGGCCCATGTGGGCTTCTGAAGCCAGACTTCCTCACCTCTCTCTTGCCTCTCAAAGCCCCACCACTCACCTGTGTCTCCCCAGCCAGAGATGATGCAGGCTTGCCTGTTGATGTCAGACCTCTCTCTCCTGTCAGGCAGGCAGACGGGCAGAACGTGGTGATTGAAGGAGAGACAGTGCCCTTCTCTGCCCCGCATCCGGACCAGGGCTATGTCATTATCATTGCTGCCAGCCCAGTAGTTCCTGTGGAGGACAATCCGCTCCACAGGCAGCTCCCTCTCAAACTCATCCTTCACACCCGTGTGGTAATCACCCACCCGCAGGAGGTAGCGCCGCACATCAACACCAAACCTGGAGACAAACACACTCAAGGTCTTGAAATGCCTACTAAGAGGGAAGCAGACTCACACAGGTCTCAATTGCTATGAAACTGAACCACCTGTTCCCACTACAGTGATAACACAGTTCCAGCTGCAGGGCTGTGGGACCTCTTCAGCAGATATGATCGTGCCAGCTGTTGCAGATTTGGTCCCAAATCACTTTTCTTTCTATCAAAATGATTACCATAGTTGCAACAGGCTTGTGACCTGACCTGTTCAGAGTTTCTTAAAGCACTTAAGAACGGCAAAATGCTGTTTCCCTTTAAGCTGTAAAGCCTCGGAGTTAAGAGGCCAGGTGTAAGCAGTGAAGGAAAAAGCAAGTCTATATTGAGTCATCCCCATAAGCACTCCACAATCAGACACATCATAACCTGAAGGTCTTGGTTTAGAAACTTTGCTCTTGTGGTTCCACTGGGCTAGGAGGATAAACTTGCATGAGGTTATCTTGTTCATCATTGAGTATCCCTCAGGGCTCCCCTCTCCCTAACACACCTTTTGAAGCAGTGGGCTGCAGTCACCACCCAGCAGCTGCTGATCAGTGTTGCTCCACACAGCAGACGAGTATCTCGACGAAAACCCTTCAGCCGCAGTGAGGCCTGCCATGGCCAACTGCCTCTGAAGAAGAAACAGAGGAATAAGAGGTGTCACACACATGGGAGCACACATTTTTCTCTTTTCCCATCCACTCCATCTCATCTGGGCTCAGCTGGCTTGCATTAACACAGTGGTTCAAACCAAGTTCAAAAATGACCAGTGAAAATGTGTTAATGTAGTCAGCATCTGCCAGAATATTTCCAGAGCCCAATGGAAAGCTGGAACCAGTCTGGCTCTCAGCAATTACAGGGTAGTACCTCAGAGACTTGTTTCCACCTATGATCCTTTTCTTGCGACGGTGAAGCAGGCGCATCCCACACACACCAGACTCAGGACCTGCATGGCAAAGTTAGAGCAAATGGGTAGGGACCTTCACCTTAAATATCAGCATTGCTGTCACAGAGCCAAATACCATTCACCTTCTCTGAGGCCATTAATCTTCAAGATAATCGACTGCATTGTATCGTGCATATGGAATTCATAGAAGATTTGATTCCTCCCATAGGTTTCCTTAATTTCACTGGAGGTGCTTACCTGAAGTCTCTATAGTCTTATGGCAGGAGTGGGACCTATACTTCCTCAGTACTCTAAACCCCAAAGTTTGCTTATGATTGCTGTTCTAAGGAAGAGTATGGTGACTTGGCTGTGGGGAAGTTCTGCAGGCTCAAAGGCCTGACATGGGTGGAGCTCTTTGGTCTAATTTGGAACAGTCTGTGCTGCTATGGAGATACAATAAAAACAAGAAAACCTTAGGAGGTGCAGGACAGGACATGCTTATTTTGTAGGTGAAATTTCAGCCAAAGACAAGAATGATAGGGGAAAACTACAAAAGTGTGCAGAGATCCTACAACCAGAGCTCCAGATTCCTGCATAGAAGAAATGGGCATATCACCTGTTCTCCTGATATCTTGGACCTTCTCTTCCACATAGTCACAGATCACCCCAGCATCCTCGCTGTGCCAGCAGCTGTGAATCCTGGTGTCAGGCCTGGCACATTGCCCCAGGGTGTGCTCCATGCCACTGCATTCTACGTTGTCCAGATGGATGGGCCCATGGCCTTCACCAAAATAAGCCATTGCCCTGGCTTTTGCTGTGCCACTGCAATTAGAGAGAGGGTGGCTAATCTGCGGTGAGCAGGAGGCAAGTGAACCTGAGACACCACATATTGATGTGTCACTTCACACACAGACAGTAGTACAGTGAGAAGAGCAACTACTCCCTCAAGCATATGTGGGTGTGCCAAAACTAAAACTAAGCCCCCAGAAACAAGTCCAGAAGTGCTCCCAAGAGCTGTTTCTATCTGTAAGATGCCTGAACCAGAGCACTTACCTGAATCCCAGTTGCCTGCAAACCACTGCAGCATCTCTGTCAGTCCAGTCATTGTCACAGACACTGCCCCACTGCCCATTCAGCAGTATCTCAACCCGGCCCTCCTTGGTGCTTTCTCCATCCACCAGCCGCACGGGAGGCCCTGAAGGAGAAACACATGGGCTGCTGCAAGCAAAAACACCTGAGGGGTCAGGTGTCCAAAACTTGGGTTCTATAGAAAAAGATGGATCCCAGACATCAGTAAGCTTAAAACAAAAAGAAAAAAAAAAAAGGGGGGGGGGTAGGGAAAGTGTGTCTATATGAAGACATTTTACCTCTATGCTGAATCAGAAGATTATATACATACTAATTTACTTAATACATACTGGAAATCATCAGTGGATCATACTCTGAAAGCTGAGTAAAGAGGAGAACAAGAACAGAAAGAAAGTTATTAACTGAGCCAAGAGTTAGACAAGCTTAAACATGCCTGGGGAAAAAATCCATTGAATCGTAAAACTATTACATGATTCTATGCAAGAGAAGAGTTCTACATCCAGGAAAAACAAAAATGTTGGATGTCAACTATTTCAATAACAAATGTCTGACAAACTGGGAAGTCTCCTTTAGTAAGGAAAGGAGATAGTAAGACATTACATAAATGAGGAAATTATGCTAATTTGAAATACTTCACAATTTCAATTAGAAGTCTGCCATGCACAGGGGAGTGCAAACAACAACCCCTTGCATATGAAGTCCCCTTGTCTTGGCAAGGTGTAGCACTAATGTAACCACACCAGTTTAAAGGGTTCCCTTGAGCAATGGCACACTAAGGCAGCCACTGTCCCTCAGCCCCTCAGGTTTGTTTCAGAGACTGCCAATAGAACTCTCTCCAGTTTCCATTTATCTGCTGGTCTGATAGTAGGTCTGGTGGAGCCCCTGATCTGTGGCTCTGCCCCAATTCAGCCAGGGCTCATTCCTCCTCAAAAAGCAGAGAAACAGCACAGAGAAAACTCCCACATCTGCCAGAGCTTCCTAGGGAATAGACATAAGGTGAAACTTCCCCACTGTTCAGGGCAAGAGCAAGGTGAGTTACCCAGGCTGCCATCCATGAGAGTGTTGCTTTCTGGGGACCAGCGGACTCCCAGATCCTCAGCATGGGAGCAGTCGTGCTGCCCCCAGTTGCTGTGGGGACAGTCCAGGAGGGACAGCTCTGTCCCCACACAGGCCACATCATCCAGTAAGATGAAGCCTTGGCCAGCAGCATAGTCTCCTTCAGAGGCGAGGGCAGCAGGACCACTAGAGGAAGAAAAGAGAAAATAACATTACAAAACTAAATGCCACAGAGGGACCCAAGCTCAGATCCAAAGAGAAACTCCCCTGCTTAACCGTGGTACTGGTGGCCTCCTGACCTAAACCACTCTGTGGACACACAGGATGGCAACCAAGCACCCTCACATCTCGCCAGCTTCAGTTTTCAGGGAGGCCTTCTTACACCAGTCCATTTTCTAATGTCTGGTCAAAGGAACAGAGGGCCAGCAGAGGCTGCTTTGCAGATATGGCAGGTACATCAATCTGGGGAGGGGCTGGCAGAGGAGGCATCAAAAATGTCAACATTTATGCAATTCTACTTTTTATAGGAAACAGCTATCTGGAATTGAACTGCAGAAAGCTGCAAACTTCTAGGCACTAAAAGAGATGACAAACACAGTATGTAGCTGAACTCAAAGGGAAGAATTTAGTTTAGTCTTTTTTTAATCTATAAGGTTGAAATTTTAGAAGGAGATCCTAATCATATTTTAAAAATCCACAAAGCCCCATTTTACTAGCTCAAAGAATATATATCCTGATTTTAAATCTTTCCCAAACTCCTGCCTGAAGGGATGACAGCTTATCAATGGGCTGAAAATCCCTACTACTACTCTTGTTTTGCCCTGATGGTCTTTGTTCATCTACTAAAGCAGATTATCCATATAGTTGATGGAGCAGATAGGTGATATCCTTTTACTGACAGAGCAGAGGTGACACCTGCAAATTTAAGGAGCGTTAAAGAAAACTTTCTGACTTTGCTGAGGGGTTCAAAAGGACAGTATTAAGCCTGTTATCTGCTTCCAAAACAGGCTGAGGCAAGAGATAATAGATTTATTTTTGCACCTTGGAAGGCTGGGGATACCTATTAATCTTTCCTTAATAAGTTGTATAATGGTAATAAGCCTTCTAACAAAGACAACACTGAAGGATTAAGGCCCGGCCTAACCCAGTGAAGGGTGATGGAATCTAATCCTTGAAATTGGGAAGCACAGGCACTACACACACTCCCAGTCCTACCTGAAGCCCAACTGCCTGCAGACCACCTGGGCAGCGAGGTCTGTCCAGCCGTCATCGCACACGGTGCCCCAGTCTCCATTGTAATAAACCTCCACCCTGCCCTCGCCGGGGCTGCGGCCGCCCGCCAGCCGGACACTGCCCTCTGCAAGGGTGGGAGAGGGAGAGGGCAGCACTCAGCAGGGGAGAAAGGAAACAGCCTGTGCACCACTGCTAGGTCTCTGTACTGCCCAGAATGAAACAAAAGACACAGATGTCTGTGGGTACCAAAAATACAAATGTTCATTGCTTCCAAATATGCCCGTCTGTCAGGGGAGGATTCACTTCAGTCTTTCCACACCACCTGAGCAAAACCATGGGAACACCACCAAGTCTGCCTCTGATCCATTCCCTTGCTCTCTGCCTCCACATCTGACAGCCCTTGTGGGAGCCATACATGGAAGCTGTGCAGGATCTGAACCAGGGGCTTACCTGCAGAGCAAGCCAAGGTATGTGGGGGCAAGACCGACTGCATCTGACTGGCAGAGCTTGACATCTGTACCTGTGAAAGGGTCACAGGAGACCCCAGCGTCTTCAATGTGGTCACAGTTTTGCTGTCCCCAGTCACTCTTCTTGCACTGATCAAGGGAAAGTTCGTTCCCTGAGCACTGCACTTCATCCAGCAGGATTGGGCCAGATCCCTGCCCGTAGTGAGCCCATGACAAGGCTTTTGGGGTTCCACTGTAAACATTACAAACATGCATGTTCAGTAAGGAAGGCCACAGTCTTGTGCCCTCAGATTCTGCCTTGCACAGGGATTCTCCTGTGCTGTGCCACTGTCCTCCCACAGATCATCTGTATTTTTCACACAGTGGAGCTGCCAGCTGTTAACTGAAAAATGTTATTGGAAAGTTTGTAATGAGCCCTTCCAGCAAATAACAAGAATGTTACTATAACACGAACATTCCGACACATAGGGACATCTGCAGACAATGACACAACATCAGTCTCAGTTATAATCTCATAACAGGCAAAACTCCCAAAGATTGAGGGATCTCAAATTCAAACATTCTATTTTAAATAAGCCTGTACTGATGTGGTTTTCAAGAATGCTCAGTGTTCAACAGCTCCTGTGTTAAGCACTGAATTGCACAAAGGAGAAGGAGGTGCTCTCTCTTGCCTTCCTGTCTGAAGAGTATAAGGGCAGCCAGTGAAACTGGATGTGTTTAAATTTAACCAAGTAAGCAACTGCAGTTCATACATGAAAATCACCATGACAAGTTGTCACTGAGGCCAAAAAGATTTGCATTAGGACATATGCAAAAATGACAAACAATCCTTAGACAGGAATGTACTTTTTTTTTTTTTTTAAATACAGCACAAACCCATAAAATTGACAAGAATGGGGTACAAAATCCCTTCATATGATGATCAGTCCAAAATTATGTTTCCCAGGGTTTCTGCATATCTTCAATAGAAAGAGCTGGTGGTATAGTGAAGTGACATGCTCTCAATGTTCTTCATTCTGCCTACTCCTATTACTACTCCATGACATACAGCAAGGAAATTACCTGAGTCCCAGCTGTCTACAGACTACTTCAGCATCCCGGTCGTCCCACTGGTCATCACAGATGGTTCCCCACTTGCCATCATGGTAAACCTCCACTCGCCCTTCAAAGCTCTCCTTCCCCCCCCACTATGCGCAGTGGGGCACCTACACCTGTGCTTCGAGAAAGGGAAAGAGAGCACAACAGAACAAGACAGAGACAAAGCACATCCAGCAGTTCAGGGTGTGGAACTATTCTTTAGCCAGAGGAGCTCTCTGGATGCTCTCTTACCACATCCACCCCTCTAGACTCCCCACGAGCATCCGAGACTGCAGCCCCCAGAGTGAGGTACTGCTGGTCCAGAGATGGCTCTTTAATTGGCTGCTGTGGTAACCAGGAGTTTGCTGCCTGCAGACAAAAACCTGGCTTGATAAAAAGGGGATGTGGTCATAAGCATTAGCCATCCTTTGGTGATTGAGATGTATAACCATTGTGAGTATTTGGGACTGGGAAGGGATAGACAATTTTCCACTGGAAGGAAGAAAATCGCCTGCATAGCAAGTGAAAGAAAAACATTTCCAATTATTTTCTCTCCACAGCTTCACATTTTACATCTTATCAGCAGCAGTGATGGAAGATGCAAGGAGCAGATTTGCCCTGGTGATTTACCTTCTGGAGGAACACAAGTTACCACAGCACTCCCCTGATTACAAGCTCCTGACGCTGCTTCCTGATAGCCACACTGCAGCAGGGCTTCCTCATCTCCATGGCAGTTTGCTGACTGCAGGTGCAGGGGAACAGGCCATGGTCCAGGATGACTCTTCTTCCCAGCTGTGCCAATCTCACTGGTACAGAGAATGCAACAGAGCAATGAAATGTCACAGCAGGGCTTGACTTACAAGTTCCCTCAGTTTTTGTGACTCTCCAGTCCAGTTGCTATATTTCATATCCCAGTTAATTGGAAATGAATAAGGGGGTGACCATTTACAGTAATGGGAAAGCACAAGCAAGCACAAAGCACTTCCTAACCCTTTTGTGTGCTACTACTGCAGAGGAGTCTGTGTAGTCAGAAATGGCACTCTTGTTTGAAAGCAGTGAACAAATCTATCAACAGACTCAAACACCAAACTATCTGAATCACCTTCCCTCTTTGTGGACCTTATCTCCTTGCTGTTTGGAAGTTGAATGTCCAAATCCCAGATACCCAAAGAGAGTTCATGCTCCTAAAATTTCTATTAGATCAGTATAGTAACTCCAGCTGATGATCATGGAAAGGGAATGTGATCTCATAGCTCACTTTCCACAGCCTGGAGCATGAAGCAGAAACTATTGTTTTAAAAAAATTAAGGCAAATGCTTGGGTTGGTGGTAGCCACAGAAAGAAAACAGTACAAAAGGACTTTGGTAAGTCCTTTCTGCCAGCCAACAGACTGTACCAGAGGGACTGTAACCACAGAGGCTGCTCTTCCCAAAGTGACACGAGCATGTAACTCTCACAACAAGAGTGAGGTTCCCACCTGAGACCTAGTTGCCTGCAGACAACACTGGCATCCCAGTCAGTCCAGTGGTCAGCACAGATGGAACCCCAGAGTCCATTGAAGTACAGCTCCACAGTACTGTCTTCAGCCAAGCGCACAGCACCTTCCAAAAGAGAAAAAAACCCAACCAAAAACCAGCTGCTATCTGCTGATGGAAGTTTCAGACCAGCAAGTCTTGGACTTGCATGTAGCTGAGCTGAACTGCACTTGGCTTCTTTCATCCCTGTTTTGCCTGTGCTGACACTAAAGTGATGTGCATGAAAGAGTGTGGGATGTGGCTCCTTCCCAGTCCCAGCAATGGCTGCTTGGGAGGATGGTTGGTGTTATGGTCTTTTCAAATCCATGGTAACACCAGCAGGAAATTTGGCTTCTGCCAAAGCTCCTGGATTCTCCTTCTGAGGAATGGGGATGATTTTACATGCTATCTTGAAAGAGTGTATGAAAATGGCAGGCTATCTAATTACTTCTGACACTCCACTGATCTCTTTCCATCAACCACTTCACCTGCATGACTCTGTTGTTACAGCAAGATGTTCAGTAACAGCAGATGAATCCCCTTTAATTTCTCTAAGAAAAGCAAGTGCCAGTGTAAATGCCTTTTCAATTCCCACCCCAACAGAAATATTTACCACTGTTTAGAAAGCACACTTCCTCGTTGAGTTATGTACTTGCAGGATACACCTGTCTGTAGTACCTCACTGCAGGCACACAGCACCACTACACTTGTATCCTTCCCTTTAAAGAATTCATCTTTGAAAGCACATCCACTAGGAAGGGAAAAGACTGTCAATTCATTTATTAAACTGGTGTTTCAACAGCTCTGCAAAATGCAGGAAAAGCAAGGAAGGTCAGAAAAGACATTTTCAAGAATGCTGCACAGTGGCCGATACATTGAGAGAGCTCAGCTCCTTGCTTGCCTTAAAGTAAGCAGTAGTCCTTGTGCCACTACTGAGGAAGTTTAACACAAGCCTATGACCTGCCTTGCCAGAAAAGATTTTTTTCTTGTTATATTTGAACTGCTATCCTTACATTAGGACCCTAAAGGAGCAGAAGTGAGTTGTTTTCCACATAACTAAAACTGTTTTCAAAGTGGCAAAGGTTAGCAGAAGAAAAAAAAAGAAGTGTCCTTGTATGAGAATAAAACATCTATACAAGGCATTACAGCTACAGCAGCTTAAATCCGCCCCCTAATATATACAGACGTTCTTCTCCCACACAGGCTGGCCTCTAGTATTAATCATTTCAACAATTTGGAACAGTCCTTGTACTGTGCTTCTTTCACAGGGTGTTCCACCTGCCCCTTGCAAGCCTGTGCAGCACACACTTCTGGCCTGAGCCCCGAGGCAGCGCAGCCCTTACCTTGGTTACAGTCACAGCTGGCCCAGCCGATGGCCCCCGACGGGAGCCTGTAGAAGCACCAGGGCGTCGTTCCCCCGTCTGGGTTCCTGCAGTAGTTGTGGTCCCCCAGGCCACGCTCTGGGTACTGCTGCACGTACTCAGGGAACTCTGTCCAGTTGAGACACTCTGCCCCGGCCGCGGTGACAGCCAGAGAGCCGTTGTAGTACCCGAGAGGTCCCACAGCACACACGCTGGGCGCTGCGCACAGGAACCCAGGGTTAGCATCACCTCAGGCATCTCACACTGCAGCTCAGACAGGCTGGGAGGCACCAGCTGCTTATGAGAAATACCCCCTGTGTCTGCAGGCTCCACTGCTTGCCTGGTTCCAGCTCTATCACTCTTCAAGGGGCTGCTCAAAGAATATTCATCATTCTCACTGTCTAAACCACAAATTGATCTGAAGCAATGGACTGCCCAGACAGACCTTTGGAAAGTGTTAACTTAGGGCACAGAGATGACAATTTGAACCAGTTGCCATTGCTGCACATGCAATACCTGTACTCTGAAGCAGCACTGTACAAAGCAGGAAGGTAGGAAATGACACTGTATTTCATTTTATGTTTGGTCCCTACACAGATCAGCAGATCACCTGGCTTATCTGAACCTGGCCAATGTATTGGAAGGGAAAGGGAATTCATTCTGGGGGAAGCGCAGGTGCCAATGTTTCAGTGCCCATGTTAAATATCCAGTGTAAAAATACCCAATAATTAATTTATTATTGTCCTTTACAAAAGGGAAAAACTCCCCATTCATGACCCTGAAATAACTAAGTGGAAAAAAACCCCCAGGTTTTGTGGGCTTTATAGAGTCCATAACATGGGAAAAGCATACTTAGAAAGGGACAACATTTATAGCTCTATTCACTGAGTAAACAAAAGAAGTCAACACTTTCAGAAAACCCTTCTGCACATGGGGCAAAGAGCAAGGCTGCAAAGAAACTTTGCATCATGTCATTTGCCTTCTAGCCACTGCCAAGCCCAAAGGGGGTAAGGGAGAGCTGAAGGTTAAATGCAAGGTACAAAAATGAGAAGCAGTTGCAAGTCAATGCCTGGAAAATAAATCCTATGCTTGGCATCAACTGGGACCCTCAGAGAGGGTATATGAGAATTCAGTAGTTATTAGAGCAGAGGAAAGGCAAACGTGCAAAAAAGACCAAGGCAGAGAAAGAGATTTAAGGAAAATAACATGTGGGAGGAGTAGGAAGCTGCAAGGGCATTCAACTTGAAGGAACAGAAGTAGTCTGGCCATGTTGGTAAAGGAGATAAACAGACATTGGGGCAAGAGAAAAGATTGAAGAAGTGATGAAAAGAAAGGAAGAAGGCCAGGTAGCAGTGGTTCATCGTGCCTATGGTCTCAGATCACCACTGCAGGAAAGAGGCTGCCCAATGACTGAATTAATAACTTCTTGTTCTTACCTGCACTCTGCAAATGGTTTTGGTTGGGCTTGGATCCCAGGAAAGCCTGGGAAAAGAAACAGAGCAAAAGCAGAGAGATGATTATCCAATGAAATAAACATGGGCATGTCCTAAAAGCAGCTCAGCTTTAGGCAAACACACCCTAGTAACCAGCCTCTTCCCTGGTCTCCCCATTGCTCCTCTGCAAATACAGCCACAGCTCTGTCCACTAACAACAAAATGAATAATTACTAGCCTGCAGAGATTTGCCCTTGATCTAAGCACTACATTATAGGGCTCTGCTTGGTTTTTTCCAACAGAGTTGGAAGTCTGAGTGAAATGCCTATGGAAAGGAAATCTAGAAGAAAATCATTGTTATTAGTAAGAATATTAATAACTACTCATTCTCTCTCTGTTTATAGGGCAAGTCATCTACAGCCACAGCATCAGAGATTTGTCTATGTGAGTGACATGATGATGCCTCCAGAATACCTGTTAAAATGGGAAACATCCAAGGAAGAAAATCCAACAAGGCTTTTTGAGGATTTTGTTTTTAATACTTGAAAATATGGTATGGCCTTTTATGGTGTTATTATCCAAATGAGGTTAAATACCTAAAACAAAAAAATATGAAACAAAGTCCTCAGAATTCTAGCACCCTGTCTGGCCCCAAAACTGCATTTCCACTTTTAGGCAGTGTTTTTTGTGGTTGTAACTTGACTACAGGCTGAAAGATAGAGATCTCCACTCAACACCACTACATGGTGTGCAAGCAAGTGCAAGACCATCACACACCCAGAGTGAAAAGAAGAAACTGTACATGCTTCTGCTAGTTCCTTGTAGTTTAATTAGTTTCTAAACATTTTTAATGAACATTTCTAATACTTCTATATTAACAAAGAGTTTCAATTCACAGAGCAAAGGTGTGCAGCTAAAGGATAATAGCTATTGTTAATAGTTGTAGTTTTCTTCAAAATGCAGTAATTTTGCCTCTCTCAGCTTCACCTCTTCCTGGAAAATGGAAAATGTTAAATTTGGAATTAAACCAAATCCACTTCTGGAATAAGCAGAGGTAATTCCCACAGAAACTTGACCTATCATGTCAGATATAATTTTCAAATCAGGCTTATAAATATGGTCCAGCAGGCACTGAGAACCATGGCCAAGCTCCTGCATCACCCTCCAGAAGTCAGAATGGGATACTGCATATGGAAGATGAATTCCTGGCATGGTTCAGAAGTAGCAGATCAGATCTCAGGTGCATATGCACAAAGGGATGCACAGATAAACCCTTTTCAGCAAAAAATCTGTCTATCTGCATGTGTCAGGCTGTTGAAAGCCCACATAATGGATTTCAGACTAACAATGCTGAAGGACTTGCCTGAAGATCTCAAAGCTTTTTGCAGAGACTAAAGTGAGCTAAGCTGTACTTTTGTGACTGCACCACAGTCCAGGTCCCTCAACCCCAGCTTTTAGTGTACACCTGCAGACACACGTAATTCTTCCAGTGATACAGGGGTGGATCAGACTAATAACAGGATATAAATGAGAGACTGAACCCACTCTTCTTGAAGCTGGACCATAAAAAAAAGTACTGCAGTCCAAGTGATAAGCGTCCCTTCTAATGAAAGATTAGTTGCTGCCATTTTCTGTAGCAGCTTCCGAAACACCCCAATTCTGACCATCACCACCAATTAAATTCAGTGCAAACAGCCTATGCCACAGGCATTGCCCCAGGACTATGCAGCTATAAATCATCTGTCCACAACAGCAAAAGAGACAATCAGCAAAGAACAGAAACAAAAGATCTCTCCTGCCAGGGTCACTGCAGTGCCTGAGAAACACTGAAAACCCAAGCCAAAGCATCTGCATCCTGCTTTCCTGGTTTGTTTCTTTTTCTGAATTTATATGCACAATGAAACAAATCTCTCCCCAAGCACCCAGTCCTTCCCAGAGACCACAGCTGCCTAAACGCTCTAGAAATGATATTCAAGTAATAAGATCCACTTACCGTGAGGATATGACAGCCATGTGACTTCTTACAAGCAGATAGAAAAATAACCTTTCCTTACCTCCACACATCTGAGACAGGATAGCAGATTTGAGAGCTCTATCAGGAGCCCGAGTATTTTGCAGATTTCCATCCCTCAGGTACAAAGTGAGCAGAAGGTTCAAGCATCACATTCTCGTTCAGCTGCCAGGCTCTGCTTTCCCACGCTAGCCACCCTGCACCGGAGGGAGCGGGGTGGCTTTCCCATTTCTATGCAGGGAAAGGGATGTGAGGAAAGGGATCAAAGTTCCCAGCAGCATCTCAGAATTTCACTTTCCCGTTCCTCTCCCCATCTCTTCAGATTCTCCTTGATTCTTCTCTTCAGGAAGGGGAAGAAGAGAGGAGAAAAACACGGGAACAGAACGTGCCCCCGAATTTCTCTAGCACGTTGAAGACGGGCGGAGGCGAGCACAGGCGGTGGGGCACAGCCCTCAGCCCGCTGTCCCCTCCTCTCCGCAGCTTCCCCCGTGTCCCAGGTACGCGCTGCTGCCCGTGGAGCCTCCGCCTCCCCGCCCCTTCTGCCCAGCTGCCCGCTCCGCTCCTCTCCTGCAATGCTCCTTCCCGCAGCTGCCTCTTCCTCCTCTTCCCAAGGCACAGAGGCTGCAGCACGGCGAGGAGCTGGGCTTGTGTCCTATTGCAAAGCCCCCAGCAACAACTAGCAAAGGCAACGGCGTGTGCGCGCACATTTGCCAGAGATTAGACTTCTTGGAAGGAATCTGGACTTTATCCCCCCCCACCGCTGCCTCCTCGATTAGCAGCTTGCAGCTTCCCGAGGTCAGCTCTCTTCAGATTTGAACCCAGGTAAATGGGACCCAGAAAACTTTATGTTAAGCAGCTTCCAGATCTCCCCGGGAAAACCCCCAGGTGGCCCAGCCCTCCCCAGGGTGCGCTCCCAGTATGCCGCCCTGCATCTTCCCATCACGGCTATTGCCATCAGGGAACTTTGCCATCAAGCGTCTCCTTGACCTTGGGCTATATTTTCTCTCAGTTGGCTAGGATGCTTTCCAGAGGGTTAATCATTATTGTATTACAATGAACAATCCCATCCCATGGGGGTTTTTAGTGTTTTAAGCTTGGTGCTCATTCATATAAATTAGGTTTGGAGGGTACAAGCTTTTAACACTATTAAATCTAAGACAATCAGTTCATTTGAAGCTGTTCAGTCTCGGAAATACTTTTTTTACATGTTCCTTGTGCTGCTTCTCAGCTCAGTCTAATGGGCATTTCCTATACTTATATTCTGATTTTGGAGCGATTCACTTGTGGTGTTCTACGGCATGAAACATGAAGGTCACCTTAAGAAATGAGCTCACTGCTGGCCAAGTCTGCTGAGTAGCACTTCCAAAGACACCTACAGCATAAAAACAAGGAACAGGCTGCTAAAAATCTACTGGCTTGACAAAATGCCTCTTTATTCTCTTCCTTCACTTTTGCCCATTACTCACTTGATGTGACAGTTTTGTGTTGCCTCATCCTCAGTCACTTATCAAAGGCAAGGAAATTTCACTACATGCTGGATCTTTTACAGGAGTTGCTAAGTGGTAGAAAGAAGCTGTTTCTGGAGTGGATTTGGCCAAGAATTATACTCAGTTAATTAGGAGCAAATCTCCTACATCCTCATAGTGAGGGAGGCAGACGATCAGGGCAGCAGAGGATGGAAATAGGTTAGATACTACATCACATTAATTTTCAAGCAGCACTAGCACAAAGAGGCAGAACAAAATAAAGATATGGGACTGGGTTCGAATTTAGAACCACTTGCTCCATTGAACACACTAAGAAAGAACATAGAAACAGGATCAGAAATTCTATCAGCATTCAGAGAAATTAGCTCCTTACTAGAGGGGATTGATGCTCATTCAGAACTCCATCCCATGAGACACTCCCTGTTCAGGCCTCTGAGACACTGGTTTAACACCTCTATAGCAGAAGCCTGCACTGGATTTCTCTCACAGTACCTTTAAGTCTCCCTCTCAAGGCAGTTGTCCTAAATCAAGTGATTTAATAGACAAAATAATTTTAAAGGAAACACAGACCACCACACCAAAAGCAAAAGAAGTCCAAGCCTGTATTCACATTCTGGAAGAATTATAAACCAGGAAGATATTGTGGGTTCTGCAGTTGCCTCCTCTCTGGCAACTATTTCCTTCTTAGCAAGTCTCCCCAATTTTTCTGGCACATGTAACGACATTCCTTGAGAGAGGTGATCTCAGATTCTTAAAAGCTTCTCATGACTACTCTCCAGGGCAGAGAGGAAGGCCTAGAAGGGAATGATACCAATATAACTATGGCAGTTTAGATCAATACTGTATCTACAATAAGGTAAAACATTCTGAATGTTCTTGTATGGGCAAATTTGGAGTAGCTGTAAATATCTGCTATTTAACAGTAGCCACCTTTTCACCCTGATATAAGCATAGTTCTATTACAGTAAGTCTATGATTCCCTAGAGTCTGTCTGGATTTTGCCAGATTATTCTGTACCGACCCTTCTGAATGAGAAATGCCATTTTCTAAAATGCCCCTGGCTCTCTGGAATTCAGCCTATTTCTCCTGAACTGGCAGGACAACTATTCATCAAGACCAGCTGAAATATTAATGCTACCTCCACAGTGAAAGCCTAAAAGGAGTAGTTAACAGCAATCATACCCAGAGCTGGTATAATAGTCAAGCTATAAGGTACAGGAATAAGATCAAGGAATTCCAGCAGATCTGCTTAAACCCTGTAAATCCGACTTAGGAGGGTAGAACAGCTAGTCAGCTTTTGTTTAATTCTTTCCTCACCACGCAATCACATACAGGTCTCTGCAGCAATGCTCTTAACCAGTGTGCTCTCCACCAGAACAGAGTTTTCCTTACTCCCCAGCAACAGCATCATGGGGTGGTACAAACTCCAGCTGAGAAAGAACAGTGCCATTCCCTGTGGGTGCACACATGAACTGTTAATGGAGTGATCCTCACCATGAGCACGTCACAGAATGTATTTAAACACCCAATGTAAGCTTAATGCTAAGACAGAGGAAAATGGACAGCAGCTGACATTGCTGAGGACAATCAGTAACTGAAGGATTTCTGATTACAACAAAAGAAGCAAAATAATTTCTCAAGTACTTTTAAAGGAAGCACTGTAAAACCTGGGTGCACCAGCATTGATTCCTTCCTCTCAATAAATAAAACTATTCAAAAACATTAGCACAGTAATTTCAAGCTTATGGTAGACGTGTAAAAGGTTAGACAAAAACCCAAACAACAATTTGTGAAGCTCATCATGAAGCAGTGTAATCCAAAAATAGCTGTTCAGATTAGTGGGAGCAAAATTTCAAAAGTAAAAATAGAAAAAGGTATTAAGTGTCTCTGTTACAGCCTCTTATGTAAGACTGTTCTTTGCAGACACTAGAATTTGGTAAGTTCAGCACAGGTGCTATCTTAAGAGATGCATAACTACTTCTATTCCAAGTTTTAATTTGAAGAAAAATCATCAGCACAGTGAATCAGTTCCTTACTCCCAATCTAGCTTGTATCCTCCAGAAACGAAGGAACAGCAAGTAGCATTCATTTTCACCATGTATTCCAGACAGAAAATGTAAAATGTCACAGAACTGAAGTGTTTTCCCAAACTCAGATGTGGATATTGTGTCCTTACTGACCCCAAGTCCTCTGAAAGACCCAATTATGCCATAACAGCAACAAAAGAATAAGCTACCCTGTGGATAATCCACTAATGAGCCACTGTAAGTAACAGTTAAGCCAACATTGCTTCAGTAACTTGAAAGCCTTCACCTGACCAAAATTTTTGTGATGAACAGGTAACAGCCTGGGGCTCCAGAGGACTCAGCTCCAGCAAACTCTACAGCCACCTGTGGGCAATCTCACAATATGTGTGTGACTGAGTCTGCTTTTTCTACACACCCAAAAGAATTACTGATATAAATGGTGATAACATTAGTTCTCTGAGACACGGCATTTTCCCCACCCATTACATACTGGTCCCCAGAACCTGCCTGTAGTTTTGTGGTACTGTAGTGGAAACCACCTCCACCCCCCAAATCAAAACTAAAAATAAATTTAACTATTTCAAGCATCAGTCCATGCTTCAACTTTCTCTCCCCCTTTTAGCTTTTTTACCAAAAAAACAGTGAAACATTTTGTTGTAGATTATGAGTTGCCCAAATCAAACACCAGTCTTGCTTTATTACAGTACAGACAAAATAATCAAACTCATGAGGCACCATACCTGTCCCCCCTGCAAATCAGAGGCTCTAAATCACAAACTTCCACGTTAGTTATATTTTATACTTACCAATGTATTATGTATTAACAAGATATTTTGCTGAAGATTTTTTCTAAATTCCACAGCCTTTTTTTACAGCAGTGGGAATTAAAAAATTTCAAGAGGCACCAAATTGTGTATACACACATGGAAGAGTAAGAGCCATCATACTATCCATTACTACCATCATTACTATCAATTCCAACTTGGCTCAGTGTTGAGCCTGAACACTTTTTGACAGCAGCTCCAGAGCTGGGCAAGAAGCTTGCATGTGAAGAAGTCAACCCCTGTTTGGAAATGCATTTACATATTTGCCTAGAGGTTTTATTTAACAGTGAGCACCTGAGTGAACAACACATTGCAGAAATCCTAACACTGCATGTCCCAAGAGTCTCATGAACAAAATCACCTGATACTCAAGATGGGTGGTTTTTGCTCTGGAATCAAAAGCAGGGTCAAGATCCACACACCACCTGACATCAAACAATCACTCAAGTTGACTTTCCTCTTTTTTGACCAAGACCCCAACTTTAATTGCTTGTCCACAATCCCTTTTGTACATTATACATAACGTGTGATCTGAGGAAACCTCTTCAGGAGCTTGTTCACTTTGCTTGAAGGCAAGTGTCCTCTGGATGACAGGGTGTCCTCACCTTGATTCTTACGCTCTTTCTGAAAGAGAAAAAACCCTCAAAATATTTACTACTGGTTATTTGCAGAGTTGATGCTCATTCCCAGAGACTATTACTAACTGTACAGGGATTTTTCTTTCAGAAAAATGCTATTTCTTTAAGGAACACTTACCATAACACTTGGCTCAATAATCACAAGCTGATGATCTTTAAATGATGCAATTAATGACTGACATCTTGTGAAGATTATATCCATATTCTTAGTTAACAATGATATAAACTTCTAGTAACAACCCATATTTTTTCTTTTTACCTTCTGTTATTCTTCGATCTTTGTTTGATTCTTTGTCATCTACCAAATAAGCTGTGGATAATTTTTCACTTATGCTGTCAAACAGCAACAGTAAATAACTATTTAAATCATGGCACTGTTACTGAAAGAAAATGGAAACCTGAAACCAGTTTAGGGATCAGTTTAGTACGTATACTAACCTTTAGTCTACTCTGAAAATTATTTTATTTCGAAGTTATCATATAGCACTATTATAATATGTTAATATATTATCAGAAACCTCTAATTTTCAAACAGTATGGAATTTATTTTTCAAAACTGTCTAGCCTTCAAAGTCAGAAACAGGTTGGAAAAGACCTCCAAGATAATTGAGTCCAACCTTTGACCGATGGCCCAGGACCATGGCTCTAGGTGACCTGCCTAGCCATTTCCTGAGCACCACCAGGGATGGTGACTCCACACTTCCCAGCCAGCCTGTTCTAATGCTTCAGTGCCCTTTCAGTGATGTCCAGCCTGAACATTCCCTGGCACAGCGTGAGGCCATGTCCTCTTGTCCTGTCACTGGTCACCTGGGAGAAGAGGCTGACCCCAGCTGGCTACACCCTCCTTCAAGGCATCTATAAGGAGCAATAAGGTCTCCTCTGAGCCTCTTCTCCTTCAGACTTAACCTCCAGCTCCCTCAGCCCCTCCCTGTAGGAGTCTCCAGATTCTTCACCAGCTTCCTTGCTCTTAGTTGCTCACAATCAAATTGTTCAGAGAACATTATTCCTACTGGCACACAAAACATGACTGGAGGCTTTCTCCTTGCCCACCACTAGCCTTTAAGAACATAAAAGAGGCCTTAATTACTTCTGCCTTTGCCACGCAGTCATAGAACGTCCTGATCTCCTCGGCACAAGGGGCATCGTTGAAGTCATTCTGTTTCCAGCAGGACATCATTACTGACATCTCCGTAATGCACGTTGCCTCTGCAAGGGAAAGACACAACAAAAATCTCAGCTGTCTGGAATTTCATGCTAACAACCTTTTCAGTGCAGAAATATCCAAAGAAATTTAAGATGAGGTAGAAGCAGGTGAGAAAACGCATTACTGAAGATCCCAGCTTTGCTTCGGGCAGAGAAGATGTTGCTAAGAGGAAGCAAACCGCTGCAGCCATTCAGCATCTGAGTGATTTTTTAAGGTAAAGGCAACACTAGGATGCGACGTGCCTGACCCACGTACGACCCAAACTTAGGGCATCAGTGTGAGGAGGCGATCTTTCCCAGTTCCATGGCCCAGACCGGGCAGTCTCCTCTTGCCCTGCGGAGCACAAGGCGCCGCCGAGCTCCGCCAGCAGCGCGGCCCTTCCCC
>JAHLSL010000018.1:19934751-19949273 GCA_025920805.1 Petroica traversi | reverse complement strand
GGCCCGGGACAGGCCCGGGATAGGCCCGGGATAGGCCCGGGATAGGCCATGGGGCTGAGGGGCTGCCACAGCTTCCGCCTGGGAACAGCAGCGGGCACTGCCCCGACAGCCGCCCGCCTTGTGCTGCGGGGATGGGCCCGGGACAGGCCATGGGACTGAGGGGCTTCCGCCTGGGGACAGCAGCGGACACTGCCCCAACAGCCGCCTTCCAAAAGCTCCCGCGGCAAAAACAACTTCAGCCAGAGCGGCAGCAGTCATAATTGTTTCAAGCCATTCAGATGGAACTGAAAGAATCACAGCATGCGCGAGGTTGGAAAGGATCTGGTCCGACCTCCCTGCTGAAGCAGGGTCCCAGACGGAACACGTTGCATCCATACCCTTATGGAATATCTCAGCGAGGGAGACTCCACAGCCTCTCTGGACTGTTCAGTGCTCGGTCACCTGCACAATAAAGCTGTTGCTCATGTTCAGGTGGAACCTCCTGTGCATCAGTTTCTGCCCTTGCCTCTTTTCCTATCACCCAGCACCACAGAGAAGAGCCTGGATCCCTCCATCTCCCCTCAGACACTATAGGCATGGATGAGGACCCGTTCACTTGTCTCTTCTCAAAGTCTTCTGCAGCTGTATGGAAACTCTTCTTGGTGCCTCAAACTTGGATCATTAAGCTTTCAGCCCGTCATTTCTCTCCATTACATTGCAGCTCGATCTCCCCTGCATTGTTCCTACTGTTCCTTCCAAGAAGATACTGAAACTGCTGCTTCCGAAATGGTAGCATCGTTCCACAGCCTCATACTCAGTGGTGGAAAAAACTCTCCTTCCCAGAAGTTTCTTCCCTAGGTCCTGGAAGTCCTCAACTCATCTGGCAGGTTCTGGAGTGCTTATGTCCCCAGCTGGAACAGGCAGGCAAGAGAGAAGACACAGGAACATTCCAAGGGCTGGGATACAAACAGGTCTCTGCACAGCAGGAGGGACAAGGTACACGCAGAAAGCTGAGGAGTTAAGACACTGAACACTGCTGATGCAAAGCACTCAAATCCTTGTCGTGGAGCAGTTCCTGAATATGCCATTTTGCCAGGAACAGCTGGAATTCTCTGACCATCTGGACAGAAGACCAAATCAAAGATGCTTTGCTTTGCATTCCTTTATTCCCCCCCCCACCCCCACGGGACACTGATTTGGATTAAAATCTACTCAACCTCCTAGACATAAAACCCAAAGCATTCCCCTTTCCCTAGTCAAGGAAGTAAATGAGACTTTGGAAATTCTGTTAACTTGAGCTAAACATCACCAGACCTATACCACAATATTCCCAGTATAGTTACTAGAATTTAGTGCATCTGCTGACAGTAAATCCTGGTATATCCAATTGTACAATTATTCTTGTGTTATTTTAAAAATACTATATTCACATATATATATAACATATACATGTCTTCTCATACTCTTTAATATATACAGTATATATATTGACTATATATATTAAAGAGTATGAGAAGACATGTTGAGATAAACAAAATATTTTAGCACTTTTAGCTGTCTTCTAGGAGTAAGTTTTCAACTTTTAAAGTCCAAATTCAAACACTTTTTCTGGAAGCTCTGAAACATTTTGGTAAGCAGCATGTTTCTCTATTTCCATTCCTTTTCTGAAAAGACAGGAAACAAGCTATCCTATGAGCTTTACTACCAGTAGAGAAGAAAGAAAACAGGCTGACACCTTCAAATTAGGCCAGAGGGCTTGCACAGTGCAACTTCAGGTAACGGAGACTTCACAAATTCAAGACAGGGCCATGAAATACATTTCAGTATTCCAGTTCATGTGAGGTTCAGATACTCTTGGTTTTGCCTCTTCCTACCTTACTGCTGGCTACCCACCTTCCCTTGCTGCTTGTGCCCCCAGCAATGCCTGACTGGGCTGGGACAGAATCAGTAACAAGACAAAAGCACAAGGATGGAAGAGAAGCTGAACTGCACTCCCTGTAAATGAGCTCCCTCTTTCCAAATTACATTAGCTCATGGTGGCAGCACCTTCAAGTCCTTTCACCTTCAAAAGCTGATTTCTCATTTAATAATTCCGAGAAAAATGAGGTAGGGGAGGAGGGGAAGCTGAGAAATAAAAAGGCAAACTACACAAGGAGAATTGTAATAGCTTCCTGTAAGTTACTGCTGTCTGCATTAGAACTCATTTTTTTGGCATACAGTCCTGTATTGGAGCATCAGCCTAAGAGATTCCCAAGCAGACAGAATAAGGTACATGATGGTGTCTGCACACACCATGCTGACATGTCTGAAGCAGAACACAGTTTTATTATTCAACATTATTTTTTTAATATTACACATTGATTTCAAGGGAGAATGAGGAACTACAACAGGGCTGTTACTCTAGCCAGGTGTCTCTACAAGCTGTATTTTGTATAGCTGGATAGCACCAAGTCACTCATGGATGGGACAGAAGTGCTGACTTTATAGGGACAGTCAGAAACCAAATTCTCTCAATGGTGAACCCCACAGGTGTTACACTGTGAATCCTGAATGTACAACTACAAAAGCCATGTAAAACTTTAACTTACACTAATTGGCATTTACAACTTTTTTCTGGTATCAGCACATTTAAAGCTGAATCCTAGCTTGTGTTTTAGCTGGTCAAGACCAAAATGAACCTCAGAGCTAAAACTACTAATATTAGATTTGAAAAGAATATATGCCACAACTGAATAAGGGCCATGTATGATGTTACAGTTAATGCTATGCCACCATTAAATACAATGCTAACAATGCTGTGATACAACACACCCTTAAAATGAGAATGTTATCTTAAATACCTCTTTAGGAGGTGAGAAATTACTCCATGTATTCTTCAGTTTCTGGTGTAGGCTATGTAAAACCTCCAGATACAGCCTAAAAATCAATTAGGGGATGAGGCTAAGAAATCACTTGTACTGGGAAGAAAGAATAGAGTTGATATCCCTGTCTTTTTGAACTGCCTGGATCCAGATTTCAGGTAAATTGCAGTATATTCACACAAATTTATCCAGAATACACCAGTTCTCTCACACCAATTCATAATACCCTCACCTACCACACTTTATTCTCATCTGTCTCACCCCTTAAACCGATTTGAGATGCCTTAAAAATTTAAAGCACTTCCACTTGAACTTCAGTAGTGAAACCAAGTTTGCTAAGATTCCAGGTGGTTCAGATTTAACTCCTGCCAGCTGAGCTATTGTGTTTGGACAGTATTAGCACTTAATGTACATATTAGCACAATGCATTCATGCACTCACAGCTAGACATGTCACACCTCATCCCACTCCAACACCAGCCCTTATTCTGTGCTATCTCAATCAGATCAGCTGCCCTGTTTTTTTCTGTCTGCCTGAGTAGTTCTGAGCTGCCATCCCTAATCCCTAATTCCCAGGATCTAGGAAATCCAGCTCATTTCCACTGCAAATTACCTGTGCCTCCTTACTTGCTCAGAGATGCCACAAAGTATTATCACCTGCTCTGATCCATTCCAAGATCCCCAGAACCTCTGAGCTGAGACACTCGCACATTAAATGGGTCTTTTCTGCAGTAAAAAATGTATTTAACAGCACACAAATTAAGATGCCAGTGGTGTCAGAGCTCTGGAACAAATCCTGCTGCTCCATTCCTCTCCATCCTTCCTAATCCCTCTGCAGGGCCATAGATCTCTCAGTGCCAGCTCTGAGACAATGAACCATAAAGAGAAGTACAGTTTGTTAAAGCTTGATGCAGGCTTTGGCTCAGTTGGTCATATCACTAAAAGGATTTTGTCTCTGATTAATTTCAACCTGTCAGTACAGGTCTCCAGGCAGAATGGAGGAACCTGCCACCCTGGATGTTTCCAATTAATACAACTTCCCAGAAGGTGCCTGGAGATCCATCAATAACCTTAATTAAATACAGCCAAATAGATGACAACTAATGATTAAGGGAGTGGCTCCCTTGGGACTGTGGCTGAAGAGTGTGGATGGCAGGACAGTAAGTGAGGCAGATGGCTGCTTGTCTAACACAGCAATGTCTGTTAAATCTCTGATGTCCCTGATGGCTGAGTTCCAATTCCATTTATCCTGTTCCCAGTCATTTAGGAGGTGTTCTTCCACACCACTTAAAACTACCTTCAGTCCAAGTGCAAGAGGGGCATTTCCACTGATTCTCCAGCTGCTGCTGCACTTTGCAGACCATTTCCAGAGAAAGCAGCTCATTCTCCTTTCCCTCTAAATATATACATCCACTGTTGCTCGGTTCTCATGCTGCTTTCCATTAGAGAGGACTCAGAGATCTTTCACTTTGAAAATTACAACAGTGACTGAAACGAGAAAAGGTAACTCTTTCTGAACTCCTTTTGAGTTCTAGGAATCATCAATGTTAGGTATCAAATCAATATTCTTCAGTGAGGTTATATGCTTCCTACAAATTACAGTCCTTGATAAAGGACATAAAATACAGACTACTAGTTCAGTAAATAAAATAACCAGCTTCTAACTGAAAAAGAGGCAGCACGTGGTATCACTGTTTTGGCAGAAGAATGAGAACTATGGCTAGTCCAATCAATGCAATGCATTGGACTGCTGGATTTTTAACCTTCAGTCAGATACTTGTTTCTCCTCTCTCACCTCTCAGAGGGCATAAACTTATTCCAGCTTGTCAAGTAAATTCTGAGACACAGCATCAATAGAAACTGGTGTTTCATGTGAGCAATAATGAGAAGATATTTATTTTTAGAACATTAATGCTAGGGAATAAAGCTATCCTGGTAGCTTTGAAAGCCTCCCTCTAATCACAGAGTAAACAGGCACAATGCAGGACAAGCAGTGAAATCACTCACCCTGGTCTGTAGGGTCCAGCAAAGTGTTTACATGGGTCATCAGCTTCAATATCTGCTATATTTGATAAACTCCTCATTAGTCTCAGTTTTAGGAATATGGGTACCTGCACTGTAAGAATATGATTAAGATAAATGTTGATTCTATCATGTTCAGAGTATCATTCAGCATTCCAGTAGTCACAATAACTGTGATGACATTCAGCCACCATCCAGCTGGTTTGGATTTAAAGCAGTGAAGTGAGAAATCCAGTTAGCAGCTAAGAACAGAAATCAGGAACCTTTTTCCAAAAAAATAATGCTGTAGTGACCTTCTTCCTTGTCTGCATTCACAGACTTGCATTAGCAGAAAGACAGCTAGGAGGGTAACTTGAATTCACTTTGGCTATGACTGGCAGGACATGCTGGCACTACAGAGCAATCCTTTCAAATGCATTATTAAGTAAATTAATTGCAAACTCTTCAAGGGTATGAGACCCTCCAAATAACAGGCGAGAATGAAAGCAAAGCCATGGCAGAATGTTTACTCAACATTTTGCAGTCCTTGCTGTGCAGAGCAGTGGATGCTGTGAAGGTCGGTCAGCAGCCTGGAACACAACTGCAAGCACAAGTCTTTAGCCAGCTGGGCAGGATTCCCACCTCTCCTGTCCCTGCAGAGCTTGCCTGGCAACCACACAAAGTATTCACACCAGGCACTGAATAAATAGTCCAGCCTTAATTCTTGCACTCCGTACATAAGAACTGAAATAAATTTACTGTATTGATAGAGGCAACAGCCACATGGTTTATAAACCATGGAAGTATTGTGACATAGAGGAGATAAATCCAGTATGATGCATTACTACAAAAGAAACAAGGCTTGGGTGAGCTTCACAGCTAAGAGTGGTAGCTAATGCTCATCACCTTTTGAGAAGCTCACCACCTCTAAGACTGTAAAAAATAGTTAAGCCTAGGAAGACACTCAAAGCTCAGCAGAAAAAGCTATGAAATTACTTGAGACTCGACTACAAGCTGAAAGTTATACTTTGAAAACCAGACAAAACCCACAGAATATCTGTAATGAAGTCACTTTCAGATCTGTACTCTTTTCATACACACTTTAAGAAGAGAGATGACAATCAGAACTACTCAAGCTTGGCAACAGTCACCAAGCTCCAAGCAACAGCCTGCTGTAGTACAGACAGAGCAAAGCCACAAACAAACCCTGCACTAACAGGACTAACAAAATAACCTCGTTGGCTGTTGACTGTAATATACTGAGTACAGACAGTTTATGGTGGTGAAGGAATACTCAGTGTGAATTAGCAAATGAACAAATCAGGGTCTCAAGGAAGAAGTTTTTACTACTTTGCTCGCTACTCTTCAGCTTGTACCACCATCTCTTCAGTGCTACTGTTAGCTGAGAAACATGCTCATGTTGCTCAGCAGGAACACAAAATGGGGCTTTGGACATCACTTATCAAGGACTAAGCAGGTGCTGATGCACAAACTTATACTGGTAACTCCTCCTGTTACTCCTGTAGGGACAACACATTAAATGCAGCATGTCTAATTTTGGCAACAGCAGATAAATTATAATAAAGACCTGGAAATTATTATAAATGCTGCACTTCTGGAAAATCTACTTATATTACAGGATAAAAAATTAAAAGCAGCATGTGCTAGTACCTGGATCTTATTTTTCATATTTAGTACAAAAAGCAAGATCACCATTTCTCCTCCTGGCTATTCCACCAAACACTTGAATAAAAAACTGTTTTGAGATACAGCTAATTAAGAGAATGCAGTTAAAGAAAACTGCAGGAATTGTTTTCTATACAGAAACATGAAATGAAGTAACTGAAGACATTAATTCAAACAACTTACTTAAATATCATTTACTTGTCTAGTAGAAGTCAATAATCTGAACAAAAGCTGTCTTAATTTATCTTAATTTACTTCTCAAGCAAGTGGCCTCCTCAATCCTGAATACAAATATCTGTGATTTTTAATCTGATTTGAATAATCCAGTTTAACAATTAACTCAGATATATTCTCTTAGGTATTCATGTCTCCTGAACAACTGAAAAAAAGGAACTCAATTTGATAAATGCATTTTAGCTGAAGAATCACTTGTTACTATTATTAGAGAAGAGAGATAAAACCCCATTTTTTCTCCTGAAAACAATTAGGTGAGAACAATATACAGCGTATGCATTTTCTACATTTATAAAAATCTAGTGATAGTCATGGGTCTCAAGTGTTTGCATCTCTGGTGACATAACAATATTGCAGTGTTAAAATCAGGGCACCTTGACAGCAAACACTTGAGGTGATCATCACCCACACTGGTATTGTATCTATAACACCATACCTGTAACATGATGAAGGGAAATTTGAGGGGAAAGAAAAAGATATTAAGTGATCCATACAGCACTAAGCATTAGACAGTGACATAATTAGGGCGAGAATGTAGATTTCACTGCTGTTCCTAACTTCTGCTGACAGACATCAGATTTCCCATAGCAATGCATAAACTGCCTAACAAAATCAAATCACACAACAGACTGCAGACTTTCATCACCAACAATCTCTCTTAAGTACAGATAAACTCAGGCTCTTCAGTCAGTAGTTAACTTGTGAAGGAGAGGGGAACTGGAGGAAGAAAATAGCATTATACCATTAGAGACATCACTGCAGTGTGGCCACATTTGCCTGTGCTTTTAAACCTGTGACAATGAATTAATTAGTTTCTCTCCACTGCAAGATCAATTATTCAGGCCTCTGAATTGCTAGTATTAAGGAGGTAACAATAAGTCAAGATTTCAGATTTCATATTTGATGGAAAGCATACAAATTTTATTTTCTATATGATACCAGGTAATACACTTTCTGGTGTGAAATACTTCATTGAAAGTTGCAACTTTAATTTGTTCTCCCATCCCATTGCACGTAAGATCTGCTAAGTCACTAAAAGTGGAAAATTAGGCAGAGACTTAAGTCTCCTACCCATAGTGATTTAGACACCTTGGAAAGGAGGAGTATTTGAAGCATGTTATTTGGGGAGAAGAGACTTTATTGCAGCAATGTCATAAGGCACAATTGCTCTTCAGATGTGTCTTTTGTGATTCCTTCTTTGGAAAAGCCATTTGTTAACAGCAGCTAAAAGTACATCTTAATGAAGACAATATGTGATTGATAAAATACTTAAAAAAACAATTAGTATTCTCAAGACTTAAAAAATCCCTGAAATAACTTAGGGCACTTGAACAAGAGCCTGAAGTCATGTAAGACATAATGTAAGTATAGCAAATGCAAAAGGAGAATAAATTCCTCTTTTGCCCCACATGTTGGCACCTGCAAGTCAGGAGTGGCTTCACACCACAGAGCTGAAACTCAAATCAAAACAGTTGCTAACATTTCCACTGCTGAAATCCAATCATAACAGAAACTTACTCACTTCATGCACCAGAAAAAATTGTCTCTGTGAGAGGTTTTGCGGTTTTGTTTTTTTCAAGGCAAACATTTGAAGTGAGGTAAGAATTTCCCAGTCTCAACTTTCAATGCAATTTCCAAATCAAGCTCTTACAAAGATGGGTCAGTGTTGCCTCGTCCTCTTGAGAAAAATCTCATGCATGTAGTCCCAAAATCTTCCCTGATGAGACTCATTGTTATGAATCATAGCAGTGAGGGCTTCACCCTGATCAAGGCTTTGCCAATAATCCTGCAGCCACATTTCTTTCCAACTGAAACAAAAAAAGAGACACCACCACAAACAATTAGACAAACCAAATTAGTCACTGAAACCATATTTTTCTTTCCCTTAAGAGGAAAATAGGCCCAGAGATGGTCATAACCAAGTATGTTGTTACTGTGCCACTGTGATCCAAGTCATTTAAAGAAACTTGCTTTGAAAATTCTCTACAGCAAATACAAGTTCACTGTTAGTTTTACAACATTCTAGAAATATCAGCATATGCTATCACTATCATGTTAACCACAGAGATTAAATTACTAATTATAGAGAATAAAAGCTTGTATGAAAGTAAAATCTATCACTGAGTCCTTATATTGTTTTGAGAGTAGCTTTCCCTGGCTTTAATAGCCTAAAAATCAGCGTTGTTTTTCCAGATAATCAATTTAAACAATTACAAACTTAGGTTACACATGACAGAGAGAAAAATCATTATATTCTTCAACACAGATTCTATTCTTTATCTCCAGACTACATGGCCAAGTATGGGCTGTCTCTTCTTCAGTGCATACAGTCTCAAACTTTTCATAGTACAGACTGTACCACTGCAAATTTCAGCAATTCTTTTTCCAGTTCATGATCACGTGGACTACTTCTCTCACTTGTGTAATAATGAAGGTATGCCAATTATTTATCTCTTCTTCATTATTTCTGCTACCCAGAAACAAATCCCAAATTTTGGAAAAATGGACCAAACATGTTGCTCTTTATAACAGATCCATATGAATACTCAATACTCGCTAACTTATCTACAGATTTTTTTGCTTTCTTCTCCCTCCAAATCACAAAAATAAGTACAGTGGCTCCTGCCTTCCCTGTGCACACCATACTCTGAATCCAGTGTGACTGCACTGCCTGGAAGCAGCTACCACATCCCAGGGCTGTCCTTGCCCAGCATGGGAACCAGCTCCAGCATCAGCTGTGATGGCACATTCTGCAGAGCACACCAACACAGACCCCCAACAAAGCTTTTAACACAGATTCCACTGTGAAGGATCATAGAGAGAGGTTTACTTGTGCTTTAAAAAATAAATATCTGCCAAAAGGTTCCTTTGTAAAATGCACCCCTTGGATGCACTGGGAGATCACACTGCGTACCAGCTAAATTCATGAACCTTTGCTCAAGGACTGCCAGCATGAGTTACTTGCTTTTTGCAGCACTGAATAAGGGCACACGTTTGGAAAATGGGTCTACTTGCATAAAGTACCTGACCCAAGACTAAGTGGCTGCAAGGAACAGAAAAAAGAAAACTTTTTCCAGATGAACTGTACAGAAAAACTCCGTAAGGAATTCTAATATCCAAGAGAAGACTTGATCGAAAGTTATTTTAAATTGTTGTTAATTCTTCTTCCTTTTAAGAAAATAATGTCACTCCAATTCTGTAAACTGGGAAAAATCAGTATCCCAGGATGAACAGGACTGTACAAATCACCAGAAGTTACCAACTACCTACACCTGCAACATTATTACTATGAGATACAGATTCATCTTTAATCTTGGATGATTATGGGATTCTGCTGCAAGGGCCATCCTACCCTTGGCAAATCTGACACACTGTTAACATTTTTTCTCATCAAAAATAAACTGTGACATCAACATAAAACAGAACTAGCAAAACCAGGACGGTTTCACAATTCCTTTATCGAAGGCACACTGGTTTCTCTTTTCCTATGCAACCACAAATGAAAACTTTTGGTAACAGAAAAGAAATTGTCACTTAGTGCTCTTATTGTTACATTCTCAAACATCCTGCTTTTGGAAAATGAGCTCTTATCAATGAAACAAGCCAAACATTTCTCTTACAAAGATGGGAACTCAATAACCGGAGATTCTGGTTTCCCCTAAACAGACATTACACTCAGCAGCAGCACTGCAACTCACTATTTCCCATACTAAAGCAGCTAAGAATTCAATAGATTGTAGTGACCATAACCTGACACAAAACTAGTTGTTCTACAGCTTTTTTCCTTAAGCTCCCTTGGGTGTGAAACCCAACAGTCCAAATACAAGTGAGGCTGCAAGCAGCAGGATTTAGAAACCACATCTCCACACGTACAGCTAAAGGTGTAATTGTGCTCTGGCTACACACACCTACAGAGAGAGATTCTGATTGCAGCAGCATTCTGTCAGTGCAGCACATCTCTCATCCCCAAAAGCAAATTACATCTGGGAATAAAAGTTACAGAGCATGCAAATGCAGAGTGTAACCTTACTGTGACTGGGAATATGCTCTAACAAACTCCTTTGTTGCCCCCGAGTTCAGAAGGCTCCAGAACCACAGTCACAGTTGTGTGTTTATAGTCAGACCTTGCATTTTGCACATAGTCTAACACTTGTATCCCCACTAGATGTGTCATTTTTCCACAATAGTGTTTTCTAAAGTAACATAACACCCCATTGACTGGCTCAGTAGGCAATCGTCTGAATTGATAACACTGTTAAATAACATTATTGTCAAACAGACAAAATGTGGGCTTGTTTAGCTAATGCTTTGATGGCAGTTTCATGCTACAGTCACATCACTTAGAATTGAATGTAATCATGTTCCATTTTGCAAATAAAAATGGTTAAAGCACAGATGCTTATCAGATAGAAACACTGTATTTCACAGGAGATGTCCATGATCATGCCTTGGAAACTATGGGCACCTATCTTTATAAGCAGCGCATGTAAAAGCTTCCCTGGAAAAATATTTCCAGTCATATCTCATACCTACAAATGGGGAGAATAACAGGGAGACAGATTATCACTGGACAGATGAAACTGTAGCTTGAATTATGGACCAGTTGTTCCAAACTCCCTGCTGATGACCCCTGTGAAGAGTGATGGAAGGACCCGTGTCTGCAAGTGGCACTGGCAGCCAGTCTGTGTGTGCTTTCACAGACACTTCTCTACTGCCACCTGATGCTCAACCAGGAGAAAACCTGTGGAAAAGTAGGAATACTTCTCCAGAGTAGGGTGCTGCATAGCCCACTACAAGGAAAAAAACACTCTGCTGCCAAGACTGAGAAAAGTCATTACTATGAAAGAGCTCCAGTAAATCAGCCAACCAACAGCAAACAAGGGACAAGAAGCTACTCAGTCTGTTCTCTGTCCTGCACAGTCCTTCTCCTAAGTAAGTGGGACAGCATCCTTGAACACAGCCAGAGTTTTGTTGCACAAAACAGCTTTTAGTATTGGGTTCTGGGTGAGCCTAATTGCTGCTCTGAAGTCTACAGGAGTCGACCTGGCCTGCAGTGAGCATTGACAACTCCATCCTTAATGCAGGACTTTGTAAGGAGGTACAGAGCTGCTTTTGCCTCAGTGCTTTAACATCACTGTACTGAAAAACAGGCCCCCCAAAGCAAAGAGGCTGAGACAGACAGAGGATAACCCCTTGCCTGAGGTCACAGAGCATTTTAACAGAATATTATGAGTGTCTCACACTCCTCTTTCAACTTCTAACACCACTGCCCAAGCTCCTGTTAAGCCTCAGCTTTACACAGTATTAACAGAACTCCTACACCACCCACAAGATGTAATATAAAATTTAACTGGAGATGTAACAAGAGCTCCTGTAAGTATAAAGAGTTATTGAAGTTACAGCTCCTGTTATTTGAAGCTTTTTTCCTTCAAAAAGCATAATATTGGCACATTACCTGTCTCCTTTAGAGAGGTCTTCAACACTTCCAAACCCAGGGCTTGGCATAGGACATCCCATGTGCTTGAACTGAGCTATATGAGGTCTGGGAGCTGGAATTTTCCCACGAGACTTCCTGTGTTCCTGCTCCTCTTTGAGCCGGGTGTTCTCCTTGTCACAGATGAAGCACTCGAAGCCATTCAGGTAATTGGGCAGAGTCATGTCATTCACACCCCACTCCCGCTTCTCCAAGCTCTCCAGCAAGAACTCGTTTTTGATTCCACCAACATTTTTATACTCTAGATACTTCAAATACTCCTCTCCATTCTTGTCCAGGAAATCAAGATACTTTGCCAGCTCTTGGGGGCTGTCAAAATCATCTATAAGAATGATGGAAAGGTTGTTTGGCATCCAGTCCCGCACAGCTGGGGAGCCTCGGTACACTGGGACAGCACCCAAGTGCATGGGACGCCACAGCTTCTCTGTCATGTAGTCATCACAAATGGCATTCTCCAAGGCCAGATGAAACTTGTACCTGGCAATAAAAGTCATAAATTCAGCATCTTCTGTAGTGGCTGTAGAAGTGTCTCTCAGTCGCTCACTGGGGAGCTCACGGTTATGCAGGCATTTCCCATAGGAGTCAACCTAAAATAACAAACAACATCTTTACAAGGTGATTTGTTCCCCTGGAACTTGTTTTCAGACCTTGTAGTTCCTGTAAAATTCCTAACTTGGATCAGTTCATAGCTACGTTAATTTAGCTTCACTTTCACTCCAAGTTCTTTCCCTTGTCACTATTGCCAGGTCCCCAGTTCTACGAGCTTTGGAAGAAACCAAGTACTGAGATTCAAAAGCAACATTAGCCACCCTACAGACTGAGGGGCGAGTGGAGTGCACAGAAGCCACCCAAAAATGTATTTATTTCTGGGTAAATCAGAAACCGACAAGTAAGGAATAGCATTCAACTCTGTGTCAATTTAAACATCCTCTTTCTACTTAACAGAGACACAGTGCTTTCCCAAACAGTTATTACACATAGTTCTGGCCAGTCTCAGCGGGCTGACAAATTTTTTCCCATTTGTTATACTGAGAAAAATTGATGCAGGGGGCTAAAAGAATACTGTCTAAAAATACAAGAAAACGTGCTTGAACTGGAACATGCACCATACTCTGATAATACAGTAATTTTTTAAAAATTCTTTTCCCATTGCTTCGCTACTCAGAACTTAATGACCTTGCACAATAACTCAATCATGACCAACAGAAACAACAGAAACCACTAGGAAAACATGTTTCTGGCAAAGTCTAAAAACAGCTTTTTTTTTTTTTAAATCAATCTAACATCCTTGACACTTTTAAGAGAAAAAATGCAGCATGTTTTTTTCCTGCTTGGAAGAAACTAAATGGTGCTACTTTATGAAGCCACAGCGGTACAAGCCATCATAGAAAAAACATGGTACTACCACAACACAGGGGTAGCAGATTCTCAAAACACAACGTGCCTTTTAACTGCACTCTCATACTTTCAAACAGGACTGAGGCTTGTAACGGGACAGCCTTCCTGTACACTAAATTCAAGGTCCAGAGATTTCAGCAACTTTTAGCACTTGGTCCACAAGACCGAGCTTACTCAGGCTTTGCCCAGCTTGTGACTGAACCCGAGTCAGGCCAACTCCACATCTACCATCCGCATCAGGCCTACCTACTGACATGCGGTGTAGTCTAGATCACGCTTTGGGAAGGAATACAACTAGTTTTTCTGTCCAGCTTGTAGTCAGCATGCATCCCGTTACGATTCGTGTCTCGGCTAAAAACAAGGACAAACAAACCCCATTAAAACGAGGCGGCAGAGAGGGGCAGCCAGGAGCTCCCTGCTCCGACAGCAGCACCGCGCCGCAGCTCTCCCGGGCGCTCAGCCCACCCACCTGGATGTACTTCATGAGCTCCCGCACGTAGCGGTCCCGGTCCGAGGGCACATCGCAGTGGGACTGCATGTACAGCACCGGGCCGTAGCCCCTCCGCCGCCACGCGTCCTTCTCGGCCAGGGGCACGGCCGGGGCCCGCAGGTAGCCGGTGCCGGGCAGCCACTGCAGCGTCAGCGGGTAGTCGGACTCGCGGCGGAAGGTGGCCGTGTAGTTGAAGAGCCGGATGCCGGGCGAGTGCGAGAGCACGTAGTTGTTCATGGGGGACTCCTCGTGGAAGAGCGCCCAGGTCTGGTGGGGCAGGCGGGGCAGCGGCGCCTCGTACGCCCTGAAGTCGGTGCCGTAGAAGATGAGCGCCTTGGTGCGGCGGTGCCGGGCCACGCTCCGGCTCCGGGTGACGAGGC